>CM034708.1:181834761-181849336 GCA_020142125.1 Phrynosoma platyrhinos | reverse complement strand
TTCCTCCTTTAAAATTGGGTGCGTCTTATATGCCGAAAAATATGGTATGTTTGCTAATTATCAAGGGCTTAAGGAGCTGTGGGTAGGAAAGCCCCATTGCAAACATGGGACATGCTGTGCAGTTCTTATTATTCAAGCTTGCACCTTTTCATTTGAGTATGTCTTTGAGGTCAGAATAACTTTGCATTGGTTAAATAAGTTGAATTCTCACACTGAGGAAGCACCACTGTAATGCAGTTTCCTGATTCCTTACTTGGAAAGGTAGCATGTGCCATTTTACTTAATAGACTCTTATTTAGTACATTTATAGCATGCACTTATGAACTATAATTTGAGTAAATTGAGAAAGAAATGCTCTCACTCAAAATTGAGTGCTAGCAGAAAATGGTGACATTTCCTACCATTAGCCACTTCTCTTTCTGCCCTGTCCTTTAGTAGGGCTGTCATAAGATATAGACTGTGAACTGCTACTTCCAAATATGGATGGACTTCCAAATGAATGTTCAAAATGTCACCTGCAAAATATGTGAAGATCCCATTATGAATTCCTGTAAGGAGCCCTAGTTTCAGGGATTTCACGTGCCAGCATTCATGCAACAAAATCTTAAATATAACCAAGCAATTAAGATTTTTCTCTTTCAAAGAAAAAAGAGTTTCCAGAAGGTGATTAAAATGAAGGTATAGAAAATGTAAAAGAGTACGTGGACATGCTTTTCTGCCATATACATTGCTTTCCGTTATTGCTGGGGTTTTTTAATGAAATGTTCAAATTGTGAATTGTTCTAATGTCACTTCAGTTATTTTGTTGTTGATGTTGACTTCTGTTTCTCTTCACTACTACTCCCTTTTTGTTGTTTTGTGTTGTTTTAGGTGTGTTTTGGGAAACACTACCATCCTGGCTGAGTTTGCCACAGACGAGGAGGTTAGTCGCTTTCTGGCACAAGCTCAGCCTCCACCTGCAGCAACACCCAGCACACCTGCAGCAGGCTGGCAGTCTCTAGAGACAGGACAGAATCAGACAGATCCAGTTGGACCTGCTTTGAATCTTTTTGGTGGGTCAACAGGGCTTGGGCAATGGAGCAGCGGTGGTGGTGGCAGCAGTGGGGGTGACCTTGCTGGTGCTTCATTGTGGGGCCCCCCAAGTTATTCTTCAAGTTTATGGGGAGTTCAGAGCATTGACGATCCCCACAGGATGGGAAGCCCTGCTCCCTTACTACCTGGAGACCTTCTAGGCGGAGGGTCGGATTCAATCTGAACTGAAAACTTTCAACTCTGACCTCGTGACCTTTTTTTGGAACAGCAGCAGCACTAACTTGACCTTTTCTTTTTTTTCAACTTGCAATAAATACATTTTAAAAGGAAAAAAGAAAATGGAGAGAGAAAAAAAGGTGGGTCATTGACAGGACTGTCTGAGCACATAGTTGCCTCCCTTATAACTTCAGTTTTTTGTTTGGAATATGAATCCAAAAAGAGAACATATCACTCTTGAAATACTTGAATCATGAACGCCAACTTAGAAAGACAATGTGAAGCAAGTACACATACCATTTAAATCTAAACACAAAAAATTTAAAAAAATTAGTTTCTAGTTTTTCACTTTTTCATGTTATATGGAAGTTGTTGCTAAGAAACATATATACTGAAAAATAGCTTTTTAACTTTGTTTGCACTGGGTGTGTTTCCGTCCTTAGGTCTACTATGTTGGGATGGGGTGGGTTCAAAAGAATGGGGAGGGGGGAGGGGAGGGGAAGACTTGACGGAGCCTCACTTTAAAAAACAAAAAAGGAAAAAAAACACTTTGTGATTGGCTGGTAGATATATACCAGTATGTTCTGGCACATGTAACTGCCCATGTGTGCGTGTTTCAGTGTGAGTGCATATGTGTGCATGATTGTGTGTGTGTGTGCGTGCGCATTTCTGTCTTGGAAGGCTGCATTGCTATTGGTCAGCAACCTATCTGACTAGACTCTTAAAATAAATAATGATGGTGCCTGTGACTGATAAAAAATAGAATTGACCTGTGTTAAAATCTATCAGTTGGTGGTATTTTTATTTTACCAGGGTATTCAGTGCAGTACGGATCTTGTTCTGACCCTGTCATAGAGCAAAACACTGCCATATCCTAAGGATTTGGTAAGAGGGGTGCCAGTATGGGACTTCAGACTTTGAGGATTGGGTTTCTGTTTTGCTTAGAGGTGGTGTATTTGTTTCTAAGGAGACTTCTTGAGTGAACCCAAGCTTTTTTTTTCTTTTTTTCTTTTCTTTAATGACAAGGCCTTTTACCTTTTGAGGATGACCAAAGGCAAAAGGCATCACATTTCTTTGAGACAATGACCTACATAATGGTTGAAGCTTCTGCAGTCCTTAAGAATTTAATCCTGTACCTGTTTCTCAAGTGTGTATTTGAAGATTCTTATTCATGAAAGACCCACCAACCATTTGGGCCTAACTGTACTTTCTTAAGCAATCTGCTGTTTGTGACAAAACTAAAATGTCAGTAGTTTGCTGGCCTGTCTTGTGTTGTGAAGGCACATGCAGCAACTTTTGTTCTCCTTTTGTCCATGGTGAGCGTTACCTGTGCCAGGCCTAGGTGTATTACAGCACCAGACCATCACTGACAGAAACGTTTACTTACGAATGTTCTTAAACCAGTGTGTACTTTGAGCATTTTTTTTCTCTGTATTTTCCTGTGTATGTCTTGCTTAGGTTTTGCTTAGGCAGGCATATAACTAGCAAAGACTTCTTTTGTTTATAAAGTATTGCACCTTTATTATGTTGATGTTTCCCTGTACTGTTGCTTTTTATTGTCGGTATTTAAAGAAAGGTTGTATGTTGTTGTTGTTGTTGTTTAAACAACAGTGTAGTAGTACTCTGGGCAGAATAGGGGAAACCTATCATAGGTTTGAATTTACCCATAGCCAGTATGTGTACTGGGAACAGAATTTTTGTTGTGAAGAAAGCTGTAGCAAAAATTGCCTTTACAAAAAGCAGTTTAGGGGGTGGCTGAGTGGATAAGAACAGGGAGAGGAACTGAGGCATTCTTCTTAAGTGTTAGAACTTAGCTCTGGCTTTTCACTAGCTCTACATTATACTGAATAACAAAGTGCTGCAATATTCTGTACCAGCAAATACCTACATATTTTGGCACATGGAAGTAGAAGATCATATTGTATGGGATCATAACAACAGAGTCTTTCTCCTTCAGGAGTTACCTTAAAATACAATGATATTGGACACATAGCTATAAGTATTGACAGCAACATTAAAGCAGTTTTTTAAAATGTTTTTGTCAAAAGGGAGGGGTTTGTGAATTCTCTACACTAGGAGTGGAAATCATGTAGCTTTTCAGATGTTATTGGACTGCAGCTCCTAGCATTGCTCACCATTGGCTATGCTGGCTAGTGCAGCTGGAATTTGCACTGCACCAACATGTGGAGGACCACATGATTCTACTCTTGCTGTACAGAAATCCAGTGTCTCAAAAAAAAAAAAAAGACTGGATAAGAGGGTTGCTGCATTTAATCTGACTTACTCTTTTGATGTGAAATAGATTGGCTGGTAACATAGGCAGGTGTTTTGTACTTAAATTTCCGATTCTGCAGCATAAAATTTCCGATTCTGCAGCATATGTGGACCTTACAAGTATTGCCCCTTATTTCCCCGCTGTCATGTTGCTGGAAATTGCCCTCTTCCACCCCCACCCCCCTTCTGCCAGTTGGGTTTTCCTTGCAGCCCCTATACATGCCTACTCCTAAAACAGCTGCATTTGTCTCTGGGGCCTCAATGTTGAAGACATGCAGGATAAACTATAGAAAAGGCCCTCAGCTGGGAGAACATCAGAATGCAGAACATCATGGCTCAGAAAAGAGCTGTGTGCTCCAGTATGTGAATTGACACACAAGCTGGTTCACTACTGTGATACCACTCTCTCCCAACCTGCCCTATAGTCCCTTTTGCCTGCACTTTGGATTTGTTGAGTTCATTACGATACTACGGTGAAAGCCGGGTGCTAGAGCCCCTCTTGTTTACAAGACATAATGAGGGATATGAAATATTTAAAAATGAAAGCTAAAATGTTCTTCCATCACAAGCTTAAAGGGAAAAAATGAAAACTTATTTTTTAAAAAGACCAAAAAGTGCGTGTGCGCATATATATATGTATATGCATATGTATATGTATATATATGTGTGTGTGTATGTGTGTGTGTGTGTGAGATGAAGACTAACTCTGGGAGCATTTAACAGTGTTTTTGTGTTTAACATTTATTTTCCTGCTTTAAATTTGCAAGCATTCTCAGGAATTCTAGGGTAGGAAGCCAGTTTTTGAAGATGGTTTGTTTAACCTTTACCTTATCCTAGATAGATGGCTGTTTCTTTCATAAACTTTTACAAGTTCCTGAACCTTCAAGAAGTTTAAAATAATTTGTTTTCTTTACAAAAAGCAAAAAAATTGAAAAACAAAATCTAACAAATACAGACTCCAAATGTTGTCAGAACTGGGGATCATTTTTTTTTTAAGTACAAATTGATTTCAAAGGAATTCTCAACAGCAGCAACAAAATTCATTGTATTCTTAAAAGTCCAAGTTGTAAGAAGATTTATACTTGTAGAGCTTAGTCTCAAGTGGGAGTGTGTATGCTGTTGAATGGGGAGAGGGTTGTGTATGAATGAAACTATTCATCTAGTTATTGCGCAGTGAACATAATCTTCCTCCAAGCACCTTTTTTTAGAAAAAGGAAAAAGGAAAAAAAAAACTCATTTTGGTTTGACTAAGCAAGTCAACCACAGTTAAGGGTAGTTGCTGGGAGTATGGCATGGTGCTTTTTGAAACCACTTTTAAATTGAATGAATGCTTCAGAAAGGAAGTATCTTTATTGTGTCCCAGTAATGGAGCCATTTTAATACATTCATTTTAAAATAGCAAAGAGAAGCAGAAGTTACTATTTTCAGTGAAGTGTACTTTGGAGAAAATCAGCTTGGTTGATTTTAATAACCGTTTTGAAGATTTTTGATGTTTGCTTCTTTTTTTCCATTTCTCAGCCAGAGTTGTGTAAATCAGAAATTTGGGGACATTGGAAGGGGAAGTAAGATACATCAGCTATTGCTGCCAGACTTTGGGACTTTCATCCTTGAAATCAGCATATTGAAGCATTTTTCTGGGATTGTTAGCTCCTAGCTTCCAGCACAAAAAGAGTGAAGGACTTAATTTGCTTGAAGCTTTTTAGACAGAATGAAATCACAACCACTTTAGTGCCTTTGTAATACATCCATGCATCCTGCAAAAGGACATATGCAGTCCAGTCACTCCCAAGGAAATCAAACAGTTAATTTTTCTAAATTGAAACAATTGTTCTGAGCATGCTGAAAAGATGCCTCAAAGGCCTGTCATACAAAGAGCTTCATATAAATGATATATCTGTAAAAGTGTTTCTTGGAAAACCTAAGGCAATTTCTTGCACTACTAATTTCTTGTTTTCAGATAGACTCCATATGGGAAAATACACAAAAATAAACAAATGTGTGAAATATGATGCAAAAGTCCCAGTTACCTGATGGGGAAAATGAGAAATAATAATTTTTTAAAATACACAAAAACAAAAACTCATGCTGAACCTCACCTATTAGTGTACAAGTTTCCCTGTGCTAATACTATCCCACTGTAGGAAAACAGTAAAGTGTGAAGTGCTTGGTGTTCTGTGACAACAGTTGTCCTCTTTTTCTGTATGTTGCATTGTTCCCTTAAGTGCGCATTGAAAAACATGCTTCAATTGATTCTTAGTGTGATAGGTCAGTGAGGGGGGTTGGGGGGGTTAAAGGAAACTATTTATTTGAATGCTTTGTCAGAGGCTTTGACTTACTGGCTGGCTCCCAGAAGAAAAATGTAAAACAGTACAAAACAAAATCTAAATTTGCTACTTTAGAAGAACCTTGTCTGAGAATGGCTGAAGAAGGTATAAAAATAAATGCACAGTGGTGTCCTTTGTTTAAAGTAAGTTTTTACCTCTCAGCATTTCAACCTATGCATACTGAAGTTTCACACTTTTTAAAAAGGCAACTAAAATATAAAATTCTTAGTAAATGTCCATCCCTGAAGATTATAATTGTTTAGTTTCCCTTTTCTAGACATAGCAATACAAGTTTCCAAACTGTGTGTTTTGAATTTGATGTGCTCTGTCTGTTAAATGAACCAAACAGAACCATAAGCACCAAAATATACTTAGAACATTTTTCCCAGAGGACAAACAGACTTGTCTGACTCAAAATGAGAAGTAGAAATATGCTTAAGGCAAGCAAAGTTTGCAGTTAGTAGCTTAATACATACTTTGCTCCTTTTAAGAAGAAATCTGAAAGAATAATAGAGGAAATGTTTTCAGCAGCTGTTTTGTGGGTGATATCTTTTTCATTTGTTTTCTCCTCAGAAAGGGTAACAATTACATGAGATGTTGATCTAGAACTATGGGTAAATTCTCCATAGCTTGATGCCACGTGTCTGATCATTCCTGTTCTTGTGAAAACAGGCCTTGCTTCCATTAAGAAAGAAACAACCCATATCAATTTTTCTCTTCTTTTGAATTGTATATTGTACTTGTTCATGCCCAACTTCACATTCTTCTAGTTATTTCCCCCCCCCCCCCCCCCCCCCCATATATACAGTGTGCCTGTATGAACTTATATTGTCAGGTCTAGACTCTCATTTGGATCTGTTTTTTGTCTTCCTCTTTTGTCTTGTTCAAACCGCTTTCCGATAACAATACTATGACCTTATTTCCAAATACATGCTTAAAATTGGCGTGCTGATAAATCAGGAAAAGTTGTTTTTCCCAGTACACCTGAATAAATCAGGTGCTGTCAACCATTTCGTAGTCTTTCATTTCCTTTTTTAAAGGTATATTTAAGTTATATTTCTTTTCCAGCATTTTTCCTGAAACATGACTGTTCACTTAGGCTGAAGTAGCTATGTAAAAGATTAGAAGCCAATTTTCTGTTACTCTAAATTGGGACAATGTTTTTTTCTTTTCAAATTTTTTCAAAATATAGAGAAAGTAAATCAGATATTTCCAATTTGATTTTAATTGCAGGCATTTGAACTGTCAAATGTGACGTTAAGCTTCTTTCAAGCCAACTTTCTCTTTATGCTTTTCTCCATTATCTTGAATAATGTTACATTGTATCCTCTGTTTATACCTTTCATTGGTTATCTAAACCCAATTGTACAAATCACCTCTTATTTTTTTAAAATAGTAATGAATGAGATATCCTGTTCTCCTCTGAGTAGGCTCTGTTTGTCTGGGCTTCACTGCACTTTCATTATCATTATCAGCTATGACAAAAACACTTTACATAAAGTATAAATGCTACCCAAAATGCAGTTAAAATTAAGCTGGAATTGTTGCATGTCTTCAGAAACATGCATTGATTGGAATAATTGAGGAACATGCTTAGAATCTATAATATTGGCCTTCCATATTTTCCAAAAATTTAGAAGTTCATATCAATGCTAATTAGTTTTCAAGTTCTTATGGAACTATGTATGGCTTAATAGTATGTTAAGTCTTACTGTTGCATTTATCATTTACAGGAATTTGACATACTGTCTTAATTCTCTTGTGTAAGTTCTACTCTTGGAATGTTTTCAGAATTTGCTTCTGTAGCGATCCATCCCCAAGGCTGAAATCTTTAATAAAAATTATGCAAGAACACAGTACCTTTGAATCGGATCCATGCAATTTGATCATAAAATGTTTGTGAAAACGCAAAATTCTACGAAAACATTCTGTAGTGCTCTTAAGGCTGAGTGACTGGTCTGAAATAAAATTTGAATTGAACATGAGAACTTTCATCCTGCTTTAAAATGTTGCTTAAAGCTGTACATGCAGTTGCCAAATCAAAATGATTATTTCCCTGCCTATGGTACAAAGGGGGACAAAGTTCTAACCATGTGTTGCAACTGGCAGGCCTCCTAAAATGCTATCAGCTATCAGACCAACAGAGCTCATAAGGACACAGTCCCCAGTTATATGGATCCTCTAACATAGACGGCTCTCATAGGGCTGGGAGGATGCTTAATGGGCACTATAGACATAACCAAATCTGTTATATATGCAACAGTGTCAACATGCCTGCTTCTTGAGTTTCTTTGTGCAGTATGGCATATATTTGCAAATCTCTCAAAGAAATGGGCCATAGAAGGATCAAAAGAATCAACCTCAACTAAGAGCCAATTTCTTCTTCATATACTGGTAGTGATGACAGCTAGAGTTGTATCCTTGTATAATTATTATTACTGTTATTTGCATTTGTATTATTTTAGCCATAGAGTTGGAATGTATCTGTACTTGAGCCCAACAACCATTCATTTTAACAAAGAAACCAGTGCACTCCAGGTTATTGAAGGTAAATATTGTGCTAGGCAACCTGTGGATTTATTTTGACATATGATTGGCTGTGTGTGGAACAGAAGGAAATAGGGATATGCATGTGGCTCATGGATAAATAAAGCAGATGGGCAGTGTTGAGCAGGAAGTATTTTTTAAGCGCTTAGTGCCTCATCTTAGGTATTAGTGTACCAATCAATGCATTCAAATAACTAAATTCCTCATTTCTTAAAATGTTATAACCTGGAAAAAATTGATGAAGTTTTTTTTTCTGTATTAGAAAATGCAACCTTTAGTTGAGTCCTCCTTATAAAGAATTTCTTAGCTTGCTGGGTGTTTGTTTTTTTTTAATTTTAATTTTAATTTTTATTTTGGTGGCATGGTTGTGAATATCAAGTGCTTTTCTTCTCCTTCCTTATCCCAGCCAGATTGACTCACCTTCCTTTTATATAAAGTGCTGAGTGCTTTGCAGTTTGGGTGGGAGGGGGCAGGGGAATAAAGAAAATAAATGGGAGCCAAGTTAGAGCAGCCTTACTTTAGGGAGTAGCCTTACAACAGAGCTTTATAGTGAAGGTGTGCTGTATTCCAAATTGTGTAAGCCAAAAATGAAAAAAAATCATTTATGCAAACAGAGGTGTTAACTTCTTTAAGAAATATGTACCTTCTGAAGGTAGACTAGAGTCTCACAAAGTGATACATTGTGAAGCTTCTTGCTGGGTCAGTAGGTATAGGATTTGGGATATAAGCGCTTAACATTCCCTTGTGGGTTTTTTGTTTTGTTTTTTTTTTAATTAGCTTGGGGGGTTTAGTTTTCATTTTAAAAAGCAGTAAGTTAAATGTGGTATCTCTGAATGTGCCTTGTGAGTATGTGACTGTCAGTTCAAGGAAATTACTTGGGCTTAACAGGGAGGAGATGATGGTCAGTTTATTCTCTCTAAAGGTCAAATGCAATGATTCCAGCCTGCTGGTACCTTTCAACAAACAGTGTCTTTGGGGGATGGTATCTGAGCTGCACAATATGCAGTCATATGTGGCAGATGCATCCAGGTGTGGGTGGGTTGTAATTCACATAAAGTTGACAATATTTAGGCTAGCTCTCAGATGTTGGTTGGATTGGTATCTGTGTTATGTATCTATTACATTTGTGTATGTGGCTTGCTTTAAACTTTTTTTTTAAAGCACTGGAAAACTGAAAAATGCAGTGATGTTTGAGACACATTTATGCATGTAGAGAAGAAGGTATTTTGTAGCTTTTGCCAGTCGTGGATGTATAGGTACACTTTTGCCCTCTGTCAGTGTCCTCATGATAGAAGAAGAAAAAACTACCCTATAACTTCTAGCACACTTAATGTTGCCATTTAAATTAACAGGGTATTACACAAGAAAATGAGATGTTTTTGAAATGGTGAGGAAGAAGTGTTGCTTTTTAAAAAAAATGTAAAGTAATTATTTGTTTCTTTTGATGCTGTTTGTAGCTAAACATGGGAATCTGCAGTGTCTCCTTTCATTTGTTCTTTCATATATATTCCACCTCTTCTTCTCCCCACCTCAAAAGCAAGGTGTACAAAATTAAGAGCTGCTATAGCACCTCTGGGCTCCCTTCTCAAATGAAAGCTCTAGGAGACTCTCTTCAGCTCCATTCAGGAAGATAAAGGAGGAGAGATGCTGCAGCTTTCTTTGCTTCGCTCTCATTCCTCTCTAATGGCCTTGAAATGTATTATTATGCAAATGTGAATTTTGATACTGAATTTTAAGAAGAGGTTGTTTCTTTTTCAGACAAACAAAAAAGGTCCCATATGTGGTCAGCATTGCTTCTTTATCTTGTAAGTGAAATGTTAACTATGCATTCAGCAAGAGATGGTATGGGGGAGCAAGAGAGAGCCCTGCTAAACTTTTGAAACTGTTTCTGTGTCCACTGAATTCCCACGGAGTAGGAGGAAGGAGGTTGATGTTGTTATGGAAGTACTACTTTGATTGCCAGGCAAATATTTTTGGCTTTGGCGTTAGAGACTGACTTGAGAAATTGAGTTACTTCTGCCTGTTTCACAGGACTATGCATTCTTGCCATGCAGTGTTAGATCAGGGTCTGCAGTAAGATAACAAAATATCCCTGTTTTCCCTAAGAGACTTTACCATCATCATAATCTCCTTCAACCTCTTACCAACCTCAGGAAATCATGCATAATGCACTATCTTCAAGGATTTATTCTATAATTAGTTCTCCACTACAACTGCCCTTGTTCCTCAGGAGAATTGCAATGTGGCTTCTCCCATCTTACATTTCCAAACCTAAAATTTGCTACCAACTTGCATTGCAGATACAACTTTAAAAACAGTACCAATCAGGAATTGTTGTAATACTGTGCTGGCATTATTTAATTCCTTGTCTGTAAATACTGCTCAAAATTGATCAAGGAACACTGAGATCTTCTTCTGACATCTGCAGATTATCTGAACTAATTCTACAACTGTTGGAACAAAAATGAAGATAGCAGTGACTAAAAATGTATAAAGAAGCCATTCTAAATTTAAGTATTTTTAGTGACAGGAAGCTACTGTAAATGCAAAACATTTCACATGCTTACCTCCAGAATGTAAAGTCTGCTTCCTGTGTTAATGGAGGTGTGTTGCCTTGACTGTCTCAGATTTTGTGAACTATGGTGTCTGCCTTGGTTTGCCTGGCATTATCTTGGATGCAGTATCATAGCCAAGAGATTCTCCTACCTGTGATTCAGTGTTCTTCATACCACAAATGATGTTGGTGTTCACAGTACTGTAATGATTAATAGACTTTTAACACTCATTCTCACATGCATACTTGCCTTCCAGGTGTGATCGTATCAGGACTCTACTCTAGTAGATGCCTTGAGGAGGGAGGAGAAAAAGGTTTCAGCTCTTTGTCACAAAATACCTCATTGTGCACATTTATCTTTAGTGTATCCAGAATCCTGGAAATATTCTCTTTCATACTTTGCAAAATTATACTTTTCCTAAACTTTCTTTAGTGGTTTGAAGACTGGATTGAGATGCTGAAACTCCTGAGAACTAGTCCTGGCCTTTACTCTTCCCTCTTTTTGCCTTAGGCAAGAGTCAGCTAACCTTTGCCTCAGTTTCCCCATCTGCAAAATGGGGATAATAATACTTATCTACCTCACAGGGGTTTTGTGAGGATTGACTAAAGGTTTTTGTGAAGTGCTTCAAAGAAAAAGTACTTTTTATAAGTATTATTATATGGAGGTGTAAGTAGCAGGATACTTCCTTTTCCATATCATGCTAGATGGAATGAGAGAGGAAACAGTAATTATTTACTTTTTAAGCCATCAGATGCTCTGAAATACTTTTAACCATTAGTAAGGAGAGTTAGGGATCTGAACAATTCATACTTCATTATTATCTCTTTCCCATTATCTCAATCACCCTCCTTTGACTTCCTCTTATAATATAAAGAAATGCGAGTCTTTAGCATTTTAAAGGAAAAAAGTACACTTTCTCTTGTATGGAGGGTTTGAAATGTCTTGCATGACTTATTTCTGCATCTTTCTTTTGCATATGAGCTTTTAGCTAGATTCACTGCTCAGTGGCATCTGTTAGGACAGGGGTAAGCAACTTTTCCCCTTTAAGGGCCGAGGGATTTCAGCTCCCAGAAGCCTCAGCCATGTTGGCCAATAGTCCCATGTTGGCCAATAGCTCCTGGGATTCTGGGAGCTGAAGTCCCTTGGCCCTTAAAGGGGAAAGGTTGCCTACCCCTGTGTTAGGACAAAGAGAGACATCTTTGTGCAGTTTTAATGAGAGTTGTAAAAAGGTCAGAGCTGTTCAATAGTCCATTTTAAGTTGGAGACACTATTCCAGCTTCCTTCCCTGATTGTGTGTTAAACATATGCTGCCTCATTCCCAATACACACAAGCCATTGTATGCCAATAAAACATGGAAGCGTTAGTAATGTTTATAGTAGCTGCTTGTGAAAATGCCTTACAAACTTCCCAAAATCTTTGGAAGTAGGTGGATGAAAAGGTTTGGGCTAAATTCCACAGTTGCAGGGAGCCTTTGCTACATTCTCCCCTTTCTGAACATGAGAGTCACTATTTTCTTTTAGGTTTTAAACGTGCATCTCAGGGATGTGCATATTGAGCCCATGATTTGGGATTTGTATTTTAAAAAACCTTAAGATTTGGTTCTGTTCTATCTATGAAGTCTCCATATTGGACACTCCCCTATAGTTTCCATACTTGACTCCTCATGGAGCACCTCTGTGCATAACTGCTATGTGATTAATAAATCTATAGAGATCAAATTCAGGCACAGGCATATTTGCAGGATCAGTGTTTATGCATATTCATTCCAGACTCCATCAGCCTGGAAACAAATGAAGTGTAAAACCATCAAACAGCAGTTTTGCTCTGAATAATTATGCACTCTTTCCTTTGGAAAAGACTTAACATTTTAAAGTAAAAAACCAACAATAATATTTTGTGGTCGGAGGGGTATGGATAACAATGGGATAAGAGGTTTAGAATTACTTTCACTTCCACTGTTTAGATAGAAACTTGAAATGCTGCTTTAATGTTAGAGCTCCTGTGGGGCTATGTTTACAAAGAACTGATCAGGAAACTGACCAATGGTGGATATCCAACTTAGTGAATTTTGCCTCATTTCCCATGAACAAGCTGTATAGCTGAAAATGTCTTTACAGGAAATGGAAGAAGTTAGTTCCATCTGGCCTTATTTGTGAAGCAAACAATCCTGTGCCCAAAACATCTGGATTAGGAAAGGCAGCTTTTCTTCTTTGCACATAAATAGGTAATACGAAGGTACAGTTGAAATGCTATTGCCTAAAATACTGTTCCTTCATCAAGCAGGCATAATAATGGATACATGTATTGAGGCTCTTTGCAGATACCTATTAGTATTTTTACTTATACTTGAAATAATATACCCATCTCCATTTGTCTATTGGGCATCCAAGGAGTGCAAGACAGTGGAAAATAGGAAAAGACATAGTATCTTACTCAAACTTGCTCTTATTCCCCCCCTCCCCAATATCACCTTTATTTCAGTTTACTTTTTATCCTAGGAATTCACATGGACACAGAAACTTGACACATTGTGCTCTTGCATGGCATGCTGCCCTCCCCTTCTCCCTCTCTTTATTTTTATTTTAGTATGGTGGTACTTAAAATCACTGGCTCACTTAAAAAGACAATAAAATGTTTAAACTCTACTAATGTACAAATAAGCTGAAATGTTGCATTTATGTGTATTTTGCCATAGCAGGTACTGTATTTCTCATGCTGGATTTCAAACCAACAAAAGGGTGATGTTTTATTGGAGTGTGACAAGTTGAGAGTAATAAAGAATTAAGTCGTCGTCATTTCATTGAATTTGAGAGATGGTGTAATACATATATTAAGTTTTCTGAAGGTTTTTTTTTTTTGGCTTTTAAATGGCTTTTGTTTTTATTTTGTTTTTATTTTTTTAAAGATATGATTGTATTATGTGCAACTCAGTTGCTTACATTATAACTACAAAATATTTTTTGGGTTCCTGGAAAAAGAAAAGACTAATAAATGTGTTTGGCTGCTAAGCATTTAATCCTTGGTCTCCCTGTCATTTTTTTTTTAATACTGTTATTCTATCTTCACAATGCTGTCTCACTAGAATGTAATTCTGGACTGTGTATCATTCCTGCCAGAGTTCGTATTATTTTCAATTGTGTAGTAAGTCCTACTGATGGCTTTACTTTCTACCTACTACATCCTCTCAATTATGCAAATAAAATGAGAAATAAAGATGGATTTCTTGCACTGTTACCTCATAAAGTACTTCCCAAAGGCTTGCAAAGAAACTTTATCTAGAAGACCAAGATACACGAATGTGAAAATCTTGTTTTATGGGCACAAATGTGTGCTGTTACAGTGCACAAAAATGAGAAAAATCACAAATACGGGGGAGAAAACCAGCAATTGTGTGAACATACAATTTCCCTACTGAAGTAAGTATCCTTCTGAAGTGAGTTAATCTCACTGATAAAATGGGATGTGAGATAGTACCCCCACGCCCAGCTCTGCAGTCATAGAGTTGAAAGAGACCAAAGGGTCATCCAGTCCAAACCCCCTGCCATACAGGAATTCCCAATCAAAGCACCCTTGACAGATGGGGGACCAAGCCCATAAAGCAGCGAGGCCGGGACTAAAGGGACGCC
>CM034708.1:181806393-181825084 GCA_020142125.1 Phrynosoma platyrhinos | reverse complement strand
AAGTCCCTCGGCCCTTAAAGGGGAAACGTTGCCTACCCCTGGCTTAGGCCCTAATTCAGTTCCTCCTTGCCGCCCTCCACGCTCCAACCTGAGGGAGGAGCGCCGCCCTCCGCAGCTGACTACTCGAGCCTCGGAGGCCTCGAAGGCCTCAGCTCGCCCCGAGCAACTACAGGCCGCTGAGAGAAGGCGGGAGCGGGCCAAGAAGAGGGAGGCTGGGCCTAGGCGAGGCCTTTCCCCCTCCTCCTTGTCTCCTTATTTCCCTCAGGGCGCCCCGTGCTGCCGGTCCTTTCGTGCCTCCTCAGCGCCTCGCCGCTATCTCCTCAGAAGACCCTGCTTGGCGGCCTTGCCTTCTGCTGCCATGGCGGCCGAGGAGGGGGAGGAGGCCTTCAGCCGCTACCGTTCCCCCTTGGTATCGCGCTACGCCAGCCCCGACATGGCCTTCAACTTCAGCGAAAAGAAGAAGTTCGGGACTTGGAGGCGCCTTTGGCTCTACCTGGCCCAGGCTGAGAAGGTCCGTCCTGGGTCTGGCCTCTGAGGGGAGGGAAGAAGCCTGACCTTGGGTGTGTTGTTGTGGTTGTGTGCCTTATAGCCGTTTTGTGAAGACCCTAAGGTGAACCTATCACAGGGTTTTCTTGGCAAGTTTTCTTCAGAGGGTTTTTTTTTTTTTGCCACTGCTGAGGCTGAGAGAGTGTGACTTGTCCCAGGTCGCCCAGTGGATGGTTATACTCTAGTTGTTGTGTGCCTTCAAGTCGTGGACACTCTAAGGCAAACCTATCACGGGGTTTTCCTTGCAAAGATTTCTTCAGAGGTTTTTTTTTTGCCACTGTTGAAGCTGAGAGAGTGTAACTTGCCCCAAAGTCACTCAGTGGTGTGCCATGGCCGAGCGGGGATTCAAACCCTGGTCTTTGGAGTCCTAGGGCCAAAACACACTGCAGAAATAATCCAGTTTGGGACCACTTTACCTGTCCTGGCTCAATGCTAGGGAACCCTGGGAATTGTAGTTTGTTGCGGCACCAGAACTCTCTCTGACAGAGAAGGCTAAATGACTCACAAAACTGCAGTTGCCAGAATTCCCTAACATTGAGCCAAGGCAGTTAAAGCAGTCTCAAACTGGATTGTTTCTGCAGTGTATTTTGGACCCTAAACACTCAAACCACTACAGCACACTGTCTCTTTTGCAAGAGCATAATAAGGATGGTCGGACACATCCTCCTTTTTCCAAGACATGACCTACATTTCAGCCTTCTGTCCAGGAAGAATTTCAAAATGTCCTCCATTCTGAGTATGAATAAGAGGCATGAATTTACATTTGTATGAGTGTCTTTAGATTTTATTTGGCAATGTCCTACATTTTTTCTTAACTGTCTTCCATTTTGCGGTGCCTTGTCTTCCTTTGCAGTTGTGGCATTTGGTTACCCTGGTAAGCCTCATGTGTGTTCCCTGCAACTTACTCCCAGGTAAGCAAGCACAGAGATAGCATAGTGCAGTGGTTTGAGCATTGGAATGAGACTCTGGAAACTAGGGTTCAAATCCATGCTGGAAACCCACTGAGTGACTGACCTTATGCAAGTCACACTCTCTCAGCCTCAGAGGGAGGCACTGGGGGGCAACCCTCTTAACTAATATTGCCAAGAAGACCCTGTGATAGGCTTGCCTTAGGGTCACCATAGGTTTGAAAGCACACAACAACAACAAGTGGAGGGGTTGTGGCAGCAGCAACTGGTGGAATGGATTTAGGTAGGTGTTTTATTTATTTTCTCTTTTTCTTTCACCATACATACAAAAGGTAACCCGTACATATTAGCATTGCTGCTTCCACACTGGATGATGTGGTTCTCCACATTTTGGGCTGCAACTTCCATCATCCTTCACTATTGGCTGTGTTGACTTGCAGATGGGAGCTTCAGCCTGCAAAATTGTTAAAGGGAAAGACACTCTGCTCTGACTTCCACCACCCTGTGAATTTTTCCCATGTATTTCTGCCAACTGAAGAGAACTATGACTGCATCCACACTGTAGAAACAATCTAGTTTGGCAACACTTTAACTGCCATGGCATAGTGCTATGGAATTCTGGGAACTAGAGTTTTATGAGACTTTTACACAACTCTGTTAGAGAGTTCTGGTGCTACAACAAACTACAATTCCCAGAATTCCATAGTATTGAGCCATGGCAATTAAAGTGATGTCAAACTGGATTATTTCTGCAGTGCAGATGCAGCCTAATGGGGGCATTCACACACAGTTTTTTGTCCCAAGGAGATGCAGATCACTGAGCTGATGCATATTGGGATCATTCCCATTATGTCTTGGGTTCGCAAATCTCTCCAAGTCATTTTAACCCTTGTGTTATTCACACATGCCATAATTTTGGATAAAATGGAGCCACCTCCATTCCCTTGAATGATACAGAGCTATCTGAATCGATTTGTAAGAGCCCTGGTGGCGCAGTGGTTAAATGCCTGTACTGCAGCCACTCACTCACAAACTACCGGTACATGAGTTCAATACCAGCCAGGGGCTCAGAGTCGACTCAGCCTGGCATCCTTCTGAGGTCGCTAAAATGAGTACCCAGTATGTTGGGGGCAATTAGCTTACACATTGTAACTGCTTATGGCAGGGGTAGGCAACCTTTCCCTTTTAAGGGCCGAGGGACTTCAGCTCCCAGAATCCCAGGAGCTATTGGCCAACATGGCTGAAGCTTCTGGGAGCTGAAGTCCCTCGGCCCTTAAAGGGAAAAGGTTGCCTACCCCTGGCTTATGGGGTGCTTAAGTGCACTGATAAGCAGTATAGCAGGGGTAGGCAACCTTTCTCTTTTAAGGGCCGAGGGACTTCAGCTCCCAGAATCCCAGGAGCTATTGCCAATATGGGACCATTGGCCAACATGGCTGAGGCTTCTGGAAGCTGAAGTCCCTCGGCCCTTAAAGGGGAAAGGTTGCCTGCCCCTGTAGTGTAGAAATGTACTTGCTATTACTATTGCTATTCACATTGCCAAAGATGCAGATCTTTCAGGAAAACTCATAAAAAAACAACCTAGTATCGAATATCCTGGAGTAAGTAGGTTTTTGGATAGCCCCCCCCCAAAAAAAAAGTGCACCGAGTGAATTTGGGGTGAGTGTGAACACCAAGGAAATAATCTGGATTCATCCTGGATTATTTTCGAAGTGTGAATGGGGCCTATATTTTGGTTAGTCCTGTAGTTGCAGCAAAACTCATAATTTTTCCTCTCTTTAGCGTAAGTCTTCCACAGCATTGAAGCAACCATACTTTGTTTCTACAATGTCTCTGGTCTTTATGTAGCCAAAGCAACATTATTTGTGAACAAGATGGAAATATATCAACCAGCTTGATGGAACCAGAGAGTTGCAGAAGTACAAAAAAGTGTTTAAGAAGAACCCTGGCATTATGGTGAAAGTCCAAAACAGTCTCATAAGGATTGGGTTCAGTGAACAAAGAATGCTGATGGCAGACAATGCAAGAAAAGGGGATATAGGTAGAAAAGATAACTGGAATCCTGTACAGGAGCACTTCTATTTTATTTTACGTCCTATTTGTTCCTAATAGTAGGTAGTTTTTATGTTTGTAATTTGATACCTTAAAACATTTTGTTGCTTCTTTTAATTTCAGTTTCTGGTCCTGGTTCAAAGGGATATTCTAGCACGATAATTCTATATTTGGATTTTAAATTCAGTGTCTGAACTTTAAAAAAAATGAGAGATTAAGCATTGCAACTTATTTTTAAATATTAGTAGGTTGAGTCTCCCTGATCCAAAATGCTTGGGGCCAGAAGTGTTTTGGCTTTTGGAGTTCTTCAGATTTTGGAATATTTGCATACACATAATGAGATATCTTGGAGATGGAGCCCAAATCTAAACACGAAATTCATTTATGTTTCATATACACCTTACACACATAGCCTGAAAGTAATTTTCTACACAATAGTTTAAATAATGCTGTGCATGAAACAAAGGGCCTGAACAGACTGCCAGAAATAATCCAGTTTGAGACCATTTTAACTGCCCTGGCTCAATGCTAGGGCGTCATGGGAAGTGTAGTTTTTTCTGAGACATTGAGCCTTCTCTGTAAGAGAGCTCTGGTGCCACAATAGACTACAGTTCCCATGATTCCCTATCTCTGAGTCAGGGCAGTTAAAGTGGTCTCAAACTGGATTATTTTTGGCGGTCTGTTCAGGCCCTAAGTTTGTGTACATTGAACTATCAGAATGCAAAGGTGTAACTTATCTCAGCCACCCATGTGCACAATTTTGGATTTTGGAATAGTTTGGGTTTTGAAATTCTGGGTAAGAGAGAGTCAGACCTGTATATTCATATTTATTTTTTGATGTAACTAGATTCTAAACCATATCGAGTTGTTTATTCCTGACAAGAATCCTGCTCAAAGAGTTGTTCCACTCTAACTTCTACACAAGCATGTTATCATATTGTGAGTTCTTGTTGTTGCATTGTCTAAGTTCCTTTTCTGATTACATAAAAAGAGGCAGTGCTTGGTAAAATATCATATATAAGCTATGCTTGAGTATTATAGAGATAATAAAGTCTTCAGAGTTAAAATAGGATACAAAATGCTATGTATTAACAAAAAATTGCTGCATACTGAAGGCCCATCAAGGTAACTTACTTCCTTTGAGAAACTATGGGCCTTTGCAGACTGCTAGAAATAGTGCAAATTGAGTCCACTTTAAGGGTTAGGGTTAGGGAATCATGGGAACTGTATTGTGGCACCAGAGCTCTCTGACAGAGAAGGCTCAGTGTCTCAGAAACAAAACAATTCCCATGATTCCCTAGCACTAACCCTAACCCTTAAAGTGGACTCAATTTGCACTATTTCTGGCAGTCTACAAAGGCCCTATGTGCTTCTGATTTCTGATACAAAGATACAGTCATTGGCCATATACAGGTAAAGTATAGATTGATGTAAAATAGGCCCAGGTCCAGGCCTCAAATTAATATGGGAATTACTTTGGGATTATAATTCCAAACTGAATGGAATGCAGTATGATCCTGATTCCATTTCAAATCAATCACAGCTCAGATAAAGAAACCAGACATCAAAATTATCCACAGATGACACTGGTCACCTTTAAAACTTCATAAAATGTATCCTAATGCCTCTCCTACTTGATGGAGAAACAGTGGTGCTCACAGTTCTCTAATAATTTTCTGGCTTCACTGTCCAAAAATAACTTCCTTCTGGGCAGAAATATTTAAGGAAATTGAAAGCATTACCAGTCAGCAGGGCAAAAACAGTGGTCCTTTATTGAGTCTTTTAGATAAAAAAAAAGCCACTGAAGCACAAAAACCTAATTTGTACGGTGGACTCTCAGTATCTGCAGGCTTGCCATCTGCAGATTTAAGCATCCATGGATGGCAAGCCCTGTCACTTTCAATGGGAGGATGTGCATGTGGCTGCGTTAGTGGCTGTGCTCATGTCACGCCTGCTATAGAGGACAGTGGGACTTGAGTTCTCGCATTTTTCCATATCTACGTGGGGGTCTGGAACAGATCCCCCAGATGCGAAAGATGGACTGTATATTATTAATGGCAGCCAGGCTCGAAATCGTCAAATGCTGGAAAACATTAGCAAATCTCAGTATTAGAGCATGGTTTAATTACATCTGGACCATTGCTTTATAGGAAAAACTCTCATGTAAACTAAGAATGACAGAAGGACTGGATAAAAATGCCTGCTTTATGGAAACATGGGTCCAAAACTGGCCTGCCTCATTAAAGGAATCCTGGGAATTGTAGTTTATGGTGGCATCAGAGCTCTCTGACAGAGAAAGCTAAATGTCTCACAAAACTAGAATTCCCTAGCTTTGAGCCTGAGCAGTTAAAGCAGTCTCAAACTGGATTATTTCTGTAGTGTGATTTGGACCATGGTTTATTTTCTTGGACTACACAAAGGCCAAGATACACAGTTGAGGTCTACCTGTAGATCACAGAAGATTTTGGCCAGAACTAGGCTAACCACCTAAAACCATTCTAAACTATCATATAGATGTGTTGCTTTGTCTAGGACTATATACTTAATCTGCAAAGAAAAGGAAGACCAACACCATAGCCTACAGCAGGAGTCGGCAACTTATGGCCGGTGGGCAGGGCGCGGCCCGCGGAAGCCTTCGGACTGGCCCCAGCCCAGTCCTGCCGCCGCCACCTTTTGCGGCCGCGGGGATCCCCTGGGGCGCCATTTTGGAATCCAAAATGGCACCCTGGAGGACCCCCCCCCCATGGCAGCGCTGGGCCTCTCGGAGGCCCAGTGCGGCCGAGGGAAGCCTCCTAGGGGACCCCCGTGGTGGTGCTGGGCCTCTCGGAGGCTCGGTGCGGCCGAGGGAGCCCTCCTGGGGGGGGCCGCCATCGTGCACATGCACGTGAGATACGGGGGCAGCCGCCATTTTGTTTTTCAAAATGGTGGCATGCACATGCATGTGCTGGGGGGGGTAAGTGGCCCCCAGCCCCATTTCCCCCTCCTGGCCCGTCGGCAAAAAAAGTTGCCGACCCCTCCTGGCCTATAGCAAACTAAAGCAAGCAGCCTTTTCTCCTGAACTCACCATATTTAGATCCACTGTTTCTTGATATTGTTTGTTATTTTTTTAATTTTTAACTTATGTAAAATCAGTTGTATCTTTCTACTATAATATGAGCCTTGTATCTTAATGTACTTCTTCAATTAAAGTATGGGGAGAAACAAAATAGGATGTCTATTCCTCATCCTTGCTCCCAGTGGGCTCCCAATGCAGAATGTTTGAGCCACTGACTGAAATGTTTTCTTATTTGATTGTTATTTTACTAATTGTATTTATTATGATTTTGACTTTCACTCTTGTAAACCATTCTCAAATTATAAAAATAAGTATAGAAATTACTGTACAATGAAAAGCAGTATAAAAATATCCTTAAATAAATCTATTTGTAAAGAGAAACATTATTTCTTAAAGAATAAGGAAACTATCTCCTACTACATATTTAACTTAGCAAGAGTAAGGTATGGAGCTATCAGTGTAGTTAGGTTTGATTGTCCATGCTACCCCCCAAAGGTAGATCCTTAATATGGAAATAATTTTTTTCCTGCAGTTTGATTTCTAGAATTCTTGAAATAGTTTTTAAAATGAGGCCTGTACACTTTCCTACTATTTCTAAGATTTTTAAAGAGTTTATAATTTTCTCTTAACAAAAGCTGGGAGAGAGAGGGTTTGACAGAGCCAGTACTTCTGAATAAAACAGATTTAACAATGGATTCAGAACATAGCACAGTTTAGGGATATGTGTTCATGGTAAGTCAGCATCGAAGCATGCAGTTTATCAGAAGGTTGTGCCACACACCTCCAGCAGTTTCTACTCCTTTTTGTCTACATTTTAATTAATGATTACAAATTCACTAGGGTGGAATGTGCAAATGTGTGCATTTCAGTGCAACTCATACGTCATGAAGTTGGATGTTGCAAAGCACATGTTGATTGCAGAAGGGTTGTGAAAATCATACAGAAGACACTCAGTTGTCTCTTTAGTTGTAAGTCATGTTTTATAAGCCTCGTTTCATCATCAGCCCAGAGGGGATTGACCCTTGCTATCAGCTTTAGCACTGTTTCTAATGTATGTTCTGCCTCATTTCATAAGCCAAGGGATTTCATAAGCCAAGAGTAAATAAACTGGAGTTTATCTTCTGATCTCAGTGTTAAACTTATTTCAACCCTTAGTGCAATCAGCGTCATTACATTATTTCCTAAGACTCAATTGTAATGCTTATGTGACCAAGTCCTTTCCAGGAATGTCTCAACAAAGAGGAAATACACAGATCCACTTATGATCTATTTCAGTGCTACTCAGAGTGGTGGTCCGCAAGTCATAGGCTGGTGGGTCCCTGGCAAATTTCCAGGACAGAAAGAATCAATTGTAGCCAATGGATACCAGTATTGTACCAATCTTTGGCATATACAAGGAAAAGAAATTTGGCACATACACACATCTAATATTAGAAAACCTGAGAAGAAATGAAACTAGATCACTTCCTTCCATTATAAGATGATAAATTGAGAAATTGGTCTTATAAATATTGCTTGCTATTTGGACCCCTTTCCAAAATGTGCTAAGGCATAGTTGAGATAGTAAAATGGGTGTTTTCTCTGCCTTAGGGAGACGCCAAAGACAAGCTTTGAAATTCCAAAAGGTACAAAAAGAATGGATTCTCCCCACCTTCCACCACCTTCACTAAAACACAGTACCCACCATATATTTCTGTGCAAATTCTACTTTAATATGGTCATCCTCACATAGACTATTGTAATGACTGCAAGTAATGGTATAGTATGCTGCTTCAAGTGATAATAAAGTATTTGTGAATGCTGTGGTGAAAATGAAATACAAGATAGCCTAAGAACCAAGAAGTTGTGCAATAGAAAATTTAAAATAGGAATTATGTTTATAAAAAACTGAGTATCCAGCCTTACAGACTGATGCTGTTCATCCTAGGTTCTGGCTTTGTTTTGTGAACAGCACAGATTTAATGCAGTTTTCCTGGATGCTTCATTTCTTAAGAAGATAACAAGGGAGCCAGGCCATGCACTTGCCCTAGAGTTTATATTTAGTACAGCTCTACATTGCCTTCCTTCTTTTATTTTAAGGGACCACTGAAAGATAATAATATTTGGGAATATATATATATATATATATATATATATATATATATTCAAAAGTAGCTCTGTTGGTCTTGCAGCAACATACAACAAAATCCAAAAAAGAGCAGTACCGTTATTGGCCAACCAAAATGCAGAAATTACACCATGCAATCTTTCAAAGTTTCACTGGCTTCATCCTCAGGCAAAGATATTTAGAATGATGTTTTAAACCCCTCTGCCTGATAATTTTAAACATATTTGCCTGATAAAGAAGCCAGTGAAGCTTAAAAAGCTTGCGTGAGATATTTTCTGCGTTTTGATTGGACAATAAGAGTATTGCTTTTATGTAGATTTTGAGTTTTTTGATATTGGGAAATGTTGCTGTTGTGTTTGTGTTATGCCACAGTATTAAATGTGTGAGATGGGCTTGATGAGTAACCATGGCAGGGTATATACATACGGCTGGGAAGTCAGGCAAGTCAAAGCAATAGATTAAACATATTCAATAATCAGCTGAATTTCTCATACCTGAGGTCTTTTATCTACAGTGTGGTCAAGAAAAATTTCAGGAAAATGCTTGAGAGAGGCACAGTGTTGAAAACACAAGAGGAAGAAAGAGTTTGAAGAAAAGAAAATCTGCTTTTTGCAGGAACACTGGTCAAGCAAAAAAATCTGGAAGTAATTAGGGCAAGGGTCTTTAGTTTATCCTAGGTGGTGTACATACTGCCTCATAGCTTAAGCAATGGTGGTATTCTCACATGTCTAAAACCATGTTTTATTTTTTTAGAAAGCATGACACATGCTATTGTACCATATCTTGTGTCCTAGTGTGAGAAGGAAGCTGGTTATTTTTATCTGCATGTTCAAATTCCTGAACAGTTACAACTCTGATCTTGATCTTCAACTGGAAACAGCCACCCTGGGCACCTGTTTTTTCCATCAAGGTTCTGTCAGATTGTTGTTGATGGCCCCAAGTAGATTCTCCCTTCAGTCTGTTATGGGAGATGGTTAGCAGTCAAAGGCTGAAGGAGCAAGTGTCAAAGGGGGAAGGAGCTAGTGTAGTGGAAAATAAGTAATATTTGTATTTGTTTTGTCTTTTAAAAAATGCAAGCAGTGTTGGCTTCTCCATTAATCCTTGTTCAATTACATCTGACTGGAACAGGGGTCGGCAAGTTCCCCTTACCTGGGGCCGGGCCGGGGATCCCTGGGTCTTCCGTGGGCCGATGGTGATGGAGGTGAGGAAATGGTGACATGTGCGCTCATGCGCGCGCAGCCGCCTCGTCTGTCAACCACCACCGTGCACACTGCCGTCACGCTGGCGGCTGCGACGCGCACGGTGGCACGGGGGTTGGCGGGCCAGGTGCGGCGCGTGGGCCGTAGTTTGCCGACCCTTGGACTAGAATCACCATGTAAAATGCCTGGTTTCCTATGTTCCGGAGCAGAGATAGGCAAGGGCTGAAGGACGTCAGCTCCCAGAATCCCAGGAGCTATTGGCCAACATGGCTGAGGCTTCTGGGAGCTGAAGTCCCTCAGCCCTTAAAGGGGAAAGGTTGCCTACCCCTGTTCTGGAGGATAGTTGGAATAGTAAAACGGGTTTTTTATTCGAGTTAGGGAAAGGCCAAAGACAAGCTGTGAAATTCCAAAAGGAACAAAAATAATGTGATCAGTTACTTCAAATCCTGGGTAATGTTTTTAAATAATAGAGCAGAGTCCTTAAGCAGAGCGGCCTTTGGCCACTTCATCCACAAGTATGCCTTGAGCAGCATGGGACCATGACAACCAGACGCTGTGGTCCCAAGGCCAGCCACCACCAGAGTCCGCAAGGAGCTCTTATTTGCACTTTTGCAGCAGGGTTTGGGTCTCCTTAGGCAGCTGTGGTGTACCTTCAGACCGATCTGGGAGTGTGCATCATCTGAACATCATGCCCGCGGATCGACCTGTAGTCACTGCTTTTGTCTCATCTGTTTCGGGCCATAGTGAAATAACTTTTTTTAGAATTTAAAGGAGCTATTGCACTGTCTCTCTTCTATGTTACTTGAAAATGCTATACAGGATTCGATGCATCTCACCTTGGGAAGAAGCAGGTTGAATCCATTTCAATGAACTATCAAATCATAATGGAAAGATGAACAAAGCAGTGTAGTATGTTGGGGACCTTCCTTGTATAGTAAAGTATATATCTTCACATTGCTGTATAATTGTCTAGGACAGAGACAGCTCCAGTGCTACTCCACCAATGTTGTCTCTTCCCCACTTAGCCCCACAAGACTTTTATTTTTCAATTATATCCTGACTATGTTCCAGAGAACTTAAGTGTTGCACATGGTCAATTACTCCCCACTTGTCCTCATAACCACCCTTTCAGGCAGATCAGGCTGAGTGTAACTGAGTTTCATGACTCTCTGGGCAAATGAACCTGGATTTCCCAAGACCAGTCCAAAACTCTAAGAAATTTGCCATGCTGGCTGTCATAAAAGTAACTGCCTAAATATACAGAGGAGATAGTACATTGAATTTAAATTTGGTCATACTTAGAGTGGGACACTGAAGTCACAAATTAGCCATGCTTAATTTAAATCACATTGATTTTAATGGCTCTGCTCTCAGTATAACTGTATCCAATTCAGTGGAAAGAATAATGCATGGAATCTGCAAAATTCCAAAAGAAAAATGGTTACATTTTTAAAATATAATTGAACAGAAATGTTTCTTCAAAATTAACTAATTCAGAAGCCTAATTAATTTTGAGAAACTAAATTACCTGAACATGTAAGTTTAGTAGTCAGTGAATTGCTTATTGCTTAATTTGAACATTGCCCAGAACTCTTGAACCGTAAAAATAAGATTCCAGAAAGTTTATGTAGCTGTTGATTTAACTTGTTATTGGCCTCGGTGAACTGAGGATCATGTGTTTGCTAATCTCAGAATTTTTATTTTCCTAGACGCTGGGCCTCCCCATTACAGATGAGCAAATAAAAGAAATGGAAGCAAATCTAGATAACATAGACTTCAAGATGGCTGCAGAGGAAGAGAAACGGCTGCGTCATGATGTAATGGCTCATGTACACACATTTGCCCACTGTTGTCCAAAAGCTGCAGGAATAATTCACCTTGGAGCAACTTCCTGCTATGTGGGAGATAATACGGTAAACTTCTGTTCAAAAATTGCTCTCTGTTTTAATCAATTATGTATCACTTAACTTTAATCTATTTTTGTGCATGTGTAAAATCTGTGTAAATTTGAAATGACAGCATACTTACATTCTTTAAACAAGCAGATAAATATCTCATGCTCTCATCAGTAACTAGCTGTCCTTACAGGGCATATTCAAAAACTGAATGAGGGACCAGTGCATGTGCACCATTATCACCATCCCTATCCTCTGCTTGCAAATTATGTGTTCTCAGTTGTCACTTTCTCATCTTCTCTTTACCTCTAGATTGATGATGGGGGAGGTATCCTTTGAAAGCCACATTTGGCCTAGGGAGCTCCATTTTAAATATTTGTTTTTTTGAAAGCAAGAAAGTATGTTGACATCTTCCTTCTCACACTTCTAATAGCTCACACTTCTATTAAATTAGAGGACCTGTGCTGAAGGGGGGGGGTGTTCTACTCTACCTAGTTAGAAAAGACAGTGATGCTGGGATGCTAGAGGGCAATAGAAAGAGAAGAAGACTGCATGCCAGATGGATAGACTCAATTAGAGAGACCACAGGACCTGAGCATAATAAACCTGAGCAGAGAGACTGAGGATGGGGGGGGGCATGGAGAAGCCTCATTCACATGGTCACCATAAGTTAAGGTCGACTCGAAGGCAACTAACAACAACAACAAGCTAGTTTATACTTAAAAGTTCTAGATTCTGGGAGTATCTTGTTAAACTCTGATATTGGTACTGCTAGTTTTGGATTATCTGAACTTCTGTTCCATGCTTTCTAGTCTATGTATAATTTTTCCAGGGTGGCATTATTGTTACCAAGTTCCAAGTATAGGTTTGAATCAGTTTTAGCATCTGTGATGGTGAATCTGGTGTATATGTTGCAGTCGTATCCATGCTAGGCAAAAACTTTCATGAAGGAATTCTAATTTGATGTAACTTCAGTTATTTTAAGAATGCTTATCTATTTTGTTATAGTTAAACTCTGATATAACTGGTTTCATAGTGTTCTGAAAAATAAGTAAGGTGATATGTAAATGTGTTAAATACACAAATGGAGATACTTGTCATGTATGAATATTATACCATAGTTTTAATTTCATGATCATATTCACGCTAGAGAATGTGCAGTCTGACTTTCTCATACCAAACCTGGGTTGTCTCTACACTTTTAAATATAAAATATCTTTTTAGTTGCATATGTATATCTTCATGAAGGCAGCAAACCACACTTAAAGAAAAAGTGAGAAAATGTGTTTACTGAACAGTCTTGTGTCTGATTGTTTTGTTCATCTTTCTATTAGGACTTGATAGTCCTTCGAGATGGATTCGATCTGCTTCTTCCCAAGGTGAGGCACACAGTTTCATACAGGCAAGAATTGTTGATTTCCAAATGGTTTCATTGTTGAGTTAATTCTTTGAACAAAAATGTATGAAAATTAAAGTCAAATAGGTGCCACATTATCTTGGTCACTGTTTTATACTGAGTTTTAAACATATTTGTTTAAATTATATTATTCTATCTTCCTTTCTCCTTCCTGCAATTAAATGAGAACCTTTAACAGTTACCCTTACAGAGCTTCTCTGCATTCTCCCTGTTCATGAAGGGAGAAAGACTTATAAGCCACCAGTACACTAAAAATGTGAAAGATAATAAATCTTGTGGCTTAATATGTTTTCCTTCTTTTCTCCATAATCCTGTTAGCTTGCCAGAGTGATAAACCGTCTAGCAGACTTTGCTGAAAAGTATGCCAATTTGCCTACCTTGGGCTTCACTCACTATCAGTAAGTAATTCATTAATCTTCATCTCTTTTATATCTTTAGACCAGGGGTCGGCATACCTCTTTGTCTTGGGGCCGGTTCCGCTGTCCACTGTGCATCGGCGGGCCAAAGGGGGGGGGGAATAGTGCTGGAGGCGCGCGCACGCATGCACACTACTCCCGTTGTTGTGTGCATGCGTGCGCGAGCACGGGCACCATTTTGGAAAGCAAAATGTTGCTCGCATCCGCATGCGCATGACGGCGGGCATCATTTTGGAACGCAAAATGGTGCTGGCGTCGTGCGCATGCGCTCGTGACGTGCAGCGTCGTTTTGCATTCCAAAATGGCGCCCGCTGTCATGCGCATGCGTATGCAAGTGCAGGCACCATTTTGGAAAGCAAAATGACACCCGCGTTGCGCGCGCGTGCGTGGCGGCGGCAACAAGACCGGCCACGGGCCAGTTCCAAGGCCTCAACAGGCCGTATTCAGCCCGCGGGCTGTAGTTTGCCGACCACTGCTTTAGATTTTTAACTATTGATGTACATGATTAGGTACAGCAGTTGGGTTAGATTTTATGACATTAGGACCTATCTATATAAATTGTAGTTGTCTTAGCTTCTCTACTTTTATCTTGGCTGAGTTGGATGCTCTTGACCTGAAGATTTTAGGACAAATTACAGGTGATGAAACTAGGTTCAGTGGTGTTAAAATACTTGTTGGAAGAATACATTCAGCTAAGCTGCATAGAATAGCTTTTATTTTCTTTGCTATGAGATTGATCTATCTTTATTTTTCTATGACAGGAGATACTTGTTCAGGACCTGTTAGGCACTGCCTTGTTACATACATGCAAAAATAATCAGGTCACCATTACTATTTAAATAACAGATGTAAAATATTCCATTCTGACCTTCAATCTTCAAGTTTAGAAGCTAATTCTTTTTAATAGTTTACGCTCTAATTTTTATCATTATCAGAGTAAAACAGGTAATATTTCTAGTGGTGTCTTTGAGTTAACTAACAGTTAAACTGGTTTTTGAGAGACTGTCAGCCAAACAAATTTGAGGCAGTAAATCAACTGTCTCTTGCTGCAAGCAAGAGAGTAATTACAGTCAGCCCTCCATATCCACAAATTGAAGCATCCACAGCTTGAAGCATCCACAGCTTGAAAATATTCAAAATATATATAAATTTCAAAAATCAAACCTTAATTTTGCCATTTTATATAAGGTACACCATTTTACTATACCATTGCATTTAATGGGACTTGAGCATCCACAGATTTTGGTATCTATGTCGGTCCTAGAACCAAACCCCAATGGATACAAAGGGACCACTGTATATGACAGCTTTTCAGTCATCACATTGTCACAAACACATGCCCATAATTCAATTATTTTGCGGAAAGTATCAGTGTTCCAGTGGCTTGGGGCAGTGTGGGCAGGGGACTACACTGGCTGCATTCTAGGCCTGTAGATATTTTTTATCCTGATCTTGAGAAGCCTGATTACTTAATTTAGAATCCCCAAGGGGAAGAGAAAAACAATGATAGAAACATTTCTGGAGCAACAAGTACAGTTACTTTATAATATCATTACTGAACCTGTATGGATTCATTCTTACGTCATGTTCTGTGTGTCATTCTTAGGCCTGCACAGCTAACCACTGTGGGTAAACGTTGTTGCCTGTGGATCCAAGATCTCTGCATGGACCTACACAATTTTGAACGTGTACGAGATGAACTGAGATTTCGTGGTGTGAAAGGGACCACAGGAACCCAGGCCAGCTTCTTGCAGCTATTTGAAGGAGATCACGATAAAGTAAATATCTCCAGCAAGAGTCTGTTTAAAATCATAGTTTGTTTGGGAATACTTACTGTATATATTTCTACATTTAAAAATAATGACAGGTTGATTTTTATATGAGCATGTTAAGCCACTTACAGCCCTAGGAATTATCCATCTTGTTCCTTTCCCGATAAACAAAGTGCAAGTAATGATAAAAGACCAGACAATAGACTGGAGTGTTACCAGTTATTAACATGTACAGTTATTAGGCTATTAGGAAAAGAGTAAGGTGGACATTATCTAGGACTTTTGCTGAGATGGAATTTACATGGACTCATGGAAGAGTTATGTTATTTGATGGAGCTGAGAGCAAAGGAATTATTGAGCAAGATAACATTTTCATCAACAAAAGATGCTAGGTCAGAATGGTTTTGCAGAAAGAAACTTGTTATGTGACTCAGTCCTTATTCCCACTTCTGTCACTGCATTCTGAAGTTCCTGTCTGTTTTTCCTCTGAGGTGGAAGAGCTGGACAGGCTGGTGACTGCAATGGCAGGATTTAAGCGGTATGTTAAAAACAACTCCTCTTGCTTGCCTTAACACTGAGGATTGCTAAATAGAGCATTCTTAAGAACACAGGAAGCTGCGTTCTGCAGAATCATATGATTTTTCCTTTTAGCTTTTTGCTATTGCTGAGGCTAACTGTTAAGATCTGCTAGGGAAGAAAGTATGCTTTACTCCTTGATGTGTACCTGCTATTACCTGTTTTGTCCTGGTAATACTTCTCAACTTTGCTCTCCATGCCTTGTGAAAGTATAATTGGCCCTCCACTTTTGTGGGTTTAACATTTTCACATTTGATTATTCATGAGTTTGTCCATGGCACAGCCAGAAAGGGCTTACACACACACCTTCCTCCCAGGCTTTTCCCTTGGAGGAAAAAAGCCCAGGAGGGAGGGAGCAGCCAAGAAAGGCATGCGTATGCCCCTCCTGCCTTCCCCCATGCTTTGGCCAGCTTCCCTCAGCCAGCCAAAGCATGAGGGGTAAAAAGAGGAGCGCATGCCACTTCCACCTTCCACACACTCCTCCTCCCAGGCCTTTCCCCTGGGAGAAAAAAGCCCAGGAGGGAGGGAGCAACCAGGAAGGGCATGCGTACGCCCCTCCCACCTTCCCCCATGTTTTGGCCAGCTTCCCTCAGCCAGCTAACACATGGGGGGAAAGAGGAGTGCATGTGCATGCCCTTCCCACCTTCCCCGTGCTTTAGCCAGCTTTCCTGAACTGGCCAAAGCATGGGAGAAGGCAGGAGGGGTGTGTGTGCATGTGTGGGGGGAGAAGAGTGCACGCACATGCACCTCTCCCACCTCCCCCAACATATTTGCAGTTTTTCTACTTTCATGAGAGTCTTGCACCCCAACATCTACGAATGTGGTGGGCAGACTGTATATTCCTATTTTTTTTCTTCTGCTCTATTGCATGCTAACTTTGGTTATTCAACCCTGTGTTTATTCAAATGGTTTCAAATTAACTCCTTCATGGCATCAGGAAGCACACGTAAAGTAAAGGTTGAGGTATCCATTGATATCCATAAAATGTTACATGTTTATTCAGCCTTGTTCATGAGCCTGTTTGAACTTAATGCTTCCTTTCTGTTTGATTTCAGGGCTTATATTGTTACAGGGCAGACATATAGTCGTAAAGTGGATATTGAAGTCCTCTCTGTTCTGGCCAGTCTAGGGGCATCTATACATAAGGTAAGAACTACTTTGAACTCCATATTTGAAACCACTACTGAGAAAAAGGAATATAAGGAATGCTAACCTGTTGTTTAAAAATACCTTTTAAACCTTTACCTTTACCTTGAATACCTTTACCTTTACTAAACATCTCTAAAATTAGCTGTATTGGGCCAGGCTATCTTAAGGACTTTTAAGGCTCTGAAACCTTCAGGAGAGGCCCTTCTCAGACATGACTCATGGGTATAGGAGAGCAGGCCTTCTTTCTGTCTATTCCTAAAATCTGGAACTCTCTTCCTAAGGAGGCTAGATTGGCCCCATTACTAGCTATACTTTCCCAAGCAGATAAAGACTTTTTATTATTATTATTTTTGACAGGCTTTAGGAAGTGACTATTAAAGAAAGGGCTTTTAATAATGCTAGGTACTGATTTTTATATTTTGTTTTTCATGGACATTATAAATAATTTAATAAACTTTTAACAATAATATTTTCTATCTTTTTATCTATATTGTATTTCATTTAAATTTGCTAGCTGCCTTAAGATCCAGTTCTGGGAGAAAAGGCAGAATATAAAATGAATAAATAAATAAAGTAGATATTAAGTGAAATGAAGTTCAATACAGCTGTAAAATGTACAGACAATTATACAATTTAACCTATGGGACCCCTAAACTGCTGAGAAACATATCAGTTTACAAGGTTTACTAGAGTGGATGTTCAATCTGGATTCAAGAAAGGAAAAGACACTAGAGATTATACTGCAAACATACATTGGATAATGGAGCGTACCAAAGAATTTCAGATTATAGATTATAGCAAACCCTTTGATTGTGTAGATCATTTTAAAACTATGGATGACTCTTTAAAAGACACTTAAGACTGATCTCTTCCGACAGGCCTTCCCTGAATAGCTCTCCCCCTGATATATTTGTTTTTTGTTGTTGTTTTTTGCAACTTCTATGTTACGGTTTTTTTTTATTGTATTTTTTTATTTTTGTGCTTGTAACCCGCTTTGATTCCCTTTGGAAATAGGCAGGCTAGAAATAAATCTTCTTCTTCTTCGTCTTATTATTATTATTAAAGAAATGGGTGTACCAAAACATTTAATTGTCCTGATGCATAACATGTACTCAGGAAAAGAGGACAGAATACCGAGACAGGACAGAATACAGAGAAATTGAATGGTTTCCAATTGGCAAGGGGAGGGTAGACAAGGCTGCATTTTTTCACCCTATCTGTTTAATTTGTATGCTGAACATACCATAGGTAGAGCAGGAGTAGACTCCGAAGAAGGAGGTGTGAAAACTGGAGGAAGGAACATCAACAATTTTAAGATACGAAGATGACACCATACTAGTAGCAGAAAGTAGCAAAGACTTGGAACGATTACTGAAGAAAGTCAAGGAAGAAAGTGCAATGGCAGGTTTAGAGCTGAACATTAAGACAACAAAAATCATGACCACAGATGATTTACTTAACTTTAGAGAAAATGATGAAGACATTGAAAAAATTCAAGATATTCCATACTTTAGCTCAGTCATCAATAGGAATGGATGCTGTAGTCAAGAAATCAGAAGTACCATATTTTTCGCCATATAAGACGCACTTTTTCTTCCCCAA
>CM034708.1:181782787-181806293 GCA_020142125.1 Phrynosoma platyrhinos | reverse complement strand
GGTGTGTCTTATATGCCGGAGCGTCTTATATGGCGAAAAATACGGGTAGATTAGGACTTGGAAGAATAGCTGTGAAGGATCTAGTCAAGATCCTGAAGTGTCAAGATATATCAATGAATACTAAAGTTAGGATGGTCCATGACATATTTCCCATTTCTGTGTATGGTTGTGAAAGCTGAATATTGAAGAAAGCTGATGGGAAGACAATCAAGTACTTTGAAATATGCTGCTGGAAAAGAATTACACAGATATCAGGGACTACTAAAAAGACAAAGATAGTAAAATGGCTCCTAGAGCAAATCAAGCCAGAATTCTCCTTAGAAGCATAGAAGACTAAACTGAGACAGTTGTACTTTGGACATATCATGAGAAGTCATTACTCACTAGAAAAGACAATAATGTTTGGTAAGGTAGAAGACAGTAAGAAAAAAGGAAGACCACATTCCAGATAGATAGACTCAATCAAGGAAGCCATGGCCATGAATCTGCAAGACATGAGCAGGACTGTTGATGGTAGGGTGAATTGGATGTGTCTCATTCATAGGGTCTCCCATAAATCAGTGGACTTGACAGCTGTTAACAAGAAGAGCAAATCCATACATTTTGGCAGGAGGCTGCTCTTCATGTTTCCTTCTGTTTCTTTTGGAATAAGTTTAATAAAATAATTAAATCAAGTCTTTAAATAGACTCATGCTGCAATTCTGTATACAATTACCTATTAGAAAGTTTAATGAAAGCTAGTGAGACACACCTCTGAGTAGAGATGGATAGGATGGCACTGTCAGACATTTAAAATAAATTGGAAATCTTGCGTGCAAGAGATCCATGTGTGCACCTGAAATGAATTAGTTTCTACACCCACCCACCCACCCACCCGTGGTTAGAAACGGAATCCAGCTCCATGATCATTGATTGATTTTTATGCTGTTTGGGAACAGCATGTGAACTCACTCTTCTTGTTTTCCTCCAGATATGTACTGATATTCGTCTTCTAGCCAACCTCAAAGAACTAGAGGAACCTTTTGAGAAAGACCAAATTGGTAAGCAAGGTTTTATTCCGTTTATTCTGTCTGATAATTACTTATTGCTTCATTTTGGTGTATGTATGAAGTGCCCCACACATCCTAAGTCTGTCTCCCTTCTTGAATCTGCCTTAAATCCCATTTTGGGAGAAAGGTGGGATATAAAACCCAATAAATAAATAAGAATAATTACAATCAAAGAATATTTCAGTCTGAACAATCAAATAATTTAAAAGTGAAATACAAATGGAATATGGTGTTAACAAGTCTCAGAAGCTATCAGTTGGCATCATTTTTAGAAAATGACTTTTGCAGAGATGTGCTTGCATAATTTCCACAGGAATTAAATGGAGTTTGAAAGTATCATTTTATTAAATTGATAGTAAGCAAAGCAAAGCAAAGCAGCTTCATTTATATACCGCTTTATATTGCGCTACGGGATGTCTAAGCGGTTTACAACTGTAAGCTCATTGCCCCCCAACAGCTGGGTACTCGTTTTAGCAACCTCGGAAGGATGCAGGCCTGAGTCTAGCCTGAGCCCTGGCTAGTATTCAACTCGCAACCTTCTGGTCTATGAGTGAGTGGCTGCAGTACAGGCATTTAACTACTGCGCCACCAGATATTTTAAAGCTGTTTATTGTTTAATAGTCATGCAGCAAGGTGCTGTAAGAGTGTCTGAAATTACTGCTGTTCTGAAAAAATGAGAGAAAGGGTTGGGCCAAACCATATTCTGATACTGTCCTTCAAGGTACCTTGGGCTCATTCACTCTTTCTCTTTGCATGCAGAGGCAAACTGGTAAACCTTCCCACTTGCTTCCTAAAAGTTTGACATGTTTCTGGATGCAACTCCTGTGGTCAAATCAGGATTTTTATATATTGGCAAGAATTATAGTCTCTGAAGAGTTATTTCTTTAGAGAGCTTAAGAACATATTAATACCATCTTAACATTGTGGAGTGATGCTGTTGCTGGTGATTCGAATTTTTCTGCCTTGATTGATTCACTTACACATATACTATTCTCTCTCATATTGGCCACTTTCTTTTTCTTCTTGTGCAGGTTCAAGTGCCATGGCTTATAAACGGAATCCCATGCGTTCAGAACGTTGTTGCAGTTTAGCTCGCCACCTTATGGTTTTGGTCATGGATCCCCTACAGACAGCCTCTGTGCAGTGGTTTGAACGTACTTTGGATGACAGTGCAAACAGGTATTTCCCTGATTCTTAGGACTGGGATGTGAAGTAGAGCTATACTAGGTGTATATGGAAAATTAAAAAACAAAATTAATGACATGAAAACTAATTGTGACTGTAATGCTTTCTACACTAGTCACAATTCAAACATATCTATTTAGAAGTTAACCTGTTCATTTCAGTAGAACCTCTTTCCAAAGAGGTAGTTATCCAGCTTCTGCTTTAAATGTATTTTGCCATTAAATGTGTTTTGGTAGTAGATATGTAGATAATTGGATTAGATGACTTCTTACAACTCTGATTCCATAATTTCCCCTACAGACGTGTGTGTTTAGCTGAGGCTTTCCTCACTGCTGACATAATACTTAGCACCCTGCAAAATATCTCTGAAGGTCTTGTGGTGTACCCCAAGGTAAGAAGTAAAAGCAGATGAGGCATGAGCACTTGTTTCTCCTAAATAGTGGTTTTTGCATGGTGTTCTAAAGAAACTTAGAATACATTTAGAGCTTATTAGGGGCTCAGTGATGAATAATGGCAGAGCAGCTTTCCTAAAATTTGGTTTGTTTGTATGTTTCTATGCCCCCTTTCTCCTGGAGTAGGACTCAAGATAAAATTGAGTTAAAACTCACAGATAAAATACCTTATTTTCCTGCGTATAAGACTACTTTTTAACCTGCAAAATCTGTGGTTAAAGTGGGGGGTCATCTTATACGCCGGGTATAAGGATAAGGAGGATAGAGGTGCTAAAACTCTGTGTTTTGACTGGAAAAATGGGGGGTCGTCTTATACGCCGGGTCGTCTTATACGCCGGAAAATACGGTAGGTTAAAAACTTACCAATACAGTTTTAAAAACAAAATAATTTCATTTAAACGTATAAAATTATGTTAAAAAATACAAAAGGTAAAAAGGTAAAGACAGCATGCACACCCCAATAAAAAGCCTCCCTGAGAGTGATTACATGTTAAAAGCCTACTTGGACAAAAAGGTCTTTGCCTGCCAGCAAAAGGAAAGCAAGTAAGGGGGGCAGCCTAGCCTCCTGTGGAAGGGCATTCCAGGGGGTGGGAGCAGCCACTGAGAAGGCTGTCTCTCATGTCCTCACCAAGTGAGCCTGTGATGGTGGCAGGACCAAGAGAAAGTCTTCTCCTGACTAGCTTTGGTGAGTTTGTATGCGTCGATACAGTCTTTCAGAAGTCTGGACTCAATCCATATAGAGCTTTATGGGTCATGCCAAGCACTCTGAATTATCTTTGTCACTAATTTTTTCTTGCAATGAGCAATCACTTGGTAGTGTTAGACTATTGTAGGCCAGGAGGCACAGCTAATATGCCAAATAAACTCTGTGAACCTTAAAATACTCCCTGTTTTGACATATCTGTGCAACTGTATCAAAAGAATATCCCCTTTCACCACTCTATGGGTGGTTTTAAGCCTCTTGTATGGAATATTTCAAAGCAAAGCTATTTTTAATATTCAGTAGTTATAAAGTCTACATTAGATTTAAAGAGCTTTAAAGAATATGCCATTCAGGGCAGTACCTTATACAAGGTCATAAAATTTGTTAATCTACCTTATTTTCTGGCGTATAAGACTACTTTTTAACCTGTAAAATCTGGGGTTAAAGTGGGTATAAGGAGGTTCACGATAGGTTTGCCTTAGTGTCATCATCAGTTGGAAATGACTTGAAGGTGCACAGCAACAACAACAGTTTTGGAAGTCATACTCTTCCCAAACTCTATATTTTAACTGGAAAAGTGGGGGGTCGTCTTATACACCCAGTCTTATATGCCGGCAAATACGGTACTTGTGTCGTCCATTCTGACTGATAGCAACTCTATGGGATTTTGGGCAGGAATCTTTCATATCACCTGGTACCAACTTAGGACCTTCTGCATGTAGAGCATTTGTTTACTACTGAACTGTGATCTCCATCTTGGTGAATATACATGAGCAATAAACACTAACAAATATTGAATTAGCCTTTTCACTATATAAATATTTACTCATATTTGATTTGCTGTAGGTAATTGCAAGACGTATTCAACAGGAATTGCCTTTCATGTCCACAGAAAATATTATCATGGCTATGGTGAAAGCAGGGGGCAATCGCCAGGTATGTTCCTCATTATTCTTATTCACTGACTATAAACCAGGACTAGGAAACTGTTAGTGATTAGGGGGCCACATTGCCCTGCCAGTAGATCTTGGGAGACTACACCTCCTGCAAAAAAAGAAATAATTTCCCCCCAAATGTCACCCATTGCCCTTTGGGGAGCATGTAGGTATTTTACTTGTGTTTTTGGTCTTCTATGGGCTGCTTGGGATTCATTTCCTGTTCTTTAAAAAAAGGCCAAGCCTTTCCCACCTGACAGGTGCTGAAATGCCCTAGAGGGCATTTGTGGGCAAGAAAAAAGTGTTTTGGGGTGGGTTGTTGTTGTTGTTGTTATTAGTTCAAGGTGTTGGTGCTGCTTGTGATCCATGGGCTGCACTTTGCCACTTCTGCTCTAAATATGATTATTATCTTTTGAAAGCATTTGTGGAACTATCGCCAATTATAATGTCTTTGTATTTGTATATGCAAAAACTTATGATGAGTTTTAATACATTTGTATTTGTACATGGGATGGAACATGTTGTGCTGTCTTCACAGGTTAATTATGATAAGGCTTTACAAATGCCAGTTAAAATGCAGCACTGAATCTGCACTCACTAAACTGTTTTTTGGGGGGGGGGTTTCCTACATGGTTTCTTTCTCCTATGCTTGTTTTACATGGAGGCAGCTTCCTGTTACTTCTGAATTTATTTCATTAAGTTATCATGTAACTTTAATAATGGGTCACTCTAACCAGTACAGAGAGCCCTACCCATGAATTTTTCTGGCCAGGTGAAGTGAAACATTTGGCTCACCAGCAAAACTATTTGCTTTGGCTCTGGGGAGAAAATTGGGTTGTTAAAGGACTAAGAACATTTCCTGCTTTAACATGGATTTTGAAAATGAGTGCTAAATGTGAGGCAAAGGTTACAGCATACTGTGTGGAGACAGGGGGGAAATCTTGACATAGAGTTGCTGTTGTCTAAGGTTCAAATGATTGTAGACATTTCATAAATGGGTTAATACTTCTCCATGAAGGGAACTTACTGAAAAATGCTAAGTTTATTCTGTATGGCAGAGATGCATACACTGAGAGTCACTTGCAGTTTCCATACCCTACCCCCCCCCCCCCATTCCCATCCCTGACTAACATTGGAAGAGAGAGTAAAGGTTGTAGTGTTCACACAGCTGGGAGAGATTGATGTAAATGTATAAACTGTTCACATACATTATGACAACTTCTGAGGGCCTTGAAGGGGCTATACTACTGCAGATAAGGGTAAATGGAGCATAGTGCTTTAGTCGCTGAAGGACTGTATATAACATTCTGGCTGTATGTATTCACAGAGTATTGAAAACAGTTAACTGTACTTTCTGTTCCCTCCTGCTGCCTTTTTTTAACCCAGAGGAGAAGCAGATTTTACTCAGGTTTTACTCTGGGCATTTTGCTTCTACTTTCTAGTTGTTTTTAGAAGGATCAAATACATGTTGAAGAGCTGCAGTCATGCTCCTCCACCCCTACTTCTGCAGCAGTTCACCAATGACTAGAAACCCCTATAGAACATAGTAATAATCTTTCCTCTGTTGCAATCCACTATCCACATTCATTATATTTAACAAAATATTATTTGCCTTGAGTTGCTTAAGCTAATGTTTCCCATCTTTCAATCTGTTTGATGAGCACTGAATGGATCAAATCTCTGTTTAAGACAGTTTCTTCTATTCCCTCAGAAGCCTGAAACAGTCAGCCTCACTACTTCCCTGCTGCTAATGGCGGCTAAAAGCAGCAAAGCCCATCAAGGATCACTGAGAGTCAAAGGCACTTTTGCTTCCCTCTCCTTGACAGTCCTCAAACAGTCTTCCTGCTACTGTACCAGACCTGTGGCAGTTTGTGAAATGAGGATGATATTAAAGGCGTGTGTGATGATGGAGTATAAACACGCATTCACAAAATACTTCCCCCCTCTCCCACATTAGATGAGGTTCCCAGGGGCAAAAAGGAGTATACCTCTGGGGTTTTTTTATCCTTTGTTCCTAACTACTTGTTCCAGAAAGATGTGGTATTTATCGTATTTTTTCCTGCGCTGCTTTCTGTTAATCTTCTATTATTGATGGACTTGTGTGGTCTGCGATGCATATAGAGCTTTTAGAGCTTTTTTAGAGTGTGGTGGAGTCTCCTTCTTTGGAGGTCTTTAAACAAAGGTTGGATAGCCATCTGTCGGGGATGCTTTGATTTTGAGTTCTTGAATGGCAGGGGATTGGACTGGATGGCCCTTGTCTCTTCCACCTCTGTGATTCTATGACTCTATGAAAATTGCTAAGCCGCATGAGTGGTTGTTAAGGAATTCTTCAGTGTGTTGATTGACTCCCCATAATATTAAATACAGTTGTTGTTAACTGCCATCAAGTCAACTTCAACTTATGGTGGCCCCCATGAATGAGGGACCTCTAAGTCACCCTATCATCAACATCCCTGCTCAGATCTTACAGACTAAGGGCAGTGGCTTCCTTGATTGAGTCTATCCTGGAATGTGGTCTTCCCCTTTTCCTATTGCCTTCTGCCTTATCAAGTATTATTGTCTTTTCTAATGAGTCATGTTGTCTTGTGATATGTCCAAAGTACAACAGTCTCAATTTAGTAATTTTGGGTTCTAGGGATAGTGCAGGCTTGATTTACTCTAAGGCTCATTTATTTGTCTTTTTAGCAGTTTCATGCAATATTGGGAGGATTTCAGAAGATTTTTGGTATCTCTCAGTGCAGGTTGTATGTAATCTAAAAAGAATTGTTTTGAACTTATTGAACACATGAAAAAGAGAATTTTGAAAAGAACACAGAGAAGAGGGAATTCAGGCCTACATTAGTGATGCCACACAAATTTCAAATGACATCATTCATTCCTGAGTAGTCTAACACAGCATCCTTTGAATGAGTCTCCAGAGCCTCTATGGGAGAGTGAGCATGTTTTCCTAACTTTTCATTAATGTGGTGTTTATTTTTTTGTTAGGATTGTCATGAGAAGATTCGGGTTCTGTCCCAGCAGGCAGCTGCTGTTGTGAAGCAAGAGGGGGGTGATAATGATCTCATTGAACGGATTCGTGCTGATCCCTATTTCAGCCCTATTCAAGGGCAGCTAGAAACTCTCCTGGAGCCAACATCATTTACTGGACGTGCTTCTCAGCAGGTAAGGAGGATAGAAAGGTAAAGTTGTGGTGCTGTTTAGTCATTCTGAAATTCTAAAGCTCTTTACCCATGATGGTTTCTTCATTTATTGCCGCTTGAATCTCTTTTTACTCCATTTGATATAAGTTTATATCTTCCCCTTTTCTTCATTTCTTCTGTAATTTTTCCTGTACCTGAATCACTGTTCCCCTCCACATTCAATTAAACTATTTCCTTTATTTGCTACCTGAACTGTCTCTAACTTATTGCCTTTAATTTTGAAATTACCTGCTCTCCTTTGTCATAGTGACTTAATGCTGATTGGTAGCCCTGTAGGATCAATTGAGTCAATACTTTGACTAAGAAGGTTAGCACACTGTTGTTATTGTGTGCCTTCAAGTCATTTCTGACTTAGTGTGACCCTAAGGCAAACCTATCATGGGGTTTTCTTGGCAGAATTTGTTCAGAGAGGATTACCATTGCCATCTTCTGAGGTTGAGCAAGTGACCTGGGGTTTGAGCCCTGGCCTCCAGAGTCCTAGTCCAACAATCAAACCACTACATCATGCTGGCTCAGCACATTGTTAGTCTAATATAAACATTCTTTAGCCACAGTAGTAGTCTGAGCAACGTTTTTGTCATAACCCACATATCTGAAAGAATTCACTTTTTCTTCCAGTATTATACCATCCCAGTTGTTAACTGATAAGAAATCTAGGCATCTGTGCTTTCCCTCTTTCAGCTCATTGTGATTCAGCCTTTTCTGACTTACATGGAGGTTACAAAATGGAGTTAGGTTCTTAACACATTTGTGCTAAATAAGTATACTTAACCCAGAATTTTTTAAAAACTTTTTTCTAGGTGGCAAGATTCCTGAAAGAAGAGGTCCGCCCAGTGCTGATCCCTTATCAGAGCAAGATGGGTGTAAAAATTGAGCTGTCTCTTTGAATTTAGTTTTCATTTTGGTATATGTGTGGAAGGAATAATAAAATATCTATAAAAGCATGAATTGAGTCTTAAACATTGCAACAGTTCTTTTACATCATATAGGCCAGGGGTAGGCAACCTTTCCCCTTTAAGGGCCAAGGGACTTCGGCTCCCAGAATCCCAGGAGCTATTGTCCAACATGGGACTATTGGCCAACATGGCTGAGGCTTCTGGGAGCTGAAGTCCCTCGGCCCTTAAAGGGGAAAGGTTGCCTACCCCTGATATAGGCAGTGAGTACTGCTGGAGAAGAACAAACAGATAAATTAAAGACAATATTGGCCTTGTTGCAGTTTTTAGAGGGTCTGACCCGTTCGAGGATGAGGAGGGCACCACCTGTGTAATTGTTGAACAGAATGTGAAGTGTATAAAATATGGTACAGTTTTCCTTGATACAGAGTGTTCAGATTCCCAAGTACAAAACAGAAGTGGCTGAGACATATAAAGAAATGAAGCCATTGTCTGCTTTCTAATGAGCTGCACCTCAAATAGAGAGGTTGGTATAACTTCAAAGAATTCATGCACGCAAACAAAACAAAGGGGTTTGCTAGATTTACTTAGCAATTAACAAGACAATTACATATCCAGTGAGGAGAGAGGAGACTGATGCTGCAGTGATCCCTTGAAGAGCCAAGGCTTTTTATGTGAATGATAATTTCTATCCTTGCTGTCCCACCATTGGTGTTCCAATAGCTGTTCCTCCACCATAGATTCTGATTTTCCCATCCTGTTGAATTGTTCTGCTAAATTATGAGAATTCTTGGGAAGGGTGCCTTTTAAAGAACCTGACTTTGCAGTATAGAACCAGTCCCTTGCTATAAATCATTTAAGTTACCCTGTGAAAATATCAGTTTTAAAAATTTGAATGTATATGCCATTCTGTGTTACATTTTAGACTGCAAGACCTTCAAGACAGGGATCTGTTCTATAGTATGTGAAGTGTCATGCATCTTGATGGGGCATAATAAATAATAGTAAAAGTAAAATATAAAGCAAATATGAGCCAGAATACAGTAAGAGAAACCATCTACAATTCCTATGTTGCAAAGAACACTGACATTTTAATGTTATCAACTGAAATGATAACTGAATGTTATCAGCAGAAAGCAAAAATAAAGGTTAGTTTCAAGTGGAAGCACACATTCTGTTTTCTCTTTAGTTAGGTAGAGATAATTATCCAGGACAAGAGTACTGCTGGATCAGACCAAAAACCTATCTGGTCCAGCATTTTGTTTTCATTACAAAATGAAAACTAGTGGCCAACTAGTTGCGTATGGGAAGCTCACAAGCAATACATGAGTGCTAGGGTGATAGATCTATCATGACTACTACCCACTGAAAGTCCTATCTTTCATTCATTTGTCCAATCCCCTTTTAAAGAAACACATTTTGCAACCACCATCTCGTAATTATGACTAACCATAACTGTTATGAGTGAAGAAGTATTTCAGTGTATCTGGAATTTCCTACCATTCAGCGCCATTAGATACTCTAGGTTCAGGTATTCAAAGAGGGACAACACTTCTTCCTATCCATTTTCTCTGGACAATGTCTCTAGCTCCTTTGCCCCTTTTCCTCCTAAAACAAACTGTTTTGCAACCTTTCAACAAAAGGAAGTTGTTCTAGCTCCCATGCAGGGAACCACATATGTTTAAAATTTCCTCTTTTAAAGGGGCATGTACTGCAGTACCATTAAAAAAACCTCAACCTTCTAATACAGTGTTGTTCAAATTAGTGGTCTCTGGACTGGTGCCAGTCCTTGTTGAATTTCCAGGAAAGAAAGAAACAGCTGTAGGGTCTTTACAGACTGCCAGAAGTCTGTAAGCTTGAGTCCACTTTAACTGCCCTGGCTTAGTGCTAGGGAATCATGGGAATTGCAGTTTTTTTCTGAGACATTGAGCATTCTCTGTCAGAGAGCTCTAGTGCTACAATAAACTACAGTTCTCATGATTCCCTAGCACTGAGCCAGAGCAGTTAAAGTGGACTCAAGCTGCATGATTTCTGGCAGTCTGTAAAGGCCCGTAGTCAATAGGCATGAATATGGTGCTAGTCTCTAGTATGTTCGGAAAAATAATAATTGCCAGTCCCTCACAGCACATAGCTTGAGAAGCTCTATTCTAGACTACTATTTGTAAAACAATGCTTTATTTCTAAAATGACAGCCATTCACGTTAAGCACTGGAAGCATAGCTCAAATGCAGAAGGGCTGAATTCAGTCTCAATTAAATTCTTGGAGTAGTCATTCCTGTGGTGAATGGAGCCAAAGGCAAAATTATGGTAAACAAATACCAGCATATGAGGTGGGGAACATGGTTTTCCAGATGTTGGACTGCAACCACCATCATTCCTTATCATAGACTGTGCTGACTGGCACTTCTGGATGTTGCAGTCCAACAGTATCAGAAGGGCAACATACCAGGTTGATTTTCCAATATTTTCATTGTATCATATAGACGGTTGAGCTCTATTACTAAAAACAGTGGACCTAAAGGTCTGTGACCCCTGTGTCATTTAAGTCTGGCCTGGAAAGTTGGGCAGTAGCTTACTTACCATATGTACTCAAGTACAAGTCAACTTCATGTATATTTTGAGAGCAGGTTTTGTGGCCAAAATTATGGATTTTGATATGACCCATGAATAAGTCAAGGGTAAAAAATAGGGTCATGTAACAAAGGATCTAAAGAATGAAGCAAAAGAAAACAATGTCAAAGAATTCCAACAGGCATAACTGTGCTCACATTAAAGGCTGGATGAATGAGAGAATAAGGGAGGGGGGTGATCAATGCTTTCAGGATAGATTACGCTCTTGCCTTTCACCAAGGGGTGGTTTCTTTTTTTATAAGTACTTACATTGACTCATGGATAAGCCAAGTCAAGTTTTTAGGGTCAAGTTTTGACATAATTTTTTAGACTTATACATGAGTACATACAGTATTTCATTAATATGCTAGTATGTTCTTTCAAGTCACCTGTCAATTTATGGTGACCCGATGACTTTCTTAGCATTTTCTTAGGCAAGAAAATTTTTCTTAGGTACTAAGAAATTTTTAGGTACTAAAATTTTTCTTAGGTACTAACTTTCTTAGTTACTAGCCTGGGGTGACCCTGCTTAGCTTCCAAGATTTGATGAGAGTACCCTAAAAACTTTAAGGATATTTATTATTATTATTATATCTTTCAAAATACAAAGATTTGAGGGAGATGAAGCTTTTGTTTTTTATCATTTTGATGGATCTGCAGGAGTCACTACTGAGCTTGGGAAAAGGGATATATGACCATAGAGATCTACAGAAAGGAATAGAGAGGAACAGCACTTATAGGAAAGTGCAGTAGTAGATGGCTTTCCTGATCATCATTGCATAGACAGGCTCAATCTGAGCGATTTTTAATATAGAAAGTTTAAAGAACACACTAGGAGGTGCTGTATTTTTAAACTATTGTTTTAAATAGTTTTTAAATTTAATTGCATTTTATTATTTTGACTAGACTATGAAGTGTTTCAATATGGTGAATAGTTTAATTCTATTTTAATGTTAACTTTTTGTATGTGTTTAACTGTATTGTTCTTTTAAACTATAATCTACCTAAAGTCCCAATTCAAGGAGGAGGGTGATATAAAGAAAATAATAATACTAACAACAACAATAATAATCGATATAAAAATATAGAGTAAGATTTACCTGCTTCTTTCCTTTTCATTTATGCATTTACACAGATAATAAAAGGTACAGCGTAGTTCCATGGCAATCAGTGAATGGTACCTAATAAGTCAGCATTCAAAGGAAGAGTTGGATCAGATTTACCTTTCCCTTTAATGGACTTTATTTATTTATTTATTTATTTATTTATTTATTTATTTATTTTGGTCTAGACTCTCTCTAACATAAAGAAACAGAGTTGATAGAGGAAGATACCCTTCTACCACATAATTTAAAGCATATTTTACCAGTGTATTGTTAACACTGCCATCAAGTCAACTATGAATGGGAGACCTCCAAGTGAGTCTATCATCAATAGCCATGCTTAGGTCTTTCAGACCCAGGGCTGTGGCTTCCTTGATTCAGTCCAACCATCTGGAATGTGCAATAACATCCAAAATCCACAAAAGAGTGATATCTTTATTGGGCCAACCAAAATGCACAAAATACATGATTCATCTGGAATGTGATCTTCCTCTTTTTATAGAATCATAGAGTTGGAAGAGACCATAAGGGCCATCCAATCCACCCCCTGCCATGCAGGGATACACAATCAAAGCACCCCCAACAGATGGCCATCCAGCCTCTAAAAACCAAAGAAGGAGACTCCACCACACTCCAAGGCAACAGCGTCTTCCACGCTCGAACAGCTCTTACTCTCAGTAAGTTCTTCCTAAAGTTTAGGTAGAATCTCTTTTCCTGTAGCTTGTATCCATTGCTTTGTGTCCTATTCTCTGAAACAGCAGAAAGCAAGCTTGCTCCATCCTCAACATGACACTCCTTCAAATATTTAAAATAGGGCTATCATATCCCCTCTCAGCCTTCTCTTCTCCAGGTTAAACATCCCCAGCTCCCTAAGTCGTTCCTCATAGGGCTTAGTTTCCAGACCCTTCACCATTTTAGTTGCCCTCCTTTGGACAAGCTCCAGTTTCTCCACATCCCTTTTGAACTGTGGTGCTCAAAACTGGACACAGTATTCCAGGTGAGGCCTGACCAAAGCAGAACAGAGTGGCACTATTACTTCTCTTGACCTAGACACTATAAAGCATGTTTTCACTCATTCTTACTGAGTTGTAATCTCAGGCTGCATTCTATTGATTCAGCCTAGAATCACATTGGTCTTTTTAGCTGCTGCACCACACTGCTGACTCATGTTCAACTTGTGGTCTACTAGGACTCTTAGATCCCTTTCACATGTAGTCTTGTTAAGCCAGATGTCCCCCATCCTATATCTATGCATTTCATTTTTTCTGCCTAAGTGCAGTACATTTCTCCCTGTTGAAGTTCATTTTTTTAGTTTTGGCCCAGCTTTCTAATCTATTAAGGTCATTTTGAATTTTGATCCTCTCCTCTGGGGTATTAGCTACTGCAAATTTTTTGATAAACAGATGACACCAAATTAGGAGGAGTAGCTAAGGCAAAATTCAAAATTACCTTAATAAATGAGAAAGCTGGGCCAAAACTAACAAAACTACCACCTTCTACCTTACCAAGTATTATTGTATTTTCTAGGAAGTCATATCGTCTCATGATATATCCAAAGTACAATAGTCTCAGTTTAGTCTCGGCTTCTAGGTCTGATTTGCAATAAGACCCATTTATTTGTCTTTTTAGCAGTCCAAGTATCTATAGAACATGATCTCCAGCACCACATTTCAAATGTGTTGGTTTTCTTCCTATCAGCTTTCTCAACTTTTAGAACCATACATAGAAATTGGAAATAGGATAGCAGTTAACCCTGAATAACATTACATGGTTCTTGTAAAATACTCTCCCTTCTGATTCAGTTTCCTGATATTGAGTTGAAAGTGGCATCAGAGGAGGTAACTTGGCTCAGAGCTCTGTAGTTGGATTAACTGCTGATTTGTTTTATTTTACTGTTTTAGCACATTATTGTTTTATGTATTGTCTATAGACCTAATTACACAACATCTTCTTAATTGCTTGTGAGCCTCACAAACAACATTGCACGAAAGAGCTCAAGATTGTCTCTGGTGAGAGCAGATGGCTACTGTCTGCAAGGCAAGCCACTGGGCATTTGTTTTTTCTTCCCTCTCTTGTATATTTATTAACTTGTTAAACTTTTTACCCTCTCTCCTGAATCAATGATAGAGTGGCTGAGGTTATTGACACTGTTGCTGCTGAGGAAACTACACATTTGTGCCTTTGACTTTTGTGGATTTAATAATAATAATAATAATAATAATAATAAATATTTATATCCCGCCTCTCCAAACAGATCGAAGCAGCAAACAATAATAAAACAACATTAAAATACATTAAAACATCATATCCCATAAACCAGGGGTAGGCAACCTAAGGCCCGGGGGCCGGATGCGGCCCAGCAAGGCCTTTGGACCGGCCCCAAACCGGTCCTGCCGCCGCCGCCCCCCCCACCACCGCCGCCCCCCCCATGATGATATTGATTATTGTTGTTATTACTTGTTCTTGGGGTTTTCTTGGCAAAATCTTCACAGGGGTTTTGCCATGGCTTTTCTGGGGCTGAGAGAGTGTGCATGCATTTTTTTTAATTTTTTAATTCTTTTTTAATTTTAATTTTTATTTATTTATTTATTTATTTATTTTTGGTGCTTTGGCCCGTCAATTGTCTGAGGGACAGCAACCTGGCCCCCGGCTCAAAAAGGTTGCCTACCCCTGCCATAAACCCTCCCATCTACAATAAAAAGTACATTTTAATTATTAAAACAAAGCAGGGGCAATTAAGAGGCAATCGATGGGAGGTGACTGAGAGGCTAGTCTGCGAAGGCCTGCCAGAAGAGATACGTCTCAACGGCCTTTTTAAAAGCAGTCAAGACTAGAATATGTCGAATCTCCTCCAGCAGGCTGTTCCATAACTTGGGAATGGCAGAAGAAAAGGTCCTCTTTTTACCAGAGGACCTCAGTGTGTGGTGTGGATTGTATGTGGATTATTGTGGATGGGAGGGTTTATGGGATATGATGTTTTACTGTAAACTGGGCCCAAGCCATGAAGGGCTTTAAAGGTTATAACCAGCACCTTGTACTGTGCCTGGAAGCTAATAGGCAGCCAGTGAAGGGACTAATAAATGAAGGCAACCTAAGGCCCGGGGGCCAAATGCGGCCCCTCGAGGCCTTTGGACCGGCCCCAGGCCTGTCCTGCCGCCCGCCGCCGCCCGCCATGATGATATTGATTATTGTTGTTATTACTTGTTCTTGGGGTTTTCTTGGCAAAATCTACACAGGGGCTTTGCCATGGCTTTTCTGAGGCTGAGAGAGTGTGCATGCATGTTTTTTTTAAAATTATTTTTAAAAAATTACTATTTATTTATTTGTTTATTTATTTATTTTTGGTGCTTCGGCCCCCCAATTTTCTGACAGACAGCAACCCAGCCCCCAGCTGAAAAAGGTTGCCTATCCCTGTGTTATATGGTTGCCCCTAGATCTCCCAATGACCAATCTGGCTGCCATATTTTGGCAAGATTTGTTCAGAGGAGATTTGCAGGTGACTTCTCCTGAGGCTGAGAATGTGTGACTTGCCCAAGGTCGTCTTCTTACACACTCTTACAGCTCACATTAATTCCAGAATGGAGGCCAGTAAAACTTATTTCTTGGAATCTTGCTGGCTGGAGGCCCTGCCAGCAAGGCATCCCTAGGGTTGGTTCACCCGTTGCGGTCACTCATGGTGTCACCCCTCCCCATTGACCTCTTCCTATTTCACACCATACAGAATCCTTAGTAATGCTTTTTTGCACTTATGTTACTGGTAAATTGTAATATTCCCATATACCACTGAATGTAATGATAATACAGTAGGCCCTTTCTTATCCACGGATTCAATCATCTACAGCTTGAAAATCTTTAAAAAACCCTATAAATTCCAAATAGCATACATTGATTTTGCCATTTTATATAAGGGACACCATTTTGCTATGCCATTCTGTTTGATGGGACTTGAGCATCCACAGATTTTGTTATCCAAGGGGGTCCTGGAACCAAAGCCCAGCAGATATCAAGGTCCCACTGTACTTGTGACAAATAACTAGCAAAATTAAAAGTATACCTTCAAATTACAATATCGTATGCACAACATAAATGTATTTACATATACATAATGAAGATTTGGTTAAAATGTGATGTTTTTAAAGAAATTTTAAAAATAATTTTTAAAAATTAAAATTTCAAAAATTTTTAATTTGTTTAAAATTTCAAAATTTCAAAAATTAAAATTTCAAAAATTCTGAAGCCTCTACTTTCTCCTCCCACTGAGCTTCACCCCACTCCCACCATCTCTTAAAGCATTTTAAAGGCAAACAGATGAAGGCCGCAGTCCTTTCTGCCAAAAGGTAGGTGTTTGACTCCCAAAGCAGTTTACAATGTGTAATGTAAGCTAATTGCCCCCAACAAGCTGGGTACTCATTTTAGCCACCTTAGAAGGATGCCAGGCTGAGTCCATCCTGAGCCCTTAGCTGGTATTGAACTTATAACCTTGTGGTCTGTGAACAGGTGGCTGCAATACAGGCACTTAACCACTGCGCCACCAGGGCAAAAGGACCACTGTATAGCCTCAGAAGGCTTTGGGGACTACGCTTCCCGTGATGCTTTGCGTTCCGCCATTTTGTCCTCCCGGGAGGCAGCGTTTCGGCATTGCGCATGCGCTTGCCTTAGACGAGGCGCTGACGGGAGAAGGGAAGAGCGGCGTCTGAGGGAAGGTAGGTGACGGCTTCCAGTTGCCCGGGTGGGAAAGGAGAGAGCGGTTGTGTTCGTGAGGGACGCTTTTCACCAGGGATAGGACGCGAGGGGAGGCAGTGGTTCGCCCGGAGGGACGTAGTGACCTCGGAGAACCCGCGCGAACACGTTCAGACGTGACGGAGTGGGTCTTCATGCGTGTTTGTGCGCGTGGAGGGGCTGAGGGCCACACAGGCCCCCGTCACAAGACTGCGGAGGGGGGAAAAGGAGGGTAAAGGGAAGGTTTATCCGTCTTTTGCCCAGTGAGGGCCCAAGGGGAGGCAAGTGGGCGGAGTGGCGAGTCACGAAGAGGAGCAGCAGCAGCAGCAGCGGGGGAGGAAGGCTGAGGCACAAGGAGTGACAGGGACTCCCAGGCGACCGGGTGTCCTCACCGCCAAAGAGGACGAGGTGCCACAAAATGGAGGACCTTCCGGGAAAATGGAGGACGTGACACAATAAAAGTGGAATACACTCATAGAATCATTGAGTTGGAAGAGACCTAAAGGGCCACCCAGTCCAACCTCCATTATGCCATGCAGGAACTCACAATCAGTGCACCCCCTGAGACAGATGGCCCATCACCCAGCCTCTATTTAAAGGCCTCCAAAGAAGGAGACTCCACCATTCTCTAAAGCAGGGGCAGGCAACCTTTCCCCTTTAAGGGCCGAGGGACTTCAGCTCCCAGAAGCCTCAGCCATGTTGGCCAATAGTCCCATGTTGGCCAATAGCTCCTGGGATTCTGGGAGCTGAAGTCCCTCGGCCCTTAAAGGGGAAAGGTTGCCTACCCCTGGTCTAAAGTATTCCACTGTTGAACAGCTCTTACTATCAGGAAGTTCCTCCTAATGTTGAGGTGGAATCTCTTTTCCTGTAGCTTGCACTCATTGTTCCGGGTCCTGTTCTCTGGAGCAGCAGCAAACAAGCTTGCTCCCTCCTCAGTATTGACACCCCTTCAAATATTTAAGCAGGGCTGTCAAGAAAGACGATAGGAGAAAACGCATTTAAGAGAATGTGGTGCTGGAGAAGAGTGCTGAGGATCCCATGGAGAGCCAAAGGGACAAACAAATGGGTCCTAGAGCAGATCAAGCCAGAAACCTCCCTGGAAGCCAAGATGACCAAACTGAGGCTGTTATACTTCAGACACATCATGAAAAGGCATGAATAGTTAGAAAAGACAATAATGTTAGGAAAGGTGGAGGGAATTAGAAAGAGAGCAAGGCCACTTGCTAGATGGATGGACTCTATTAGAGAGACCAACGGGCCTTTGCAGACTGCCAGAAATAGTGCATATTGAGTCCACTTTAAATTGAGGCACTGCCCTGGCTCAGTGCTAGGGAATTATGGGAACTGTAATTTATTGTGGCACCAGAGCTCTCTGACAGAGAAGGCTCATTGTCTTAGAAAAAACTACGATTCCCATGATTCCCTAGCACTGAGCCAGGGCAGTGCCTCAATTTAAAGTGGACTCAATTTTCACTATTTCTGGCAGTCTGCAAAGGCCCCATGAATATGAGTTTGCAAGAGCTGAGCAGAGCAGTAGAGGACGGGAGGGGGGGCTGGAGACGTCTCATTTATAGGGTCCCCATGGGTTGAGACCGATATAAAGGCAATTAACAAACAACAATCATATCATCTTTTAACCTTCTCTCAATGTGAATTCATGCTAAAAATGGAAGACATTTGGGGTGTTCTCCTAGACTGAAGGTTGAAATGGAGGGTATGTCCTTGAAAAGGAGGACCAAGTCTGGTCACCCTGTTCCAAGATAAAAGCTGAAAACACTCATAGAAATGTAAATTCCTGTTTAGCCATGATCAAAATGGAAGACATTTGGGAATTCTTCCTGGACAAAAGGCTGACATGTAGGAGGTGTCCTAGAAAGGAGGGCATAGGGCCTTTGCAGACTGCTAGAAATAGTGCAAATTGAGGTCACTTTAACTGTCCTGGCTCAGTGCTAGGGAATAATGGGGATTGTATTTTTTTGAGACATTGAGCCTTCTCTGTCAGGGAGCTCTGGTGCCACAATAAACTACCTTTATATGTTTTAAATTTTAACTTTTTACTGTTTTAATTAGGCTATTTGCATTGTTTTTAAAAACAGTGGGGATTCGAACCCTGGTCTCCAGAATCCTAGTTTAGCACTCAAACCACTACGCCACACTGGCTCTGACTTACCTGTTCTCCAAAGCTGTTCCTCCTGCTCCACCTTAAGGAACTCTGTCCCCCAAAAAGGAAGAGAAGAAAAGTTTCAAAATGCAGTCTCTAACAGTCTTAAAATGGAGTGCAAGATGTGTTGTGCAGGCTTAATCAGATTAGACTGTGATTTTCAGCTAACAAGAACTAATCTTAAAAAATCTGCAAAATTTTATTCCCCTATATTGACTTTTGGATTTCCCCCCTCAAGAAATAACAGAACTAAGGTCCAAAACACACTGAAGAAATAATCCAGTTTGAGACTGCTTTAACTGCTTTGGCTCAATGCTAGGGAACTATGGGAACTGTAATTGTGTGAGACATTTAGTCTTCTCTATCAGAGAACTCTGATGCCACAATGAACTACAGTTCCCAGGGTTCCCTAGCATTGAGCCAGGGCAGTTAAAGCGGTCTCAGGCTGGATTATTTCTGCAGTGTGTTTTGGACCTAAGACTTTTATATGTCTTGTAATGCATGGGAATGGGAGGAAGAGGTTATATTGTTTGCCTTCAAGTCATTTCTGACATATGGCAACCCTAAAGTGATCGTATCACAGGATTTTCTTGGCAAGTTTCTTCGGAGAGGGTTTGCCTTTGCCATCCTCTGAGGCTGAGAGATTGTGACTTGTGCAAGGTCACTCAGTCGCTTAAGTCATAGTCCAGCATTCAATCCGCTACACCATGCTGGCTCTCTGCTTGGGAGGAAGAGGACTAGGTAGGACGATCAGCGACTAGCTGTAAATAGAAACCCATATTTTCCTATTGACCATGTGTTTCTCTTTTCCCTTTTCAACAAGTCCACATTAACTAGAGTGTGTTACTGATTATATAAAGAGGGATTGAATCTTAGTGAATGTTCCTCCTGTAAAAGTAAATTGTTAGTATTTCATCAGATGCATCTGCTGCCTTAGTAGAGAAATCCATCATGTAATCTAGACATGTTTGTTCATTTGCCCCCACTTGTGTTCCACTTGCTGGTGCTGGGTGTCACTTGATATAAAATACCCTTGTGCTTTTTTCCTCATGTAATTTTTTTATTGTACTTCTTAGTATAGTTCCATCTCTTGCTATCTCCAGCTATTCATACATGATGTAATGTCAAAGTTATATTCAAATTCTAGAGCAATCATGCAGGGGGGAATCTTAAGTTTTTTTTAGAAAGGAGTAAGCAAAAGGAAGCTTGTAATAAATGTGTTACTACAGAAGGCCTTGTATCTATTGATACAGTTTGTGAAGTTAGAACTCCCATTTCCTTAGCAATTTAACTGGCATTTTATTTGGGAGCTGTGCCAAATCCATATGTATATCAATGCATATTAGAGCTCTAAAACGGAGTCTTACCCACCTGCATCCCAGCAAATTCCTTTTTGGGGTTCATTGCTTACATAGCCTTTCCTGTAAGTATTCCTTTTTATAGTCTATTCATTTTGTGAATCTGTATTTAACAGTATTATTTAATCATGTCCCTGTTACGCATATGTAGCTTTGAATTTAAATTTTTTTTTTTTTACTGGAACTGTGCCTACATGTTAAGATTTCTACTTAACAGGAGTAGTGGAGTCTCCTCCTTTGGGGTTTTTTAAAGAGACACTGAATGGCCATCTGTCAGGAGTACTTTGATTGTGTCTTCCTGCATGGCAGGACTGGATGGCCCTTGTGATCTCTTCCAACTATGATTCTATAGAGTGACGCCAGTCTTTTTATGTATCTCATGCAAAGTTTTTTTTCTGTGATGAATCACAGGTCCACCCTGCAATTGTCTGACTCACTTTTTGAAATAATGTTTGGTTGGATTTAATTGGTTTGTCTCAGTGCCTTTTTCTTACAGGCACTTTGCTTTCTTGTTTTGACAATTTGCTGTGAGTTCCAGACTTTTCCTCCAAAATTTCCCCTCCAACATATGGTAATACAACTTCTACCCTCTTTGAGATTATTAATTGTAAGTGACCATTCACTTGGTACTTTCAGCTCTAAAGGACAACCTTATTTATGTATACCTAGAATGAAGTTTCATTGGCTCCTAGCACTACCTATCAAAATACATTGTGGAGCTATTCAATTTCTTCTTCCATAACTAATTCATTGTGTAAGAAGATACTGAAGAAGTAATGGTGGAAAAACATGAGGTTACAGTAAAGGAGGTCATCTGGATCCCAATAAAAGTCCTTGAATCTGAGAAATAACAGATTGCATGATAAAATTCAAACTTGAGTTCAACTGAGTTTCCCTAATTAGCCTTGTACAATCGTATAATAATAGATTTGTCTTTTACTCTGGTTGGCTGTCTTCAAGTAAGTTGACTGTTACTATACTGAATACATTTACTTATATCTGGTAAGCTCCAGGGAAACATTTCAGAGTAAATGTATATTCTGCACCTGCACAGAAAGCTCAGAAACTTCTGGAATTGCTAGGGAAAACTTCACTTGCAGCTTTTTGGTTGTAGCTCTGCCCACCCTTATAAAACCCCTAGCATTCCCACTCTTTCTTCAGTTCTTTTCGTCTGCCTCGCTAGCAGCTTAGAAGGAACTTCGCTAATTTGGAATTGCTCTTTCCTTGTTGTTTTACTTCGAATTGACCTCTACATTTTGGCTTTCACTTCTTTTTTGCACTTTGACTACTCTTTTGGATCTTACTTGGTGATAGATGCAAATCAATTGACCCAGACTGACTTCGATTTCGCTTCACAGACTGAGAGACATTCTAACGTTTTGAAAATGGCCACCCAGTCAACCACCTTCAAGTGACGCAACAAATGTGGGGGGGATCCCCGGGCAGGACCCGCACACTATGTGCCTCATTTGCCTTGGCAAGAGGTCACAATGTTCAATCTTGTGCCCTCTGCAGTTCCATCACCCTGCAGGCTTATAAGAACCGGGACGTGAGGCTTAAAGCAGCCTTGTATGAGCAGGCCTTCCAACCTGCTTCTGCTCCACACCCCAGACTTTGAATCCCTCTCCTACCCCATCTGGTAAGAAGAAGGAAAAGGAGGCTTCGAAGGAGACTTCCTCCAAGAAGGAAATACCTAAGAAGGCTGACCAATCCGATTGGGCCAGAGTTCAGATGACTCCAAGACCAAAAAGTCTTCTAGTGACGCCAAGACCCAGAAACCATCTAAAAGGTGGTATTCTGAGGACAAGGACACCACTTTTGGAAGGAAGGTAATGTCAGGACAGAGGACCACCTTATCCTTGTGGAAGCGGAGGTCAAGTTGGTCCACACGCAAGGCACAAATCTCACTCATATGGGGATAATCACAAGGAAAGCTGTTTTCCAGGACAGCAGTCTCAAGTTTGTCATGGCCATAGGTTCAAAGGGCTTGGTGGAGAAGTGTGAAAGCACAAGGTCCAGAGTCATACCAGAGTCAGTTCTGAAGATGTAGGGTAGAGATTGTTGAAACCTTTAAGGAATTTCTTCATAAGAGGGTCTTTAAAGAAAGAATCTGGAGGGACAACTGTAATGAAATAGGAGTTCTTGTGTATCACACCTCTTTGAACATCAAGGGGTGCTTTGCATTTCAGAAGGGAATAGAGGACTTGCTTATGTTAGCCTCATGCAGCCTTGGAAAATCCTTGCCTGAGTGTTCTGTGTTGATACTAAAGAGTTTGATGTAGGATTTTAGCTGGCTGAGCCTTATGTCTTAAAACTTCATTTGTCTTATAGAAACTGAAAATACAGTACTTTCCAAGTTCTGTGCTGTTGCAGAACTAGAAGCTTAATTAGAAGAAGTATCTGTGGTTGAACAATGACACGGCCTCCTACACATTAGGCCAGTTCCAAAACTGGCATGACTTTCTTTTTATTAAGGTGATAATAACAGAAAGGGGGAGATTAGGAAAAAAATACAAATTACACAATTAGATTGTTTTAGCATAGAATCATAGAGTTGGAAGAGACCACAAGGGCCATCCAGTCCAGCAATTTAAGATGAACAACTTGCTAGGTTTGTTTTAATGCCAGTGTAATCATCAGAAGTAGGAAGCTTACAAGGGCCTTTTCACTGTTTAACCTTAACAAGAAGAGAAGTTTGGGGTTCAAATTTCAGCTGAGCCACTGGGTTACTGAATGCCCTTAAGCATGCAGTTCCTCGAAAAGAAATATATGGGCTTAGGTCTAACAGAAAATTCCTGACCCTTAGCATAGCTAGTTACAAACACGTGAAAATTATTTCTAAAGAAAGTACATCCTTGAATATTCTAAGAAACAGTCTGACACAATCTTACCAGCCTATAAGGAAATACAAGCTTCACAGTCCTCTTCCTGCAGTTATTTCATAGAATCATAGAGTTGGAAGAGACCACAAGGGCCATCCAATCCAACCCCCTGCCATGCAGGAACTCAAAATCAAACCATCCCTGACAGATGGCCATCCAGCCTCTGTTTAAGGATCTCCAAAGAAGGAGACTCCACCATACTCCGAGAGACTGTGTTCCACTGTCAAACAGCTCTCACTGTCAGGAAGTTCCTCCT
>CM034708.1:181770738-181781088 GCA_020142125.1 Phrynosoma platyrhinos | reverse complement strand
CTATGCCTTGCAGTATCATTGGTTCCCACATGGACCAAGAGGAAAGGGAATTGGTCAGTAGGCTTGACAAGTCTTGTCAGCCTGACTGTCACATCATGGATTTTTGCCCCAGGGAGACAACATACCTCCCGGGACATCTTGTCAGGCCCACAAACCACTGCTTCTGTACCCCTCAACAAGGAGTCCCCTAACCACCACCATACACCTCCTCTGAGGCTTAGCAGTGGCTATTTCCTGCAGTGGTACTCTTAGGGTCCCCTGCACTGCCCCTGTTGCACTTCCTCTTCATCCTTGATAAGGGAGAGAACTTTAAATCAATTCTGTAGCTGCAAGCTCCCAGAACGATCCTTGGTTTCCCTACTTCTGTGAGTGACGTTCCTCCAGCTGTCTATCTCCTGTGTGCATGAAGTGACCTCCTCCTCAACAACTTCCTCTGTGTGGTCCCTGTCCAAGACCGTTCATTCTGCTTTGTCCAGGAAAACCTCTTGCTCCCCAATAAGCTGAAATGTAGCTACCTGGGCCTCCAGCTGCTTGACTTTGTCTTCCAGGAGGGCTGCGAACTTGCACTTGGTGCAGGTGAAGTTCCCCACATCTCTTGGCAAGAAGACAAACATCCCACAAGTATTGCAGGTGACTGCAGCAACTCTCTCAATGTCCATATTGAGAAATCTTAAGTAAGCACTGAAACAGGACTGTGGGCTTCTCCCTGAAAAAGTCCTCTGGTAAAGACCCACATAAAGGGCCCTTGTTCTCTTGGTCTTTTCACCAGGCTCTGTCAGCGAGCTCAGTCAGCTGGGTTTCTAACTCTACTGAGAGCACCTGGATGCTACCTTATTCTGGTGGCAAGTCTCTGTCTCTCTTCCTCTGAACAAAAAACAGCAACCTCTCTTTAATTTGGTAATATTCCTAATATCAGGATACTCTGTAAAATTAAAACATAAGACAAAATCAGTTCAGACACTTTGACCGTACATTGTTGCAGATAGTGCCTTACTCTTACAAAGACTAAATTTTTAAAAAAATCAAACCAGAGTGGATGTACTTCTGATTCTTATATTTTCCCCACTAAGCTGTTACTGATGGTGTAGATAACTAAGCATTACAGTCGTCCCTCTGTATTCGCAGGGGTTAGGGGCGAAGGACCCTCATGAATGCGAAAATTTCGCAAATAATCCCTCCCCTCAGTTACAGAGCGACAGGGAGGGATTGGAGAGCAGGGGGGATTGTGCATGCATGTGGCAGCCTTGACCTCGCAAATAATCAAAACTCCGAGTGCCAAAGCCATGAATACGTAGGGATGACTGTATTTTATTATTCTCTAGGCGATGTGCCATATGTTTAAAATATAAAATACTACAGCAGTGTGATAAAATAATGACTAAAGAAATACAATATAAAATCAAGATAAAATGAGCAGCAGAGAATATAACAGTTCAGGATATAAACCAATGTTAAACCAACAAAGCTGAAGACATTCCTGATGGATGGGATGCATCTTAGTATAGGGAGTGGCTTTAACATTTCCTTTAGTTGCACAACCCTATCTTTTGCAACATGAAACTTAACATGAAACTTTTACAAACTCCACGTCTCATATTAACATATTTATATTGTTTGCATGGGCCTAGCATTCGTCCTTCAGGAAATGCCTAAAGGACTGAGGATTTCAGCATGTCTCTCTCAGTTGGGTACTTCACTGTGTTAAGTAGATATGTTAATAAAATCCTCTAGAAGTATTTTATTTTAATATTTTAAAAATAAAAATGAACTCAGTGATACATCTTGCATCAGTAAAGATGTTGTTTCAGTCTTTCATTAAGATGTGGCTCCTCACAGATTATCACATAAACATAGAATATTTTGTTATAGCAATAGCATTTACATTCCTATACTGCTTAATAGTGAACTCAGTACCCGAACAACCTGAGTACTCATTTTACCCACCTACGAAAGGATGGAGGGCCCTCTGGGATTGAACTCACAATGTTGTGGCTGTAGTACAGGCATTTAACCACTGTGCCACTAGGGCTCCTTATCTTATTACAAGGGCTCCTTGTTATTTCCCTACTCCTGTGAGCAAAGAGGAAGATTTAAGTCTCTATTGGCAAAGCTCCAGTGATGGTAGAGGGGGACTGCAGATGTTCTACTTGCATTTCAGGAGTGCCTTGGTGAGTAGCGGTGACAATGTACAACATCCCTGAAGCTGATGTGGTGTATGTAATTTCCCTCCCATAGCTTTGGGGAAAGTGCTTCCTCTGCTTTTGGATCTCAGCTGTTTGAAGAAATTATGAGTGACTTTGGGGGTCTTGTTCACTTGAATGAGCTATTACAGTCTGTGAGGATACAGAAATAAATAAGGAGATTTTGCCATAAATCCTATTGAGAGTCAGTGTGGCATAGTGGTTTGACTCTGAAGACCAGAGTTTGATTCCTGCTCAGCCATGAAACCACTGGGTGACCTTGGGCAAGTCATATGCTCTCAGTCTAAGGGGAAGACAATGGCCTCTGAACGACTTTTGCGAAGAAAATCCCATGATAGGTTCACCTTAGGGTAGCCATAAGTCGGAAATGACTTGAAGCTGCACAGCAACAGAAAATGTCCAAAGTACAGTAGGCCTATTGTGACAGTTTTTAAATGAAGAGTCAACACTTACATAAATTTCTCAAAAAAATTGAAGTCATGGAGCTGCTTTTGATGAGGGGGGGCAATCTCCAAGTTTTCTTCACCAGTTCTCCATAGCGTCAAGCAGACATAACACATTCATTTCCATAACCAGAAAAGGAAATCAAGACACTCAATTATAATGATCTGATACTGTACTTTACATAGGTCCTCCTCATTACACAGTTTTTAGAGATGAGTTAGAGGCAGGCCAGATAGCTTGTGTGAAATACTTTCTTTATAATGCTAAAAGAAACTATTCCATAATCTTTTTCCCCAATCTAAAAAAGCCTTCAAGAAAAAAAATATTAAAAACTATTTTCCCCAATTTCTCTTCTTTAAAAAAAAATCCAGGCCTTCACATATTTACATTCGCTAATTTTATTTGAAGTGAACTGATGTTTACATTTCCAGGAAACTGAATGGAAATGCCACAAATTTTGTTTGCTTCTGTTTGCAGATCTGAAAAGCTGCAAAAATATATTTAGTAGACTTAAGAAAATCACTACATTCCTTTTATAAAGAGAAACAGAACTCTGAATGCCAGAGAAAAGCTTGGCTCAAAAAAGGAATTTAGTATAAGATATGATATTGTGTTAAAATCCTAGCTGACTGGATTAGAGTTCTAGTTCCATCAGATCACCAGATGTGATTCATTCTACCTTCCTGTGCCACTTTAGTTTAGCAGTCCTGTATTTGCATGAATCTCTTCTTTTCTTTGTCAAAAGCAGTTGCCAGGGAATGTTCCATAGCAACCAAAGGCAGGAAAAACCTGCCCACCTGGTTCACTTTATCTAATATTCAGGTAGTTATGAATATGTTTAGTGAGCTGTATGGGAGCATATACAAGGAATTGGGCCTGGTTATCAGACAATACATTAGTCTTTTTGTTGTTGTTGTTGTTAATCACCCTCAAGTCAACCTCGAGCCATGACAACCCTATGGATGAGACATCTCCACAACTCCCTGTCCTCCACTGCTCTGCTTAGTTCCTGCAAATTCATACCTGTGACCATCCATCTAGCATGCAGCCACCCTCTCTTTCTGCTTACCTCCTCCACCTTTCCTAGCATTATTGTTTTCTCAAATGAGTTGTGCCTACTCATGATGTGTTCAAAGTACAACAGCCTCAGTTTTGTCATCTTGTCTTCCAGGGAGATTTCTGATTTGATCTGTTCTTGGACCCATTTGTTTGTCTTTGTTGTCCATGGTGTCATCAGCTCTCTTCTCCAGCATCACATCTCAAATGAATTGATTTTCTTCCTGTACACTTTCTTAACTGCCCAGCTCTCATATCCATACATGGTAATAAGGAATACAATGGCTTGTATGAGTCTAACTTTTGTGTTCAGTTGTACGGTATATCTTTACATTTTAGGATCTTTTCTAGTTCTTTCATAGCCACCCTCTCCATTCTTAGTCTTCTTATGATTTCTTGACTGCAGTCCCCACTCTCATCAGTGTGTGATCCAGGTCTGAGAACTCTTTGATTATTTCTATTTTGTCATTGTCTGGGCTGAATTTGTGTAAATTCTCCATGGTCATTATTTTTGTTTTCTTTATGTTTGGCAATAAGCCTGCTTTTGCACTTTCTTCCTTGATCTTCCTTAGTGGTTAGTCCAGGTCTGTAATGTTTTCTGCTAGTACTATGGTGTCACTGCATATCTTAGATTGTTGATATTCCTTCCTCCTATTCTCACTCCTCCTCCTTCTGTGTCCAGGCCTGCTTTTCTTACATTATGTTCTGCATATAAGTTGAATAGGTAGGGTGATAGGATACAGCCTTGTCTGACTCCTTTGCCAATTGGGAACCATTCTGTTTCCCCATGTTCTGTCCTGACAGTAGCCTCTTGTCCTGAATGCAGATTCCTCATTAGGACTATTGGCACTCCCATGTCTTTAAGGGCATTCCATAGCCTTTCATGACCTATGTATTCAAAGGCTTTGCTGTAGTTATAAAGCACATGCTGATTTCTTAGCTATCCATTATTTTAGTTAATAAAGAAAGCTGCCCTGTTCCTACCGACTGCTACCTCATTTTGTTATAGAAAGGACCTGGACAATAGAGATCTATCAGATACATAGTCTTCCATACTTCATGTGATGCATCTGATGGAATAGCTTCTTGTCTCTGAAAGTTCATGCTATAGTACATTTGCTAGTTATTACCTAATAATAATAATAATAATAATAATAATAATAATAATAATAATAATAATAATAATAATAATTTATATCCCGCCCCTTGGGGACCCAATCTGGGCGGCTTACAACAATAAAATCACATGAAATATCCCAACAACAATCCCTCCCCCCTTAAAACAGTATTAAATCAAATAACAATTAAAATTACAAATTTAAACAGTTAAAAATTAAAACAATTAACTGATACTATAGGACAACAGACTTTTTCAGAAACCACCTGTTACTTATTTTTTTGCTACATGCTGTCTCATCCATACTATCTCCCTATAGCCACAGGGCCAGAGGGAAGAGGAGCCTTCCTACAAAAGATATCCTCCTCACCATATACCATCTTAATGAAAGACTAAAACAACATGTAGGCATCTGACTAACATCTCCAATTGTTTTTCTTCTTTTTGGTTTGTAACATCTCGCAAATTCAGGGCTGTGGCTTCCTTGATTGAAACCCATGGAGCTTTGAAAGCTTACAACAAGTATATTGTGCATTTTGGTTGGCCAATAAAGGTATCACTGATGGATTTTTGTTTTGAATTTGATAAATGGCCAACACGCTACCCCTGAATGTTTTGAACCATGGTTTCCAGAGCTCAAGACCATTGGCCCTGCTTATTGGCACAGATGGGAATTAAAGTCTGAAATAATGGGAGGCTGCTATTTTGGGAAAGGCTGATATAAAAAGTAGGAGTTACAACTTTTGACTACAGTAATCTGGGGCAATTTAGTAGGCACAGCTCCCTTATGACATTATAAGCAAACATGAGCCATACTGAGCTGTATAAGGATGGAAAGGTGTCTATGAACTACAAATCAGCAAACACTATCAAGTCATTCATGATTTAATTTCCTACATTGTCAAAACCTCTCCCCGCCCCACCCCACATTTTGTGCGTGACAGCGACTTCAAACATTTCTTTCTTTACCTCCAAATTCTGGAAACAAAATGCTGTTCAGGAGATGTGTGCTGGAAATCCCTAGTTCTTTAGAGTCAACAACTAACAGAATGCTGCAAAATGTATTTTTGAATGGGATATTTAGGCAGCTGAAGACTGGCATAGTAATATAGCATACTATTATTTGTAAGAATGCATGTATTTGTTTCTTCTCTTTCAGTAGTTTCTTTATGTTTCCCATCTGAAAAATGGGCTTCAACAATGAGAGTGAGTAAATGACAAGGCCACCATGTGACCCGAGATTTAAGTCCAGATCTCCAAGCATAACTGCACATTTGATACTATATTCAATGTGTGTGGAAATGCAGTCTTTTGAGAGTAATTGTAATGTTTTGCCACGACTCAAGGAGAAAATAATAGATGAGCACCTCACACAAAAGGAAGTGTGTAACAAGTTGGTTGTGAAACTTCAACTTCTTCCTGCTGGGCTGGCCAGCTGATCCATTAGAACAATTTTTCAGATTGGGAAACAACAAATTTGTCACTGTTCATCTTGTGAAGGCCTGTTTATCTTGGTTTTTGCAGTAATCCCCAACCTGAGAGCTGAGTCACTTAAATCCCAGCAATGTCTATTGTTATCTCAGAAGTACAGCAGGCAGTGAAACACTAAAGCCTATTCTATCAGGTTTGTATTCATATCTCATAGCATATACTAACTAGCAGCTGCCAAGGGAAATGAGTTGGACATCCTATGTTTCATTTCTACAGCAACAGTATTGTTGATCTCTCCAGTGAAAAATCTTCTTTGAATAAAACGAGGAAATCTTCCAGTCACAGTGGCTGCCATTGTCAGAGCAATTGGCTGCCCAACATAACTATACCCTGTTCACCAGCTACAGTTGTCCCTCCATATTCATGAATTTTAAATTCACAGATTTGGTTATTCGGGAGGTCTTTCCTGAGCCCTCCCATTCCTGAAACAACTGATCCAGGCATCAGAAGGGAGGGAGCCTTATTCATGGATTTTCCATATTCACAGGAGGCTTGTTCCTCTAACCCCAGCAAATATGGAGGGACGACTGTACTTTCATCAGTGTTTTAAGTACAAGAAGTCCAGGATAGAAATGCATACTTTGACTAGAATGCTGTTAGTATAATACTTAACCTGTAAGATGTAAAATATAGGTCTAAATAAAGCTATTACATTTGTGCTGTCTTTGTAACTCACCTCTAAGAAATTTATTGGAGATCTCAAGCAGAGACAGGGAACGTGGTATTCTCCAGATATTTTGGACTAAACTATAAACCTTGATTGGCTGTACTGGCTGAGACTTAATAGGGATTGTAGCCCAACATATTTGGAGTGCAGCAAGTAAACGTGCTGATCCTAAGTGTTTCCATTCTACACATTATTTATGATTCAGCAGGAATTATTACATTAGAGAGAATTACAATCCAAGACCCAAAGTACAGAGCTTTTTGATTGATTGTTTACTATAGTCTGCTGTCAGCTGATAATACAAAGAGAAACTGAGAAGATTCGGTTTAAAAAAAAGAGAGAGAGAGAGAGATGAACCTTATTTCCATTTCTGAGGTGAAATGGGGGTCACAGGGAGCATTATAGTGGTAGAGGCAACGAGTTAATTTTTATGTGTCAAGACATTCCACAGATGCTATCTTGTATAGACTGGACTAATGGGAGGGAATGTGAAAGCAAAGGATGTTTGCTTATAAATGTGTATGAACATTTCAGCAAATTATCAATGAGGTTCGCAAAATTGTCACCGAATCAGTGAGCTCAGATCTGATGTTGGCACTACTTCCATTCTTCCTAGACTTCTATAAATCAGTGCACCATAAAGACTTGATCACATTTCTCTTGAAACTTGTTCACATTTTATTAGCCAGTCACTGGAAATTGAAGTTGCATTTCACAACCCAGGGTAGTTGCAAAGATATAACAAACAACAAATTTCCGTCAATGAGTGTTTGATGCATGAAAAGCAGAGTTCTAAGCAGGATATTGAAAAACTACCTATTGATGGTTGCCTGGTTTCTAGTTACAACATTCATGAGCAGGACATATCAATCCCTAAGACCTTTGATAAGTGTCTTGCACCATGATAAATAAAAATGATAGTTGAGACTATTGATTATTTGTATGTGTTCATAAATTAATCAGTCATCATGGAAACTTTGCATTTCTGGATTTATTATATCCTCTTTTGATTGACTTATCTTTATGCAGGGGAAAACACATTTTTTAAAAATTACTGATTACAGTTGTTCCTTCCTGTTCACAGACTTTGAGTCCGCAGTCTCGCTCTTTGTGGGAAGGACAAGCGGCTAGATAAAATGACCCCATGCACCCACATATGCGCCACGGGCGCACACGCCATTATTTTCGAATAATGCTCGAATATTTGCAAGGCACCATTTTCGTGCGGGGAACTAACTGGGGAACAGCTATATGTATTCTATATAATTGACTAGTCTCGCAATTAATTTTATTCTTTCTATATATATTATGCTTGGATCTTACTTGTACTGGCAAGTGACTTACTGGACACCACAGTTCATTGCCGCCATGTCAGGTAAGCCCTTTATGAAAAGTAACTGTGAGAATTCTGTTTTACTAATCATACCAATTTCGTTAATATGACTTAAATTAGCTATGTGTATTTATGCCATACCTTCCTAATTAGAGTAAATTAATTACTTTGTGTGTTCAATGACTAATTTTCATTTTCACTTTCTCTACTGTCTCAGTCAGGCTGTTTATCAGATTAGATTTTCCTAGTCTCAAGGCCTAAGCAGACTGCCAGAAATAGTGCACATTAAATTGAGGCACTGCCCTGGCTCAGTGCTAGGGAGTCATGGGAATTGTATTATTTTCTGGGACATTGAGCCTTCTCTGTCAGAGAGCTCTGGTGCCACAATAAATTACAGTTACCATGATTCCCTAGCACTGAGCCAGGACAGTGCCTCAATTTAATGTGCACTATTTCTGGCAGTCTGCTTAGGCCCTCAATCAGACTAGAACCATTGAATCAATATGGTTTATATAACAACTGACATCATTCAGCAATTGATCCAGCAGTTCTTCTCTACTTGGGACCTTGTCTAGAATCACAGGTGTTTGTGTTGCATGTGTGTGTATTATTACTGTCATCGTCATCATCATTTTTACTCAAAACCAGCCTTTCCCTCAAAACCAGCCTGGACACTGTTCTCCCATTCTCAAGCATAGTACTCACAAGCATCTGTCTTATTTACTCACAGAGAATGCATAAATTAATAGATTAAATTCAGACTTTGTGTAAATGGAAGGTACCTTGTGTAACAAATCTTTGCTGTCTGTTCCTCATCATTGCAGCCCCTTACAAACCTAAGAAAGCCACTTTTGAGGACTATAGGATGGAGTGGGCTGGGCTTCAGTTACGCAGAGACACTTTACCTGAACAGAGCACTACCTAAACATTGCTTATTTCACTCCTTCCACTGCAGCACCATGTGCCCCATTGCTCACCATTTTGAAGGGTGCCCTAACTTTGAAACCAGTTGAGGAAACTGCAGTAAGGAAACAGGGGAGAAAAGCCCCATTTTTATGAGCAGCATTACGACAATTTCTCCAACCTAGTATCTCCTGCAAAGTATCTTTGAAGTGTCCTTTGCTATTGCCTTTGGAATATTGTTTTAATTTTAGGCTAAAGGAGGAGCTGTACTTAAATAACTGTTTTAATTATAATTTAGAAGTTAAAATGTTTGAGAAGAACTGGGATTTACTTGCTATTTGGTGCAATTGCTTTCAACGTATTTTTTAAACCACCTTCTGGCATATCATTTTCTCATGCCAGATTAAATTAATTTAGTTCCATATATATTTAGCAAGTTATATCTTTTACATTCCAACTTGTTTACTCTGTAGATCTTTGCATGCTTCTACTTTCCAACCTGAAGTGGCTAAATTAAATACTCAGTAAGAGAAAATTTCATCATGGGGCTCAAGCAGACAGGGCAGTAGGAGCGACCAGAGGCCACTCCCACCCCAATCACCTTGGGACCGTGGCAAGCAGATACCTTTTTATTTTTTTAAAAAATTGAAAAAATATTTTTTAAATATATTTAAGTAGTCAACAAAGAAACATTTTATTTAACAGAGCAAAACTAACAGAACAAAAGATCATGTTCTTACAATAAATAAAGAGAATTGATTAAGGTAGTAGGATAGGAATAGTCAGTGTATGCATCACTATAATACATTAATATTTACCAGACAGGGGAAATACCATGTTCAACAATTCTACTTAGAAACCCACACATTTTTTATTTTTTTATTTTTATTTTATTTTATTTTTGTGGCAGGGGTAGAGAAATAACAGTCCCCCGAGCCTGCTAGGACTCCCAGTTTTACATGGGAGACCCTAAATGCCCCCTAACACCACCACAGGGCATGAAGGAAAATTTTAACATGTTTTGGTGAGCTGTGATTATTTGAAGCCCTGGAGAGGCCTTTTTCCCTGCAGGAAGTAACCCAGAAGCAAACTTCTAGATCAGGGGTAGGCAACCTTTTTGAGCTGGGGGCCGGGTTGC
>CM034708.1:181746404-181770638 GCA_020142125.1 Phrynosoma platyrhinos | reverse complement strand
TATTATTATTATTATTATTATTCAACCTTCCTCTCCCCATGGATCAAGGTGGGAACAACAACAATTAACAGACAATCAACTTCAGTTGAAAATACATCAGTTAAAACACACATCAATTTAAAAGGACAAATAAGATAATATCAAAACAATCCACATTTAAAATTTGTCATTTAAAATTCATCTAGGTAAGCCTAAGAGACTGGTCTTAATGCTCCTTTAAATTTAGCAGTGTATTAAGCTGTCAAATCTCCTCCAGCAGATCATTCCACAGTTTGGGGGTGACTGAAGAAAAGGTCCTCTGGCTGACAATTACCAAACTCATCCTCGCTGACTGGAGTAAATGTCCTCCAGACTACCAGGCAGATTATATAGAGGATGTGGAGGGGATTTTCCTCTCCCAGTTCTTTTGGAGGCAGGAAGATAACCTCCAGGGTGGGCCAGTATGGTCCCAGGGTGAGCCAGTTGCCCACCCCTGCTTTATGGTGACTTCTGTACTCCAGAAACAGAAGTTATGAGAACTTAGAAAAGTCAATTTTTTGCTTGCTAGAGGATTCTGGGCATTTTAATTCAAAAAAGCAACTTACCAAACTCTGGAAATTAATAATGCTAGTCAAGCAACCTCCTGAAGTGGTTTAGGTAATGACTAGCTAATAGTATTGCTGCTGTGGATTTCCTGCTGTTATGTTTCATTATTCTTCATTTTATTTTTTTACCAACAGGAAGCTATACACCAACACCTGGTGGACCCTTTTCTGCTCTTACTCCCAGCATATGGCCTCAGGAGATCCTGGCAAAATATACCCAGGTACAATAAAACAAAGGGAAGTAATGACTTGCATATTTCTTTTTTAGCTGGGAAACAATGGGATTATGGATTATGAATACAAATAACAGTAATTTAAACAAATTAACAATGGAAGGCTAGAGAATTCTATTCATTTTGCAGCAGCCTGCAAAAGAGAAGGTTAAGGGGTGACATGATAGCCGAGTTTAAATATTTGAAGGGATGTCTTATTGAGGATGAAGCAAACTTATTTTCTGCTGCTTCCGAGACTAGGACCCAGAGCAATAGATTCAAGATAACAGGAAAAGAGATTCCACCTAAATGTTAGGAAAAACTTCCTGACTGTAACTTCCCAAACTTTACTTACCAATGCAACGACTTACAAATATACCAAGACACCTCTCCTGGAACACTGCAAAAGTGTTGTAACTTTGAACCACTCACAGTACTCTTACAGCAAGCAGACATAAAATATAAATGGGGCTTCCCCTTTAAATTGATTATTTTCAAAGGCAATACCATTACAACAGCAACATCCAAGGGTCAGTTGCTCCATATCTGCGAAGTTTTGGACAATAATGTACCCTGTGAGCTCGAAAAAGAAATAAAAGACAAAGATTACTCCTCAACATTACCTAAACCTATTTGAGAATTTTCAGGATGGATGACTGTCAAGCATAAGAGGAACAAGTGGAGTGGAGGATACATAAAAGCAAAAACTAATGCACCTGACTGACTTTTTTTATTGTCCCAGGCTTACCTGATTCTTAATACTTAACTATATGCATATATTCTTTTCACTAAACCCTCATTCTTTCTTTTTCTGCACAACATGACTTGAGGTCTCTTCCAATTCTATGGTTCTGTGTGCTTTCGCTGTCTGCCATTTTGATAGATTTCTTCTACCCCCTTTCCTGCTCCAACACTGGCATCAGAGTGTAGCCATTTTTTTTTCTTCCTCAGTTTTTTGAAGACAAACTTTCCACTACTAACTGCCAGCTATCCTCCCCCATAGGTTTTAACACAATGGGCCTTTGCAGGCTGCCAGAAATAGTGCAAATTGACTCCACTTAAGGGTTAGGGTTAGGGAATCATGGGAACTGTATTTTATTGTGGCACCAGAGCTCTCTGACAGAGAAGGCTCAATGTCTCAGGAAAAAAAAAAACCAATTCCCATGACTCCCTAACACTAACACTAACCCTTAAAGTGGACTCAATTTGCACTATTTCTGGCAGTCTGCAAAGGCCAAAAACCACTTTTGCATCTTTCTCACTAAGCACATTCTTTTTATTTCTTCAGTGGGCACATCTATATCCTCCAGTCTATTCTTCCCTTTCTTTCAATCTAATCCTTTCTGAGATCTTTTACCCCTTGAAATATACCAACAATGTTCAAAGCCCTCCCCCCCACCATTTCTGGAGGAAATCACCATTCAGTGGCTCAATCAAGACATGGGACACATTCCACATACCCTTCCTCTTGGCTTGTTCTTATTAACTGTTATTTTTATTATGTTAAAGCTGACTGTATTTTGAGGCTTAAAGAAGTAAATTTCCTAGTTCTGAGATATATGGCATCCCCCCTCTCTAGTTTCAGAAGCAAAAGTATTTGGATTTGGAGAAGTCTCTTCTCATGTGAGAGGCAGGTCTTAGAACCCCCTCAAAGTGTATTCTGTGCACAGTTCAATTATTATTATCCTAGATAAAACTAAGGTTGTCTCTTTCAACGTGAAAGGATTGGGGTCCCCTCGAAAACATGCCCATATTACTGGGAGGCTTTTAGACAAACATGATATAGAAAGGCTATCATTAGCTCATAAAAATTCACTTGACCAACAGATATTTTCTCAACTCCAGATGAAAAGTGCAGAGTTAGCATTGTTAACTTCATTAAGTCTACAAAGATGACTTTAAAACATCAACAACAATTCCCATAGCAGACGAGACAGAAACGTTTGTTCTGATGCCATTTGTATTAAATAAGGAATTTAGTTTGAGTTAATAGCAATAATAGCTACATTTCTATACTGCTTCATACTGAGCTAAGCAGTCTCTAAGTGATTTACAACATGTAAGCTAATTGCCCCCAACAAGCTGGGTACTGATTTTAGTGACCTCGGAAGGATAACAGGCTGAGTCGACCCTGGAGCCCCTGGCTGGAATCAAACTTTCAAGCTTGTGGCTGTGAGTGAATGGCTGCAGTACTGGCATTTAACCACTGCGCCACCAAGGCTTCCTTAAATAAAGAGTTAATAATAAATAAGGAGTTAAATAAGGAGTCTAGTGGTTTATAACACCATATTGTTACTTTCTCATGAAATTGTCACTGCTTTATAACAAATCCTAGGAGTTAAGCTTATAGTTAATGAGCTTAAGTGGGTTCAGTAGCTTGTAATTCAAAGTATTGATGGTGTCCAGGCTATGAGTGGTGGTTGTGAAAATCAGCGCTGAATATGCACACAGATTCTTCACAGGGAAGCAAGAGTAGGTATATTCTTTAGAACTATATAGAACTACATAGCACTATATGTAGCATGAGCCTAAGATTTCACTGTGATTCTCAGAAGCCATACACAGTCTCTGCAGATCTTAGAACTTAATAATGGAGATTGGAGTTGGAGAGAACATAGCAAAAAGAGTGATAAAAATTGTTCCAGCCCTTCCTTTAAGCTCAAGCACAGGAGTTTACAATGCTCCTTTTTTAATTTTAATGTTTGCAATGTATAAACATGTTGTATTCATCAGGTGTACCGCTTTAGTGACAGACAACAGAAAACAATTCTGCTCTTTTATTTTCCAGAAAGAAGAATCTGTTGAGCAACCTGAGTTCCGATATGATGAATTTGGTTTTCGGGTAGACAAAGAAGGCAAGGTCTTTATTTGTGTGGTGGGACTTGTGACCAGATGCCTCTTCGGCTCTCACTTAGAAGTCTTTAATTTCTACAGTATCATTCCTTCCTTTTTCAAAGTTCTGTCTTGAAAGCTCTTAGGGTCTAAAGAAGTAAAATGTTGGCTTTATTTACATTGAAGGACAAGTATGCAGTGTGTAATATCAATTATGAAGGGTGGGTGGGTGTGCATATCAGCTTTTCCTTTTGAAATACATGCAAGTAATGACTAGGAAAGGATTGGGGCCTTGTTCACATATATGTGAAGGCTATTTATACACTTTGTGGCATTATACTGAATCATAAGTTTGGTCCCAGTGGTGTCAACTCTGACTGACAGAATTTACGCAGGATTTCAGGCAGGATTCTTTCTTATTCCTATCTGAAGATCCCTAATGCTCCATAATGGTTTCCTATCCAAATATTAACCCAGTCTGACCCTACTTAGCTTCCAAAATCAGTTGCATTTGAGTATGTTCAGGGTGGCATTGTTAAATCTTCTGACAGGAATTGAACCAACAGTGAGTCTTGAACCAACTCTTAGATGAAGATTTTCTGATGTCACTTAGCATAGAGTGTTGTCATATACATTCACATCCTGCTGCAGAGCATGGAAAAGGCACTGTTTTAATGTACAAATCCCATAATCCCCACATTGGCAGGGAATTATATTCCAAACAAATGTCTTGCCAAATTCTCCCCACCTATGCTGGATTCTAGCTACACCACTAACAAAACCTCTTTGTATTAATAGGCCAAGGCTTTTGTTTTGCTTCACCTAACCCTAACCTTAAATTCGTAGAATCTACTAGTGTGAATCCTTCATAATTATATGGTTTCATTTTGTATTTAGTAATATTAGACATTAATAATTGATTACTAATTCTTAGGTATCTTCTGTGAATCAGAAAGGAAATTTATTTAAATAAGCAAGCATTATTTTCTCACTTGCATTTAAACGGAATTATTTATGCAAGTCTCATGAAGGGGCTGTTGAAGTAGTCAAATGTAGCAGGCCTGGAGGGGGGGCTTCTGCCCCAGGACACTCCGGGGGCTGCACAGACTTCCAAAATGGGTGGGAGGGGAGGGAAATGTGTAGAAGTCCTCTTCTGGTATTGAAATGTTGATGCTAGTGGGGTAAGGGGTGCAGTCCATTTCATAGATGAGTCATGGCTCCTAGAGTCTTCCAGGAAAGACAAATCACCCTTCCTCCTCCCCCTAAGAAGCAATCCATGGAATATGAAGGGATTGAGGGCCACCAAAAGAGCCTTGGAACTCCATGTGGCCCCAAACCCACACTTTGCCCACACTGGCTTATCACGTTAGAAAACAGTTGTGATGTGAATGTGTTGGCATCAGAATTGGCATATAGCTATGCCCACACACAGTTCTCTAAGATGGAGATGGACAAAGGTGGCCCTTTGGAGGTTATTGGACTGTAGCTCCCAGCAGGCTTAGCCAACATAGTCAATTGTCAGCAGTTTTGGGCATTACCACCCACAAACATCTGACAGGGCACAGTTGCCCACCCTTCCATTAAGGCTTGCTTATCAGCTCTCTGGATGATTAAATTCAGCTGTTTAGAGGAATAGGCATCTGTAATTTCTTGTCTTCCTACACTTACATGTATGGCTTTTGCTACAGATGGTGCTGAGCCAAACTCCAGCAAGCTCTTGGGGATCCCACTGATAGAAGAGCCACAGCAGAGGCTGAAATGGCAGGCTCACTTGGAATTCACACACAACCATGATGTAGGGGACCTCACCTGGGACAAGATAGAAGTCACACTTCCACATTCAGATAAGCTGCGATCACTAGTGTTGGCTGGCATTCCTCACAGCATGAGACCACAGGTGAGGCAGTCCTGGGTAATGGAGGGAACAGAGATTGATGTTGTTGTTATTCTTATATTTGATAATATCCCATGTTTTTCCTAGTTTGACTGTTTACAAAAGTTAAAACAAACAAACTAAAAAAAGCATACTGTACAAAAGTTATCAACACAGCACATGAAGGCCCTTTCCCCCTTAGGAGTCAGCCCTCAAAGGCCTGCCAAAACAAAAAGGTCTTTGTCTGCCGACAAAAGGATAGCAAGGAGGTCACCAGTCTAACCTCTCTAGGAATAGTGTTCCTCAACCAGAAAGAAGGCCCTCTCCTGTGTTTCCACCAGTTGTACCTGTGAGACTGGTGGGACATAGAGAGGGGAGCCTCTGTACTACCACCTTCACAGAAACATTTAGAGGGAACATGGTTAGAAATTCTACCGTGGGAATCTTCATCTGTCTTGCTTTTAATTTCATTCCTCTGTTTTACCCAGCTATGGATGCGAATATCCGGTGCTCTACAGAAGAAGAGAAATTCAGAAATGTCTTACCGAGAAATTGTAAAGAACAGCTCAAATGAGGAAACCATTGCTGCCAAACAAGTAAGTAATTTCAGTGGATTAGTGCTGGATACTCTGTTAATAAGAATGTAGTGGGGGAAAGAAGTGAGAGACCCATAATTACTGGTGCAACCTATCTTTTTGGGTTGATTTTCCCCCCTTACATTGAGCATGGATTTAGAGGACTGGCCCACAACCTTCCTCTTCAGAAAGTTGCATAAAGGATTTATCAGTATATATTACTGACTGCAGTTTATGTAGAATAAAGTGGACTATGTGTATATTTATTGTCATCATAAAAAGGGGAGATGAATACTATAATGCTAGTATGTAGCAATTTTCGGGTCTAGATATGTAAACCTCATACCATCTACCTCATCTAGCCTAGATCTTTTTGCACAACAAATACTCTGCAAATGTAGAGGTGAAAACATTGTTGCGGAATAAGGTCATAAATGATGATGTACTAAAGAGTATTAGTGAGGGTTTTATTGATGATTATAAACACTGAAAAATGGGCTTGTATTACCATGGGGTGGGAAACCTTTGGTCCTCTTGGTGTTTTAGAGTACAGTTCACACAACCCCTTATTTATGGTTAAGGTTTCTGGAATTAAAGATTAAAACGTTTCGTGGAATAAAGTTTCCTCACTCCTACTTTAAGTCCTGCATAGCTCCATTGTTCTCCCTATTAATCAACAGACCCAAAGGTTCTGGAGAATGAACTTTAAAATAGAAGCCAGTCTAGTAAAGGAGGACACAGAAGACACCCTAAAAGTGTCTTCTGGCATTTGAACAGCCGACTAACGGTGGTGAGATAACTTTATAAGCAATTGAAAAATGGGCATGCCATGTCTTATGAGTCTCTTTTAGACTATCATACCCTTTGTGAAGAACGTTTAGCCTCCATCGTTGAATCTTGGATTTCTTCATTTCCCCAACTGAAACTCATTTTGTCAAGTGATGGGAATGATTTTTTATTTTTTAAATGTTTTTGCTTAAAGTAGGTGGAGGGAGGAAGGCTTGGGGTAACAGCATGTAAATAATTTATTAGAAAAGGATGTAATACAAAAGCCAGTGCTTAGAGATGTGTAAAGAGATGTGCTTTCACCTTGAGCTGTTTATTTGAGGTTAAAGGTGAGGCTTTAGTGAATGGGTGGAGATTTGTTTGAAAGGCTTCCATGCTGAGCTGGAATGGAAGTCTCTGATTCCAGGCCTACTTTAATATAGCAGAAAATATGTGAGCAGGCAGAGTCTAAGAAGGGAAAAGAAGATGGGGAAGGCTCATCATTAATTGATTCTAAACTGCTTATCTACTATTCTTGTTGTTTAACAGATTGAAAAAGACCTGCTCCGCACCATGCCCAGCAATGCCTGCTTCTCCAACATGAATAGCATTGGTGTGCCACGGCTACGTAGAATATTACGTGGATTGGCTTGGCTGTATCCAGAAATTGGCTACTGTCAAGGCACTGGCATGGTAAACCTTCCCCATTGTGCAGCTGTCCACAGTAGGTCAGCCATAGTAGTTCATAGGTAGAAGGCAACATCATACAGTTTTTCTTACTACAGTGGAATAAACAAAATACAGGTTTCCCTGGCTTTTGATGACTCACTTTCTGGCAACTTGCTCTTTTGACGCTTGCAGATTACAAGCAAGTTCCATTAATTTGATGAGGGATAAGCTCTTTCTTCAGTTCTTCCTGCCTACAAGGTTCGCTTGGGACTGATTGCACGCACACACAGTCGCAAGGCTTTCCTATGGAAAGAGGGTACCTTTCCTTGAATTAATGAAACTTATCTGTCCAATTTGCAAGCATTGGAACAGGAGAAAGTCATCAGTTCTTCTTCTTGTGGAGGCTTGCTTTGGATTACTTGCATGCACACACTGACACACTGCTTGCAAAGCAAGCTGGGGGGGAGGAATGCACCAAGCCAACTACAAGGCTCACTTATAACTGAATGAGTGCTGCTTGCTGCCTCCTCCCCCCCCCCCACCATGTTTTGTACCGTCTTTGCTCCTTCAATCTGTGTTCAGTGCATGGTGCTTCTGTGATTGTGGGCAGTGTATCTCCTACAGTGTGTGTGTGTGTGTGTGTGTGTGTATACTCAGAACAGGATATTAAAAGTAAGCACTTGTGCGTTTTACTTTACTTTTGTATGTATATAGTGTGTTATTTAGCTTTTGGACACATTCAAAAATTATATATAGTGTGCTATTTATGTTTTTGGGCAGCCCAAATGCATTTGCAACCTAAAGGAAGACTGGGTTCCAGTCCCCCCCCCACCCAATTCCACTTTCCTCCAGTCCCTTAATAGTGGAAATCTTTTTTTTTTTTTACATTATCTTTGAATTCAACAAGGATGTTCTTGTTTGCATTTTATTCTTTAACTTTACTCTTAATTTTTGATATTGATATTAGCAGTTCATGGTCTGTCGCCACAATCTGCACCTGGTCTCATTTTTTAAGATAGAATAGGGCATCTCAGGATGACAAGATCTAGCCTATGTACCATTCAAATAATCTAGCCTATGTTCCATTGAAAGGAGGTGACACAGCATTAGAAAAAATATTGGTAGAAACAAAAGACAAAAAAAAACATATTATGCCAACAATATAAAGAAAAAAGATGGGGAAAAAACATTCAAAACTGTTCCTTTTGAGGTTACACAGGACTGTATCTCCTTGTATGAACTGAGATCCTCTGGAGAGGCCCTTCTCTCCATCCCACCACCATCACAACCACGGTTGGTGGGGATGCGAGAGAAGGCCTTCTCGGTAACTGCCCCTGGATTGTGGAACTCCCTTCCAAGGGAGACCAGAATGGCTCCCTCCTTGCTGGCCTTCCGCTGGCAGACTAAGACCTACCTGTTCAGACAGGCTTTTAAAATGGAATGTTTGTAAAAGACTGGCTTGGAATGTTGTTTCATTTTAAAGTGTTTTAAACAATTTTATCTTTTTAAAATGTATTTTATCTTTTTAAAAGCTGTTTTAATATTGTAATAATTTAATTCCTTTCTAATGCTCCTCTTTTCTATGTTTTTAAATGTATTGTTCTTTTAATATTGTTGAATCGCTCTGATCCCAGTTCTGGGAAAGTGTGGGATACAAATTAATAATAATAATAATAATAATAATAATAATAATAATAATAATAATAATAATAATAATAATAATAATAATTTTGTATCCCACTCTTTTTCCACTTAATAATAATAATAATAATAATAATAATAATAATAAGCAGCAGCAGCAAACTGTTGATTTCACAAAGTCAAGTCAGTCACTCTCCTACTTCATTTCTTGATCCTAGGCCAAACCTTTCTACAATGTCTGGTTCTGCTCTGTTTTCTGCTTTTGCAGTCCAGTCTCCTATGATTAAGTCCTGTTTTGGCATGTGATCAATTTCCTCCTGGACTCCAGCATTGAATTTTTCGATTTCTTCTTCTGCCTCTGTTGTTTGCACATAAACCTGGATTATGGTTACATTGATAGATTTTCTCTGGTGTCATATTGATATGATTTGGTCAGACTCTGCATTACATCCTTGACCTCTTTTGCTACATCTCTTCACATTGGTAATGCCACCCCATTCTTAGATTTTCATTTCCTCTGTAAATATGTGACTCAAAATGTCCTGTCCACTTCAGCTCATTCACCTCATACATTGCAATGTTTTTACATCCCATTCCTTGTTTTACAATGTCTGGCTTTTCCATATTCATGCTTCTCACATTCCATGTTCCTATAATAGGTGTTGTGCAGCTTCGGACTTTCATTTCACCTCTGACCATGTCAACAACTGGACATCCTTTTGGTTTGGTCCAGTTACATTATTAACCAGAGTGCTACTCGTACTTCTCCTCTGCTATACCATAGTAGCTCATTGAATGCCTTCCGACCTGGGAGTTTCATCTTTTGGCACTATCTCTTGTTTCATTTTGGACTGTCTCATCATATGGTTTTCAGCACAAAAGCTGCCACGAGTAGGTTATCATTGCCTTCCTTTGTACAGTACTAAAAAGCATTAGCTATGGTGCCACTGCCATTGTCTCTGAGAGATCCTCCACGAGTGTCACTCTCCTATGTTCTGCTGCTGCCCAATCTGTGTTTGCACATTTAGTCTGGCTCTTCAGCAAAAGCCTTGCTGACATGGGAGATCCTACTGGCAGCACTGCTGCTATCAGCATAGCCTCTTGTCTCACAAGAGCACACAACCTCATCCCCATTGAAAGGTAATGTCATAGTGAGAGCCTAGAGTTACACAAGTAATATACTTGTCAGAATAAAATGCATATCCCAGGTTTCTGCCATCACAGCCAAATGCCACAACCACTGATTATTCTGCTGATTAGGTTTGCAAGAGGAATAATTATTTCTGAGAGCATTGTTACAGTGCAGAATTTCAGGTGCTCCCTTTTAGGTTGCAATGAAAATTATTCAGCTGCTTACTTCCCTTTCTTTTGTAATTCTTGCTCTGCAGCTTACTTTCAGGCCTTATTGTCCCTTCTGTTACAGGTAGTGGCTTCCTTGCTTCTCTTCCTGGAAGAAGAAGATGCCTTCTGGATGATGTGTGCTATCATTGAGGACCTGGTGCCTGCCTCTTACTTCAGCACCACTCTCATGGGTGTACAGACAGACCAGCGTGTCTTGAGACATCTCATTGTGCAGTACCTGCCACGACTGGACAAACTTCTTCAGGAGCATGACATTGGTAATAGGGTATTTTGTTTGTTTTGTCTTTTTACGGGGCTTTTGAGAGGTTCATAATCTTCATGCATTAAAAAGGGCCCAAATGGATTACATAAAAAACATTAGTTTTTTGACTAATGTTCCCAGAATCCCCAAACCAGCGTGGCCAGTGTAGTCCACTGGGAAAATAGTCCAAAAATAATGCAGTATTTGTTGTTCACTTTCTATAGTGGCAGATAAAATGTAATCAAGAACACATCCTGGAAATATGGATATTGAAAGAGATGGATCTGACTTGCTTTAAAGCTATGTATTGAATATACATAGCACTTTATAGTCCTCACAGCTTCTGCTTGCTCTTTCATTCTGTGCTTATAAACAGAGAATTAAAATTACTTCCTTTAAGATGCTGGGGGAGCCTCCAAAGGTCTGGGTGCTACAGTCAGCTCCCACAAAATGTCTGGGACCCAACAATTGCCTCTGCCCTCTCCCCGACATCTGCCTACATCCCAACATATTTCTTTACTCTGAAATAGGCAGTGGTATCCTTTAGGCTGTGAAATTAGCCATTTTCTCCCCACCCTCAACATAAAGTCTTGTTTCAAAACCAGAGTTGGTCATTTGTTTTTCTTGTACTGTTTAGATGGGGGTCTTTGGATGTTTTAGTATAAAAATAAATTGGGTGCAAGAGGGACTGATGTGGGGGGCCTGTGGTTGTACTTTGTCTGCCCCTGCTTTGTTGGGCGTTCTAATTAATTTTCAGCTTCAGGGTCTAGCTGTTTCTGAACTTGGGCATATGGGGTGGGTAGTATGTTTGAGTTTGGTTCTGAGTTGGGAAGAGAGATACAAGCTTCTTCTTCATGGTCCCTGGAAATCACACAAATGGGCTATTTCTGTGCATGTGCAGCAACTTCAGAAACTTCTGGAATCGCTAGGTAGAACTTTAATTGCAATTTTTTTGGCGATAGCTCCGCCCATCCCTATAAAGCCCTTGCGTTCCTGCATTTTCCCCAGTTCCTTTTGTCCGCCATACTAGCAGCTTTGAAGGAACTTTGCTCTTTAGGAATCACTCTTCCACTTTGCTTGTTATTGACCTTGGATTGTTTGACCATCTCTTTTGGATTACTGCTATACTGTTGTTTGCCAATTGCCTGATCTTGGACTGCTCTGACTTCGAAATTGCCTTACAGATTCAGAGTTCAGTCTGGCTGAAGAAATGGCTTCCTGTTCTTTCAAACAATGCGGGAAGTTCGGGGGAAAGATCCCTGGTTCTGACCCCCACTCTTCTTGTCTTTTGTGCCTTGGTGAGGGTCACAGTCCCCAAACTTGTGCCCTCTGTAAATCAATGGCTGCACAGGCTCTTAAGATCAGGGATAAGAGGCTCAAAACTGCTCTCTGCAAACAAGCCTTAAGATCCATTTCGACATGCTCCCATGGGTACTGTCCCAAAGATCTCGGGCAGAGGAAAGGAGAGGGAGAGGAACAAGGAAAAGGAAAAGGAAAAGGAGAAGAAGAAGGGCAGCTCTCACAAGAAGGCCAGGTCGGAGAGGGGCTGCTCTTCAGAGGAACACTGTGCTAAAAAGACCTCCAAAAGGAGGCATTCTACTGAGCGGGGGAGGTCCACTGACCAGGTGGTCCCCAAGAAGCCCCGTTCCCCTTCTAAATAAGGATCAGGACAGGGGGAGAATGAAAAGGCCGCTATCAAGCCTAAGACTCCTCGTGCAGCCTCGACTTCGGGCTTGGCCCTTCCTTCCAGCTCTAAAACACTGGTGGAAGTTGCAGAGGAGTCTCACCTCATCATTGACTCCAAATCTGAGGGGGAGATTTGGGATAATGTTCCAGGCTTGATCCCTCAGTTGACTTGGTTTGCCGAAACTGAATGTGCTCGGGATTGAGCTCTCAAATACCTAACATGCTGGGATCGAGACTGTGGTGGATGATGTGGCCCAGGAGGAGGAAGACCTGCTCCTTCAATATTATCCCAACCTGGTCTGTGACCAAGGATCTGCCCGCTACTTGATGCCCATTGATCCTGAGCTCCTGCGGCGTCAAATGACATTGCAGCCCCTGTCTCCCCAACAACAAATCATGGTTCAGGCTCAGGTTCACAGGGCTACAATGGATCTGCCAAAACCCCTGATCCACAGGCAATCTCTGCCACAGAAGCCACTGCCCAAAACCCTGACGGCTTGCCTAGGAGATCTTGACCTCCATCACCACAATCTCAAGAATCTCCTCAGTCCCAGCATTCCCTGTTGTTGCACTCTCATTCTCCATCTTCTGAGATGGGCCAGCAGTCTCCACTCCTGCTTGTTGACCATCATCTGGCCTCCCCAACTGATGATATGAAATCTTTCACAGACAAGGTTGTGAGAATGGCCAACTCACTGGAAATCGAGGTTGTCAGGATGGATGACACAGCGTTTGACTCTGTTTGAGAAAAGGATCCATGGCAAGGTCCACACTTCACCTGCTTTGGGGTTCCTCCCATTTCTAGAGAAGATCACACAGCGCTCCTGGGCCACTCCAGCCACCATCCCATCCACATCCTGAAAGATTGAAACTCTTTATAGGATCACACCCTTGTCATCTTCTTGGTACTTTGAGTACTCAAGGCCTAACTCTGCAATTGTCGAAGAGGCCCAGCTCCAGTCTACTCCAAAGATGTCAACCTCACCAGTGGACAAGGAGAACAAGAATATTGATGGACTGGTGAAGAAATTTTATGCCTCAGTCATCTTGGACATGAAGGTGGCAAACTCAGCCTGTATGGGGGCCTATCAACAACATATTATGGAGAGAATGTTGCCCCTCTTAGATGGCCTGCCAGATGACAAAAAAAAAAAAAAAAAAAAACCTCTGGCACTGGCTCTCCAATCAGAGGCACACTCCATCGGAGTTCAGTAGATCATCTCATTTGCCACTCTGCAGACTGCACCTCCAAAGTTCTGTCTGATTCTTTGGCCTTCAGACATTATGCCAGGCTCAGATTGTCCGACATGACTCCCCAGGCTCAGAGCATGATTGAAGACATGCCCTTCAATGACTCCGATCTCTTCAACAAAGAGACAGATGAAAAGCTTAACTTCTGATACTGAATGAAGACGGCGGTCCGGAAATACAGTATGTCCTTCTCATCCATCCAATCTTCTCAACGTTGCTAGTATGGTGGCCACCATCCCTGGTACCCTCCACACCAGCAAAAGTCCTACTATCCCCAGGACAGACAATACCAGGCTCTCGACCAGCCCCGACAGCGCCACCCATACAATCCTCCTCTTCTTTGGGCCGCAGACAACCTGCTCAGCCTCAGTACCATCAGGGCTACTGTAAGAGGGATTCTGAGTAGTCAAAGAAGAGGTTTAAACACCTGGACCCAAATCACCTCTGACTCATGGGTCCTCGAGTTCAGCGAGCTCCCTGCCACTGGAGCCATCATCTCCACACACACCCTCAGATACCCTACTTGACAAAGTATGCATTCTATTGCAAAAGGGCACAATCGAGCCCGTAGAACCCTCTAAGGTCCACCGCTGTTTCTTTTTCTGGTACTTCACTGTCCTGAAGATAGACTCTGGCCTACGGACAATTTTGAACTTATGTCCGCTGAACTAGTTTATTGTTTACCACCGTTTCCATATGGCAACCCTTGTTTCTATTTTGCCACTCTTACAGAAGGGCCACTGGTTCGTGACCCTCGATCTCAAAGATGCTTAGTTCCACACTGGAATTCAAAAGAACCACAGGAGCTTCTTTGCCTTTGCCGTTGACCCCATCATGTTCCAGTACAGAGTGCTCCCCTTTGGGCTCTCCACAGCACCAAGAATCTTCACCAAATGTATGACCCCAGTCATAGACTACCTCCACCAACAGGGAATCACAGTATTCCTGTACTTGGATGACTGGCTTTTCGATGCTCCATCCCATGAAGATCTCCTGAGAGATGTCGAGTTTGCTTTATCCCTGCTAAAGTTGCTTGGTCTCATTCATGGTCAAAGAGGAGAAGTCCATGTTGTCCCCCACCAGGCAAATCAGATTCATTGGAATCATCCTCAACTCCAAGCAATTTATTGCTTACCTGCCCACTGATAGGTTCTAGGCCCTCTCAAGGGCGATCCAAGACTGTCTATCCTGGAGACGCATCAGAACCCACACTGCTCAGGTATCGCTGGGACATATGGCCTCAATGACTTATGTCACATCTTGATCAAGACTTCACCTCAGACCATTCCAATTGTGGTTCCTGTCTGTGTTCGATCCCATGCAGGATCTGCCTTCCAAATGGCAGTGGCTTGATCCCTACGCTGGTGGCTCCATCCCAACAACATCTGCACCAGGATGCCATTCCTGCCCCCCACAACCACAGGCCACTATGACAATGGACACATCCATTGGGCCTCCCACATACCCTGGGCCTCCCACACATCACAAAGGTGGTGGACAAGATGAGGATGGGCAGGTCCCACACCATCCTCATCACCCCTTGGTGGCTGAGACAAGAGTGGTTTGCTCCTCTCCTGCACTTGTCTGAGGAGAATTTCTCCGACTCAAGTTCTGTCCCGACCTCCTATCTCTGCAATGATCTCCTGAGAGACGTCGAGTTTGCTTTATCCAGGTTCACCACCCGGACATTGAGACGCCTCCTCTGGTGGCCTAGAGAATCCATCCCTAGAAGCCCTTCCAGACTCGGTACGGACGATCATCCAAGCTGCTCAGAAGTATTTGACACAGAAGTCCTACTTGCTCAAATGGAACAGGTTCCTAGATTTCCTCAAGGCTAAGGGCCTTTCTCTATCTCCTACAGTTCTGGAGTTCCTGATGACCTTTGCAGACTCGGGACTGTGCCTTACATCCATCAATCTGCCATTTGCTTCTTCTACCATTTTCAGGGCAGACCTTCCTTTTTCAAAGACCCTCTTATGATGAGTTTCCTTAAAGACTTCAACAACCTTTATCCCTCATCTTCGGTACCGATGCTGACATGGAGCCTGGATTTGGTGCTCTCACATCTCTCCGCAAAGCCCTTTGAGCCCGTGGCCACTACAGACTTGAGATTGCTGACCTGGAAAATAGCTTTCTTAGTGACCATCACCTCTGCCCATCAGGTGGATGAACTTTGTGCCTTATAGGTGGACCAGTCTTACCTCTGTTTTCACAGGGACAAGGTCATCCTCTGGCCTGACATCACTTTCCTTCTGAAGATGGTATCAGCCTTCCACATCAACCAAGACATTGTGTTGCCTACCCTGGCCCCAAACCCGACCACCGATACCAAGTGCCACCTGCAAACTCTTGATATGTGAAGGGTGCTCACATTTTATTTGGACAGAACATCGGATTCGAGATACTCCAAGAGACTATTTGTCTGTTACTTGGAAGTCAATAAGGGACATTCATAGAGATTCTCCAAGTGGGTAGCTGGCACTGTCCACTTGTGTTATGAACTGTCAGAACCCTTCCAGCCTGGGTTAGAGCACACTCAACTAGGGTGGTAGCTGCATCCTCTGCTTTTTTGACTAAGGTGCCCCTGGAGGACGTTTGCAGGGCTGCTGCCCCTGGAGGACGTTTGCAGGGCTGCTGCTAGTCCCAGCCATTGATTTTCATCAAACATTACAGGCTGGACATAAGGGCCAGATGGGATGCAGCCTTTGGAGGACAGTGTTGCTTTCTGGTTTGCATTGAATGTTGATTGCATTGCATGTTTAATATGCATTTGAAACCAAGCAAATGACACTGACAAGTGCACTTGCAGTTTAAAGTTTTTATTGTTAATAAATTACAATTTGTTTGAACTTTCAAATTGATATCAGGACACTCCCTCCTCCACTGATCTAAGCGTGTCAGTTTAACCCATTTGTGTGATTCGCAGAGACCATGAAGAAGGACAGGTTGCTTACCTGTAACAGTATTTCTTTGAGTGGTCATCTGCGAATTCACACAAATCCTGCCCATCCTCCCTCAGTCGTGTGGTTCTCACTGGCAGTGAATTTTATGGAACTGGGAAAAGAGCGGGAATGCTAGGGGCTTTATAGAGATGGGTGAAGCTACCGCCAAAAAGTTGAAATTAAAATTCTGCCTAGCGATTCCAAAAGTTTCCAAAGTTGCTGCGCATGTGCAGAAATAACCCATTTGTGTGAATTGGCAGATGACCATTCGAAGAAATACTGATACAGGTAAGCAACTTATCCATCCCTTGTATTGCCTTTAAGGTTTTTGTTATGAAGAGAAAAACTTCCTTTCAGTACACTAGAACTACTGTGTCTAGTCTTGCTCATGTGTGCAACTCTCAAAGGGGTGGGTGGGAAATATGTTGGTTTTAGGTTGTATTATTTTAATGTTGTGAACCGCCCGGATTGGGTCACCAATGGGCGGTATATAAATAAAAATTATTATTATTATTATTATTATTATTATTATTATTATTATTATTATTATTATTATTATTATTATTATTAATTATTAATTATTAATTATTATTATGTGTGTGTGTGTGTGTGTGTGTGTCAGAATGAATGAAACCTCTATGCCCTTGAAGTTATTTATACACATTCAGTCTAGTGCTGGCAGTATTGTGTGGCATGAAAAGAACAGATGGGAATAGGTTTTGCATCCATTTCTGTGCAGTGATTGTAAGAAGAGTAGCTTGTTTATAAGAAGGAGTTTTGTGTGTTCTCTGTTTATATGTGGAATGGAAAGGGACTTCATAAAGAGCTGGCATGGGGTGATATTTTTCCTCATGCTGGTAATGGCTAAACTGGAACTGTTTGCTTCCCCCTCTGTCTCCATCCACAGAGCTGTCCCTGATCACCCTGCATTGGTTCCTCACATCCTTTGCTAGTGTTGTGCATATCAAGCTGTTGCTACGCATCTGGGACCTTTTTTTCTACCAGGGTTCCATAGTTCTCTTCCAGGTCACTTTGGGCATGCTCAGCATGAAGGTAACCAACATTCCTCAGCTACCAGTTTTCCAGTTTTTCTTCTCATGGCATGAGTTGGGCAAGTTCCCATGAATCTAATGGAGGTGTTTAGGTGCTTTTATGAGGAGGGACAATAGTTTTTCAGGAATGAAAAATAGAAAATACTGTGTTGTACTTAGTATATGTGGGCATGTAATTGCTGCTCTGGAATCTCCCCTCCCTGTTGCCTTACATGACTCTCTTCAGTCTTCTGAAGTAGTAAGAACATAATAGCATAGAAATTATGGTGATTAAATATTATCTACGTACTTCAAAAATATATTGAGTCTTGTTTGAATAGCACCACAAACCAACAAACTTGTATGCAGATATTCTGGGAGTGGCTTTCCAGCAGCAGTTTCTGTGAGACCCAAAGAAATGTTTGCTTTGTTCTTGATTTTTATGTTAGACATATTGAAAGTGTAGTCTATTGACAGATCATGTCTACTCCAGACTGTTCAGTCCAGTGGCAGTCTACTGAACATCATGACTCTTATACCTTGGTGCATGTATATAGAATTGCAGTCTTAAAGGGCAGTAAATTCTCTTGAACAACCCATGTACATGTGGCTATCTAGTGCTTTAGTGCAGAATGGCTACAGTACTCCACTCAGAGGTGGCTGATGTTGTACGTAGCATTAAGACAGTCCCTTATGCACAACTATCGGGGGGTGGGGGGTTAGAATTTTCAGGGTAGGTGCTGTGTCAGTAACTGTCAGTTAATTTTTTTTCAGAGTTCATGATGATACTTCTTGCTCCGTATTTCACATAAAAGTCCCCTATAGTATAAATCCACCATTCAATAAAAGTAGTTTTCAAATTCCAGGTATAATTCCTGGATAATTGCAGGTAAAAGTGGCTAAGTTTCACTGCAGGCACTATGGGACAGCCAGGATGAAGGGGGAGGGGCAGAGCAAAAGGGAAGGAATTGTAGCAGACGCTGATTTTTGATTTTTTGGTTTATTTGCCCTATTCAAATATTCACCATGCGATTAGGACTAGATACCACTATCAAGAGCAAAAAGAAGTGCAAAAGTATTCCAAAACATGAGTTTGCAGTAAACCTGCAGAATGACTTGTTCATATTAAAACAGGAAGATGAACTGATCCAGTCAGAGAACTCTGCGTCCATTTTCAACACACTCTCAGACATCCCTTCTCAAATTGAAGATCCAGATGTGCTCCTACAGGAAGCCATGCGGATTGCTGGTTCACTGACAGATGTAGCAGTGGAGACTCAGCGTTGCAAGCACCTTGCTTACCTCATTGCTGACCAAGGGCAACTATTAAGTCCCGGTGCTACTGTCAACTTATCAAAGGTATTATAAATTCAAAATATTATCATGCTTTTCCTTAGGCTTGGCATCTGCTCTTTGTTTTTTTCCTTATTTGTTGAAAAGTAGTGATAGTGAAGGTTTATCACAAACCAAAATACCTTGTTGAAGAAATGCTAGCAAACTTTTCCCAACATGTTGTCAGTTAATTGCTCCACATTGTTTAGTATTTTTGTTACTAGTGGCATAACTAGTGTATTTGAAATCCATTGAAGATCATTTTTAAGGCCCTTTCCTTTACCACAGCATTATTTTCACAATAATTATGAAATGAAAATGAATAATAAGAGCCAGAAAAGAAATTTTCTTTAAGGACCAACAACCCTTTAAGGCCCAGCATCTATCCAGAATAGAGTAAAAGAGCCCAAAATGCCAACTTCTGACTAAGTAACACACATAAAAATCACTGACCACACACAGCTAGGTGAAAGTGATGCAACAAGCCACAAAAATCATCCCATAGGAACTCTTCTAGAGCCTGTTCTGGGCACAACATCTGGATACCACAGAATAGCCCATTACTGTATCCTGCAAAAGAGCCCAGAACATGCCCTTGCCAAATACCCTCCCTTACCAAATTCAGAAGTCATATAGGACTCCATGGGAGTGATTGGAAAAAGCACAGCTATCCCACAGAAACTACCTTCTAGAAGCATTCTGCAAAAGAGCCCAGAACTCTGTTCAAAGAGCTTGGAACACCAACTTCCCTAAAATCCTCAGTCATTCAGGACTCCATGAGAAAGATGAGAACAAGCACAGACATTCTACTAGAATCGCCTTGTAGTAGTCATTCTAGGCACAAGCTGTGTATTCTGCAAATGAGTGTGAATCTGATGAGGATGGGTATGTGGGAAGTCAGGCTCTTTTGAATATGCATGTTATACCCAGAATGGATATAAGAAGGTGGTTTCCTGTGGGATTTCTTTGCCTTTTCCTGTCACTCCCATGGAGGTCTGAATTGACTGGGGAATTTGGTGAAGGTGGGCATTTTGTAAGTGAGTGTTACGGAATCTTTCACAGAATGCAGTTCTGGTTTGTTGGGGGTGTGTGATTTTCTCCCCCCCCCCCTTATTTTGCAGAAAATTATTATTATATTTATTTGTATTCTGCTTTTTCCCTAAAACTGGGACTCAGAGCAGCTTATGATTTAAAAGAATAGTAGTTAAAAACATACAAAAGTGATGCATTAAATACAGATATTGAGCCCAGGATGTCTGCTGTAAGGTAGTTCCTATGGGATTTTTGTGACCTGTTACCATAGTCTTGTGTGGCTTGTGAATTTGGTGTGAGTAGTCTAGTCAGAAGTTAGCATTCTGGGCTCTTTTACACAGTTCTGGATGACTTTCAGACCTTAAAGGGTCAGTGAAGGCATAGTTTTTGACATGATTCTGTTCCAAAATATTGTTTGCAAGACTCTTCAAAATATGCCAATATTTTCAGCATCATTTTTACTGAAAGATATCCCATTCCAGCCTGTTCAATTCCATTCTGATGTGTCTGAGAGAAAAGAGTGGATGAATAGATGGGGCTGGATCCAGGTCCCAACCTGAAGAGGGAGTTTAAGGGTATGAATGAGGTTGTTATGTGGGAAGGGGAGAGGCATCGGGAAAGGAGAAAGGAGATATGGGGAGATTTTCAGGAGAAGGGCTGGTTACTTGCTCTCTCATAGAATTCCCCCTGCTGGGGCCACTGTGCAGAAGAAATTGGGGAGAGGCAAGCCGAGTTTTGCCCACCCTGGGAGGCAACAAGGAGTTCCAGGAAGCAGTGGGACATTGAGCAGCCTTCTTCTGTTCACACGTCCAGCTTGCAGTTTGCCTTCTCCATCTCAGAGCCTGGCTCCCTTCCCTGAGGTGGGTTAGTGTCCCACATCAGCCACCTTTTCAGAAAGAATGTGAGGAAATGTGGAGGCGGGAGGCATTTAAAGCAGAAGTGTTGCTTTGTGAGATAGCTCATTGCTGTGACAGTGATGGTGGTTCCTTCTCATGGGAACAGAGATGTGAAAGCAAGAACTGGAGAAGGGGATGTAGAAGGAGAGATTCCTTTTTTTTTCTGAGTAAAAAATAACTATTATGCCTAATAGCCATTTTCCGGCTTCGGTAGTCCACAAGAACCCAGGACTCTTGAACATCCTTCCAAAGCTTGCAGTCCTCAATGCATTTTCCCCCTTGCATGCTAGGTTTACGTGTGAGGCTTGAAAATGAAATGACACCCTTTCCAATGTTTGAAAAGCACATGCATGCATACATAAAACCACTGTTAGGAATGCTGAAATAATATTCCCTCAAGACTGCAACTTTTAAAATGAACCAATCACCTGAAGAGAAAGCAGCCATAGGAGACTTGGATGACTCTCTGCCTCACTCTTTAAAATCTCTGTTGGACTCCCCATTCTGTAATGTGGAGATAGTGAATTAAGAAAAAGGTGGTGTGAGAGTAGGAAGTAGGCTTGAATTGAGGCAGGCTGTAGGTGCCTCTGCCCAATGCAAGATCCTTATAGCTGAGCTCTTTATTTCTAGAGGCCTTGTGAAGGAGGGGGAAATTAGGAGTTGCTGTGTTTGCCAGACATTGTACCCCTTTATTGCCTTTACATGGGGAGGGGGAACCCCGCCACTACTATACCACTATCTGTTATGTCCATTAATCTCTCCTCCATTCCTCTGTTTAAGGTAAGTCACTTTCAAGATCTGGTTTGTAGCTGATTAGTATAGTTTATTAAATAGTATCCTTTCATGTTGAGCCTTGTTTCTTTCCCTTAGATCGTGCGACGCAGGACACAGCGCAGGAAGTCTGGCATTACCTCACTGCTTTTCGGTAAGGACAAATCCATAGTGATTGTGTCCCTATAGGAGATGGGCAGTATTGGAATATGTAGTGAGGACATTTATACAGTAAAACTTGCTATATGTCTGTTATATACATTCTGAATAGTTTTGCACTGATAGCTGTGCCAAACAACCTGCTGACACTTACAGTGTGTAAACAGACTTTTCTTTCAGTAAGCTGTCTATATTAATCTTTTTAAAAAAACAATAATGAAATGCAACACATAAGCTGTTTACTCTGTAGTAATCAAGAAGTTGTTCACCTAAAGTCTTGCCAGTGGCTGTCATAAATTTTCTATAATGGGTTCTTCTCATGCTGTGTGATGTGAGAGACTACCAGTTTATTTTTCTAATAAGCCAGGAACTGGTACCTTATTATTTCTTTCTTTACTGAAAACTCCATGTGGACCAGCCACCTCTAGCCCATGGACTGGTGCCAGTCCAAGGACCACTATTTTGGGTAGCACTGTTTTAGAAGGAGGCTTTGCTTTTGCCCTCTTAAAAGTCCAGAGATGAAAGTTAGTGAACCACAAAGAAATAAGAATGAGGAACTGAGAGAGAGAGACAGATTTTTTTTACTGATCCACTTCAATTTGTCTTTACTTCTGTGAGAACTATCTGCAAATCAAGGGAGTCCCAGGACAAAGCACTTAACAAAGACAAACCTCTTTTTGAGACTGCAATTCTACCAGGGACTATAGGTCACTTAATCCATCACTACAGTTAGGGAATCTGTGAGAGATAACTTAGCTTAATTTTGCAACATAGACATTACTTTCTTGAGTTTTATTATATTGTAATGGAAGCTGGGTGATATCATGTTGCAGAATCCTTCTTCCTAAAGCCCTACCCACTGGGCACATGGTTCTAACGCTGACACAGACTTCTTCATATAGAAAACATAGAGTTTTGGATACCAGATGCTGAACACTTAGAGGGGAAAATGATTGCTGCCTTGCTCTTCTTAAGAGAGATCTTTATTCTTCTACTAGGAGAAGATGATATGGAGGCGCTGAAGGCCAAGAATATTAAGCAAACTGAGCTGGTTGCAGACTTGCGTGAGGCCATCCTGCAAGTAGCACAGCATTTTCAGTGTGTGGATCCCAAGAGCTGCAGCATAGTGAGTGAAGGGGTCTTTGGTTGCTGAATCTATGCTTCCTGCTATGGATATGGCTCCATCTGTGTCAGTGTCACTGGCATCATTAGGGCGGTATGGACCACACTGGGTGACACCCCAGAGGGGGCTGTCACCTGGTAGGATAGTACACCCCTGGGGGAGTGAGTGGCTATGGGCACACAGGACTTTGAAGGCCAGATGGGGCTGAGAGGGCCGAGTGCTCCCCCACCTCATTGCTGTGGTGCCATCCTATGCGCCATGTCAGCGAGATGGGGAAAGTTCCCTTTTCGTCTCGCACCGGAATCCCCACCCCCAGAAGCCCCACCTCCCTGCACCGGGTGACACCCCAGGTAGGGACGTCACTGGCCAGTGTTACTTGGGATAGAGGGATGCCATTTACTGTTGTAGAGAGAGAGAAATGAGAGAAACTGCATAATCTCTTGATTATTTTTGCCTTTTATGGACATGGATCTTCCCATCCCTAACCAGGACTTGACTCCAGACTACACAATGGAGAGCCACCAGAGGGACCATGAAAGCTATGTAGCATGTTCCCGGAATCAGCGGCGACGTGCCAAGGCACTGCTGGATTTTGAGCGTCACGATGATGATGAACTAGGCTTCCGTAAGAATGATATCATCACGGTATGATATGATGACTAACAGACAGGTAGTATCAGGTAGAGGGAGGCAGAGGAGATTTACCAGGATATTGAACAAAGAACAACTAATTTGGTGTTTCAGAACTACAGCATAGAAAATAAATATGAGAAAAACAAAGGTGGTCATCAAGAGTTAGAATAAGTAAAAAATGTTGAGAAATTTGAAGGAAGACCTAGCTATAATTAGGTAAAGCAAATTAAATAAGGGAAAAGTGGGTGGAGACAGTGCAGATAGGGAAAGGCGGCACAAACTGAAAAAAGTAAGAGTATTACTGAAGTCACATCTCGGGGCATCAGCAAGAGATGGGTTTAGGCAAAGGTCTGCACTCTGTACTTCAATCCCTTTTGATCTTTGGGCTTTCTGGATCAGTGGACAAAGGCTTCCCTCCCCAAGCAGAGTAGATACAGACCCTTCCTTAGGCTGCAAACATGCCAGTGAAACAAAGTGAATTATGAGTGATCAGGTATTGCTCTAGTCAGAACCTTCTTATTTGATCCTTTTTCTTCTATAACATTTAAGGTACTGTTCTCTCCTTTTCATTTTTATAGATCATATCCCAGAAGGATGAGCACTGTTGGGTGGGTGAGCTGAATG
>CM034708.1:181732829-181746304 GCA_020142125.1 Phrynosoma platyrhinos | reverse complement strand
CTTAGGTTGCCTACCCCTGGTCTAATAAGTGGCAACACCATGGTATACTTGCCCAAATAATATTTTTAACAGCATTAACTCTGAAAGGACTACCCTCAAATTGTGTTCTTTTGATTTAGTCTGCTACCTGACCAGGTTATTTCTTGTTCTTCTCTTGATATAGGTTGGTTTCCTGCAAAATTTGTAGAGGTCCTGGATGAACGGAGCAAAGAGGTATAATTTGTTCTTTTATATATGCACTTCTCACATTGGGCTTTTGGTTCTCCCTTAATGTCTTTACTCTTTTACTATCCATTAGCGCCAGGTTGCGATGTTTCCTAGCTTGCAAAATAGAAGTCTGCATGTGTGTACAAAAGATGAATTTTTAAAAAAAAATGGGTCCAGAGAGAAGACCAGGGCTATAAGAAGCCTAAGAAAGATGGTTAGTATCTTATTCCCATGTCGCAGAAGGAGAACTGGAACATATAGAAATAAAGCAACAAATGCAAACTGAATCACTTAATTTGTAACCAATTCAGGCTTTTCCTAAATTAGTTCCACCCATACTGTTTAGAAAAACAGATAGTTTGCAAGCATCAGTTTAGGAGTGGGGGGAGAGAAGAGGTGAACAAAGGGGACATTTTGAAAATAGGTTTTGGTATCCCATGATTCAAAGCCCATTGTAATGCAAGTTGGTGAGCTTAGTTCGTTATTTATTAATATGAGCTGTAGCATACTCATAAAGCAGCAAGGCAGACAGAATGTTGGCTAGCATCCTCTTTATGAGTTATGATGGTGATATGTTGGTCTTACACCATTGCAACTCACTTTTGTGGTCATTGCGGAAGTTCACAATTCTGTTCCAACCACTGCAACAACCAAAATCCCTACCTTGTAAGCAGTGCAGCCCCCTCTCCCACATGATCATTTCCATGCTGTCAGATGGGGGATGGGGAGATGAGCGGGGATGTATCCAGATATTTTCCTGACGCTTTATGAACTGCATGGACGTCACTTACAGGGACATTGCAAGGACTCCTGGAGGTCTCTGCAGATCCCTGTTGCAGCACATAAGAAAATAGTTGGACATGCCCCTGCCCATTCCCCCAAAGAAATGGCCATGGGAGAGAGGACTTCATGGTTTAGTTTTTCAGGGACATGTAGCTACATGATAGACATAAGCCTCTCAGTGTAGGATCTTGGCCACCCTCTGCAAACAGTATGGTATAGATTAGCTTGTGTATCCTTCAGGTCACCTGTCAACTAATGGCAATCCCATGGCTATCATAGGGTTTTCTTAGGCAAGGAATACTCAAGAGGTGGTTTTGCCAGTTCTGTCCTCTGAAATACAGTCAGCCCTCCACATCCACAGGTTCAATCATCCATGGCTTCAAAATATTTTAAAATATATATTAATTCCATAAAACAAGCCTTGAGTTTGCCATCTTATATAAGAGACACCACTTTATTACCCTATTATATATAATGGGATTTGAGCATCTACAAATACTCATATCTATGGGGGGTCCTGAGACCAAATCCCAGCAGATACTAACCCACTGTACAGCCTACAGGACCTGGTATTCATTGGCGGTCTCCCATCCGAGTACTAAGGGTGACACTGCTTAGCTTCAAAGATCAGACAGCATCTAGTGCCTTTAGGTTACTTAGGCCATAGATCAGCTTAATTTATTGTATTATGTTGGCTGTGCCCATCAGGAGTGTCGCTAGAGTCTCTGATCTTGTTCTTGTTAGTATTCCATTGCTGGAGATGATTCTGTCACTGAAGGAATCACAGACTTGGTCCGAGGAACACTTTGTCCAGCCCTCAAAGCCATATTTGAACATGGGTTGAAGAGGCCATCTTTGTTGGGTGGGGCCTGTCATCCCTGGCTCTTCATTGAAGAGGTAAGAGATAAATTAGCAAAGGAAAGCAAAAGCAGCTTCTTTTATATACTGCTTCATACCGCGCTATGGGGTGACTAAGCAGTTTACAACTGTAAGCTCATTGCCCCCCAACAGTTGGGTACTCATTTTAGCAACCTTGGAAGGTGAGTCTAGCCTGAGCCCTGGCTAGTATGGAACTTGCAACCTTGTGGTCTATGAGTAAGTGGTTGCAGTACAGGCATTTAACCACTGCACCACCAGGGCTCTCAGTATGGCAAAAATTGAGAAATCTGGCCCAGGGTCACCATCCTCTCTAGTGCTCTATATAGCTGGAGTGCCAAGAGATGTCTGGGAGGATGAGCTTTGTGGTTACATACTGACAAGACAAGAAGTTAAATCCACCATCTGGATGATATGGGACTGAATTCCCATCTCTCCTAGCCAACCTAACCAAGGCTGAGAATGCTGAGTGTGGCGGTCCCAAAATCTTTGCCCTTCTAGATTGTAGGAAAATAATGGGGTTGGGGTAGAGAACAGCTGTCTGTTGCCAGAGAGACAGTAGTAATAACATTTAGATCAGTTTGTGCATGTTCTTGTCTAGGCTGCTGGGCGTGAAGTGGAGCGAGACTTTGACTCTGTGTATTCTCGTCTTGTGCTCTGCAAGACTTACAGGTAAAATTTCTCTCTTCATGCTAACTTTTTCATGCCTACAGGGTATCCCTCCTGATAATACACATTTAACTTGTAATGTTTCTGCATGTTACCTTGCCCAGTTAGCTACATTACTAATGTTGGAGTGGATAACTCATGCCAGCTACGATTTGTTATTAAAAAATGTTCTCATGTTTAAAAAATGTTCTACAAGTTCTGCTAGTAGAATGGCCATTTTTGTTGAAACCAAAAACTACTGAAGGTTTGGTTTGGTGGGAAATTACTTCTAAATTTGGTTAGGTGGGAAGTTACTTCTAGTCTACAATGGTAGTGGATAATGCAAATACTTGGCCTTGGCTCATACTGGATCTTTCACTTAATTGTTCTAGATTAGATGAAGATGGAAAAGTGCTGACTCCAGAAGAACTGCTTTATCGTGTGAGTACCCTATTCTGGTCCAAGAAACATCCTCATGGGGGTTTATGAAGGGACAAAACAGTCTGCTTTGTCTCTTCCTTTGATCCTGTGAAGAGCCTAGACTGCTGTCTGCAGAAGTCTCTCTGAATGGGTGGCATTCAGTCTTTTCATCTTTACTTCTAGAAGCCAAATGCTGTGTATGAAATATAGTTAGCATATCATATTGTGCTTTTCTGTCTGATGGTGAATGGAAATCATCCATTTAATAACTTATTTTTCCCCCTGGCAGGCAGTACAATCTGTGAACATGTCACATGATGCAGCACACGCTCAGATGGATGTGAAGCTTCGTTCTCTCATCTGCGTTGGACTGAAGTAGGCCACCTAGTTCTGTTTCATTCAAAGCAACTTTTGTTAGCACAGAATCAAAGTAATTTGGATCATGCTTCTTTAGAATGGGCCACTAAGTGGCAGTCAAGACACACTGAATTACTTTATGCCCTTTGCCATGCTAAAGCTGTGCTGTTTCTTGTCCAGTATCCCTTTGGCTAAATTTTGTAGTAAAAGAACCCATCTGTGTACTAGTAACTTTCTCTGTAACTTATTTTTCAGTGAACAAGTACTACATTTGTGGCTTGAGGTGTTGTGCTCTAGCCTGCAGACAGTGGAGAAATGGTTCCATCCCTGGTCATTTCTGCGCAGTCCAGGTTGGGTACAGATCAAGTGTGAACTCAGGCAAGTGGAATCTTTCTCTTCTCCACTTTGTTGCACTACCAAATTCCACCTTCTCAAAACAAGTCTGCCACAAGTGAATGAAACTGCTAGGATCATACTAGTAGAGAGAAGGTAGAGTAGTTATGCAGTGCATACTTTGAAAGGAATTTGTGTTTATCTGGAGGGGTAATGCAATACATTATTATGAGGTCATCAACTTCACTTTCTCAGCACAATAGGATGTGTTCTGCTTGTAGTTACTATGCACCAAACATTCATGCCCAACCTAGCTCCAAGCTTTAAGAAATGAAAATAATCATCACAGTTTGTATGGAATTCAAGACAGGCTAATTTGTAGGAAGTCGGAAGTTAAAAAGGGACTACTCAACACTTTTTTTGCTGGGATAGCTTTTTCTGGTTTGTCCATAAGAAAACTGAATTGTGAGTTGACTTGAGCTTCATAGGTAGGAGATATGAGCAGAAAGCAAGTTGCAAGGAGCGGATTTGTATGTAGTTAGAAGAAAAAAATACATTTTGTAATATTTAAAATTAGAAATCAGTTTCCTAGCTCTGCCTTTTTCTTAATCATATCCATACCATTATAACTTATTCCTTTATCTTTTCTATACATGGATAAATTATTGCATTTGCTGATGTGCCTATGCTGAGCTTGTTAGCCAGGCTCCATAAACCTAGATACTGAAAAAGAATAGGTCAGTGTAATTCAGTATGGCTTTTTCAGGGTCAATCACAGGTGACTTGAACTCATGTTTTATCTGTGGATTTTGTTTTTAAAAAATGCACAGTGTTTACCTTCCCTCACTATTTCTCTTCATTTTTCTCTACTATAAACATCCCAAATGGATACACCTACTTTTATAACTGCCCAAAGTCTTTATGAACCTGACTTGTAGCAGCAAAATAATATGCAAAATATTATATATTGCAAGTACTTTTCAGGGTTAAACATAATAAATGTAAATATGCCAGAACTTTGTGGTGCAGGTATTTTGGTGATACAATCAGTTGCTCTGACTACTGTGTGTATGCACAATTCTCCTTGTAAACTCTACTATTACATTCTTTTACAGGGTCCTCAGTAAATTTGCATTCAGCCTCTCACAGGATTGGGAACTCCCTGTAAAAAGAGAGGTAAGTATGTATCTTTGTAGCAGAACCTAATTTCTCCATCTGTCCCCCAATAAACAGACTTCAGTTACTACCTTTTTCTACCAATTCTTCAGAGTTGGACTGTTTCCTCCCATAAGACCTAGTGTGGTGTGGGCATTGGGTTAGGACTTTGGGAGACCAGGGTTCAAATCCCTGCTTTGACATGAAAACCCACTGGGTGACCACAGGCAAATCACTCGTTTATTCTCAAAGGCAAAGGTAAACCCCCTCTCCTTAGGGTCTCCATAAATCATAAACAATTTGAAATCATCCAACAATTTCCTTTTATCTCTATTTACGGAGCTATTCCAGGCTGCAACCCTTTCTACTTTAATAGGAGTATAATCTGGCTCCTGCACAAGACATGTCCACGTTACCAGTAGTACTGTATGTGTTCAATGACTTTAGCATTCTGTTTCTTGTAGGAGAAGGAGAAGAAACCATTGAAGGAAGGAGTTCAGGACATGCTTGTAAAGCACCACCTTTTTAGCTGGGACATAGATGGATGAGTTCTTGTTCCACCTCCTTTTTTGGACTTCTTGTATGACATAATTATACTTGGCACATATCCCTTTTCTTCCCCACCAGCCTGTTGCCCCTTCATGCATTGTAGACTGTAAACAGCCATGTGCTCTTTCTGTATTTTCTAGTTCTGAGATGGCCATCATTTGGTAGCAGCTTGTTCTAGCAAATGGGCAGGAGCACATTGAAGAATGCAGGGGTTGTACTTTACTGTTCAAAATCTGGCTGTCCAACTTCCCTACTCCATGTTGTGTCACGAACTGTGCAGTGCATGTATGCACCTACTTTATCTACTTGGGCCAAGTATCTGAGGTGAACCATCACCTAGGCCTGGGTGAAAGGTAAGGAAGACAATGACACTGGCTACAAAATTGTTATAATCAAGCAAGGGAAGTGTAATGTGGGGCTGGATAGCTGTTGCAGTTCTTTCTGTCCAGGATGGGAAGCTGATGGTTGGCATAAGTCTAGGACTTATTTCACCTGTAGTGGCAAATTTTTATTTTCCTATATAGAGATAATGTGTGAAGCAATCATCAGTGTAAGAAAGAGACAATGTGACTACTGACTACTTTCCCCCCAGGTACTACAGTGCATGAGTGGCTTTGGTACTGCCACAAAGTGCCTAAAATGATTGGCTGGTCAGTGAGACAGCCTTGGGGATTGTAAAAGGATGGTGGCAGCAGCTACTACCACTAGCCTTTCACTCCATCCAGTTGTGATCCAGAAGTAAACATTTTAGCCTGGAGCATTTTTTTTAAAAAAAACTAGTAACCAAAAGATGTAAGTTATATCCAGAAATGTCTGTATATTTTGACATATCTTAAAAGCAAAAGGTAGATTCAGGACTGAGCTGGCTCAGGGACAGAACTATAGCCTCTGCTGTAATTGTGAAACAAGCAGGGTCTATAGGACAGGAGCACACAGCTTGCTGCGTGGTGGTAGCTCATTTGAGTGCAAGAGATAATGAAAGCACTGGTTGGGGAGCACAATCTAATCATGAAATGAAACAAAGGTATGTCATTTTGGTTCATAAATAAATTGCGCATCTTGTGACAGTAGTAGGGGAGCTGGAATTGATCTTTCATATGCCTTTTGCCTTATTTCTGTTCTGTGAGCTGAGCTATGATAGTAGTAGTATTTTGGAGAGAGTAAAAATGAGTGCTTTTGTGCTGATAAACTCTAAGAACTGCATATTAAGTAAATGGAAGATCAGCCATGCTGTCACTAGTCTAGCTTTCTGCAAAGAAAAGCAGCTCTGTATCAGTTACAACCAATGCTGACAGCAAATAATGTTACTTGAACTGCAACTTATGCCAATAGCAACAGAGTGAAGTGGCTCATTATTCCACATGCTGAAATGCCTTTGTTATATTTTCACCATGGCACATAGAGGGTAGCATCTATAATGTCATGACCAAAGATGAGATGTACAAAGATACTAGAACACAATTTTTTTAATAAAATGGATTTTTCAAATATCTGTAACTGAAAAAATAATTTGATTTATCCATTCTCTCCCCAAATAACTGCTCATTCCATACCTTTTTCCAGTTGCATGTTCACTCTAAGTCCAATTCTACAACACTGCCTACGCCTCCCACCTGTGCTGATAACCTTTTTCACTGATGCATAGTGGAAGGAAGTGTGCGTGTTAATCAAATAGGAGTTATTACAAGTAGTGGTTATCAGCAGAAGAATAAGTACATTCAAACTAGAGAGGCAGAGAGATGCCTGTTTTACTGTGTTCAATATAAAAGAAGAATTTAGAGAACATACTTTAAAAAGCAGAACTACTATCTGATATACTGGGAAAAACTGAGAGTAGAGTAATCCCAATTATTTTCCCATTCCATAAAAGAGTAATATCCCTACAATAGGCAGTGCACCAAACTAGGTCTGGCACCTTTTGGGTTAATAGTAGTGGATGGTTAAAGTTGTTGCAGTCTCATCATAATTGTACAATAGTCTACAATCATTTTATATAGATAAAATGTTGTGATCTTAAGACTAAGGTACAACAGTCAGTAAGCCAGACAGGTGTTGTTCATAGCACCTTTCTACATGAGCCTATTCTTCTGATAAAAGGTGCCATAACTCAGCCAATAAGTATCAAACTGAAGTGCTTCCACTGCCCTTGGTTTGACAAAAGAGACAAGAAGGTTTTACTAACCTAGGTGCTCTCATGCCTTTCAGAGTGAAAGTAATCTGCTATACACAAGTCTTCTGCACAGTGAACAATGACAAGTCTAGTGCCAACCTTCCAACTCAGCCACAGACCAAGTGATTGGATATGATCAGTAGCAGGTACCAGGGACAATACAGAGGATACACTTTCAGCAGCTGTAGCAACCTGATTTCCACAGAGAAAACAATGATTTTTTTTTTTTTAAAAATGAATGAAATAAGCTTCACATGCAGTGGCTACTTCAGGGCAACAGCTAGTCACATAACTGCGATAATCTCTTGAGGATCAGTCCGTTTATCATAATGGGTATATGATATGTTACAGTCTCCATAATGTGTACAGGAACCAGAAGTGAAGGGACTCCTATGAAACAAGAGAAAGAAACCCACTCCCTCACTCTGTGGACAAGAATGCAGTGCCAGCAGATGCATGACTACATATTTTCTATGGGAGAGGGGGAAAGACTGATAGGAGCATGATTTCCTTTGAGTGACATGTGCAATAAGGCTAAAACTGGCAGTGTGAGGATCAAGCCCTCTTCTGCCCCAAACCACAGGCTAAAATAGAAGCTCCCCAACAAATTATCACACAGAAGGAGGAGCAAAAAAGAAGTTCCACCTCCTGACTAGATGGATTAACTTCCTTTCCTTTCTAAAACAAAACAATTTTACAGCACTATATACAGAAATTTTTACCAGCTATAAATGAAACCAAGTATCAAGAGGCAAGACTGTGGTTTAGAACCATTCTTCACAGCAGCAGGGATTATGGCTACAGGAAATTTCCTCTGTGCAATGAAACATGCAACTCCTTAGCAAGCAGCACTAAAGGCTTCTGCCTTCCAAGCAACATGGTGCTCAAGTTCTCTGAAGCCCTTTTGGATTAAAACTGCTTCCTATAGAGGAGTTGTCATTAACTGAACTGTTCCAAAAAGATGTGCCGCCACAACCCCTTCTGTGCTGTCAACTACTGAGACCAGACTTCCCTGTAACACCAATCTTGAGCACAGCGGAAGCTATACTTCCAATGCAAGAAACCTGTGGGAGAAGTGGCCAAAGTGAAATCAGTGAAGTGCAAAAGCACTAGGTACAGCAGCCTACTACCCAGACGCTTGTGTTGCCAAGAAGTTAATTCACCAAAAGGCCAAACCTTTCCAGAACTTCATCTCTTCAAAACAGCAGGTTCTAGGCAACTAGGTTTCACAGGCAGGGCTAAAAAAGAGGAGGCTGCAAATACCATCCCTGATGCAGCAGTCTTGATTCATGGCCAGCTTATTGCTCAGACAAGGAATTCTATCTAGGTGAGAGACCACCATCCAGGTACATTGTCATGTTTTATTTTAGCTAGGCCAAGCCAAGAATAAGGACTACATGCAGGAATCGGCAGCAAGCCAAGGTAAAGTGACTATTTTCCAAATTCTGGCACATATCTTGGACTTGGCGTTCTTGCTAGCCAGAAAGCATAGACGCTTTGGCATTACTGGGGCTGCCCAATAACTACAGCTAGTAGGAACCCCAGTTCTGTATTTATCCTGATCCCCAACCCTCTTACCAGGAACAGATCCCCTGCCTTAAGTCTAAGGGAATCTTTAAAACATGTTAAAATCAATGTTTCCAACTTTTTTTTTTTTTTAAAAAAAAAAACTTTTCCAAATAGGTAGATTTGAGCAGAGAGGCCCAGTTTCTCCAATGAATACTAAACCTCCAACAAACCATTGCAACTCTGGTACAGCCACTGATTACTTGAGGAAAGGGCTATGTCTCATGCCACCTTCGGTCATGAGAAAGGTGGTTGCTTGCCTGAGGTTGACTCTTCATTCAGAAACCATCACTGGTACTTGCCCTTGGCTTTACCTTCACAAAAGCTGGTCAAAATGGTGGTGAAGGGTGTTCTTTAGATGCAACTTTGACTTAAGCTCCAACCCATGTTCTACACACACCTGGAAAGCACCCCTTCTGCACACTCGAGAGAGCTATAAGCAAGAATCCCATTGCAGCTGAAAATCATGGCCATCAAGAAAGTCTGTGGAGAAGAGGCTAGGTGTTGCAGTACTGAGGGGAGTGAGGCTCATCACTGGACCTCCTGACAGCTCCAACCAGTCCATACTGTCTATGTTGGCCTCTGCCAGGTCCAGACTTGGTCCCCCAGTAGGCTCAGCGGCAAAGTGCAATTCTGATGTGTCCATAGGTGAAGATGGGTGGTCCAGGATAGCTGAACTGCTTAGCATCTCACTGTAGAGGTCAATGAGGGACAAAGGCTCAGGTCCATCATGGCCAGCGGTCAGCAGGGGAAGGCCAGTACTGCTCTCCAGGAAGTCTTCCAACCGGCCTGCGGGGGTGGGATTAACAGAGGTGGTCTGGCCCATGGGAACTTGCAGGGGGAGCTCTGAGGAATGGTGGCTGCTGGACAAAGAAGGGCATCCTGGGGAGACAGTGGCATCTTTTCTCGCCGGGGAAGACTGCTCCTTGAATTGAGCTGAAATCTCTGTAGGGGAGGAAAAGACACCCTGCACTTAAATCCATTCATGCTTCCACTACTACTAAACCCTAGTCATCTCTAGGGCACTAAAAGTGTTGCTCTCATCCTAGATTCAAAGAACATACTAGCATTGCTGCAGGTTAGATTGACATACTTTGAAATCTGTTAGGGGATATTAATACATCTTTAAGCATACCAATTTAAACACAAAAGCCCGTAAGGCAGGAATAGGCAACTTTTTCAGAGTCAGCTGTCACATTCCCTCAGGAAAAAGTTGTCAGCAGCTGCCCAATAATAGTGGCTAGGAATACACTATTATCACCCCTTCATTCATTCATCCATTTTTTAATCTCATGGACAAACACACATATAAGCCTGGAAGCCAAAGCACAGGATATGGTACCAAGCATTCCCAAGTGCTGCTGTAGATATGTTATTTTGCTGTGCTTCCTTTTCCAACAGTCTTTTTTTCCAGTAGTAGCACTAGTAGAGAGAAAGTATGGGTCATAGAAGTGTCTTTATAGAGCATTCCCATTGTGTGGCAAGCACTTCTTTCTCTTAATGCTTGCAAAATAGGGCTTTGTGGGCTGCATAGAGGGAGGGTGAGGACTGCAGGCAGCTTATGGGCTGCCTCTCTCTAATATTAAAAACAGTGGCTCACTCTCTGTGTAACTTTGGGCACAGGCTCATCAGCTCTCTCTTTCTACCCAGCTTTAATGGTTCAAATGATAGAAAATACGCCAGAACGAAATAGGCTAGAAATCCCTTGGTATACACCCTTACTCCCCTCTTACCTCCATGTTCAATTAAAATGTCAAACAGATCATCCATCTGTTGACTTGAACAACCATTCTCCTAAAAAAGGAAATAATGTATTTGTTTAGATACTGTACTCAGCATCAATACCGTAACATGCACTTTATAATGATTGCCTTGGGACTGAATAAGTACAACTGAATGGCAGCTACAGGAAATGAAAGGTGGGCATTTGAAATTTGGGCCATAGCTTCCCATTCAACAAAGGAAAGATAGCCAACCCCAAGGACCCATTCAAATCTGTTACCAATTTTTTAGGATTGTTTGTAAGACAGTAACAGCACATATGCTTCCCCAGTTTGTCAAGGCCTCCCTCACCTCAGGGGGCTTTGGTTGCTGTTTCATAGCTTCTTCATAACCCGGTGGTTCTTTCATCAATACTGAGGAGGCAGGTAGAGGAAGAGTCGGAGTACCAAAGAAGGACAGGTTCTGCTGCTCTAGGTCTAGTTGGGAAGGGGATGGAGGAGCCGGAGAGCCTGGCTGTGAGATAAGCTGTGAAGGAAAGAAAAAAGAAAGGCAATGATCTAATTTTATGAAATGGGCAATTTATATGCATGCTTGACATATTAGTTTCCCTACTCAGAGGAGACTCTGATCCAACCTTGCTTGGTTCTTACTTCAGTGGCGCCACAACCACTTTCAACACACAATGCCTTTGTGGTGTCATGGTGGAGTGCACACTGCTTGATTTGCCACATCCAATTCATTATAGGCTTACCTAACTCAGGAAGCTCTGCACTTCTACCATACAACATTTTATATGATGCTTCTTCAAATCTGCAGAACAGAATTCAGAAGAACTCCGAAAGACACAATCTTGACTCCAACAGCCACCACCATTCCTTGAAGGAGCATCTCTGATATGAGTCTGCCTGGAATTTGAGAACCTGTTGCATATCCCCCAACCCCAAGGGGTTATTGCTGGTGGAGGGTTTGTAGTGGCCTGACTAGAGCTTCCTGCCCCCAAAAGTCAGGCTGGCTCCATTTCTCTTGAGCTTCCTATAGGCAGTTAAAATGATACTGTTTCGTCTAGCCTTTGGTTGTTAAATTTCAGAACTGGCTTTAAAACTTTGATGTATTTTTAAAGAAAGTTTTTATACTTCTTGTTACAAATTGCTTCAGGAGCCCTGGGGCAATAACAAATATTTTAAATGAATAATATTTCCTCTGCAAAATCTGCTTAGCTCATCACAGAGATACAAGGATAAATTCATGTCTCAAAAATTCTCAGACTTAACTCCCTTAGGGCAAATCTAATATCACTATTTCACACACTTCTTCAAGAAATCAGACCTAGTTGAAGCATATATGGAATTGACAACTAACAAAAATGGGGCTAAAGGGGAACTTTAGTTTCTCTTCTAATTTTTTGTTGTTGTTGCAGCAGGAGCGGCAGCAACACTGCTTATTTGCAGCTGCACCACTAACTCTTTTCTTTAAAGGGGCTACCTCCTATGGCATATGACAGCATTATACTGTTGGAAATCCACTCAAATTTCACTGCAGTCAGTCTTCTGTATCTATAGATTCAGGATCTGCAGATTCAAACAACCACAGATCAAAAATATTTTTAAAAATTCAAAAGAGTACTAATTTAAAAATAATAATAATGTGAGATGTCTCATTTCTCCCTTTGCCCTCCCATGAAGACACTAAAGAAGCTGTTCTGTAGCGCTCCCCTGCTGACAGCAAAGAAGTCACTGAGATCACTGAAAAAGGGGAGAGGACAAGGAGGAGGAACAGAGGGAACTGGTTGTGAGGGTGGGAGAGGAGGGTGGGAGGCAGTTGCCTTAGGGCAGGGGTAGGCAACCTTTCCCCTTTAAGGGCCGAGGGACTTCAGCTCCCAGAAGCCTCATCCATGTTGGCCAATAGTCCCATGTTGGCCAATAGCTCCTGGGATTCTGGGAGCTAAAGTCCCTCTGCCCTTAAAGGGGAAAGGTTGCCTACCCCTGCTATAGGATGATGCTGCAAAGCTAAACCAGAGTGCAATCTATCCAGACATAAAATTTAATTCCATTTCATAGTCCCTATAAAATCAATTAAAAAGATATGCGCAAATTTTACAGGAGAAAAATGTTTTTCATAAATACTTCCCATCCCACTCCTACTGCAGATCAGGCCTAAGTTTAGTTATCGATCTCCGCAACAGAACTGGTACAAATATACAAATATCCTTCCAGATGGGTTTCAAGTTTCAACCGATCACATTCCACCTCCTGAAGTAGTATAACTGTTAACACTGCACTACACATTATGTCAGAAGGAGCTACATTTGGTGTGTGGCAAGGGACACAAATCCCTTTCACCTGGTGATCAGAGGAGCTTGCTGACAGGATACCTTTTTCGGCATACTGGACTGGCCAATTTTGCTAGGAACACTGGTTTTCAAGGGTCCTTTGTGGAAGCCATTCAGGAAAAAGGGCTGTAAGTTGGGAGGTGCAGAAAAAGACAAGACCGTTTGAGGCAGTTGCCCACTGACCATCTGCAGACCTAGCTTCTGACCCTACAGAGGCAAAAGAGATAAAAAAAAAAAAAGAAACCAAAGATCAGACACTGACTGGCTCAAGCAACTGCGCAGAGCTGGACAAAATTTTTACCCCACCACCAAGGGGACATAGAATCATAGAATCATAGAGTTGAAAGAGACCACAAGGGC
>CM034708.1:181720391-181732729 GCA_020142125.1 Phrynosoma platyrhinos | reverse complement strand
AGTCAACCAATTACAAATCCATGTAACAGTTACTTTGTCTAGCCCAGACATGAAAGTGGCCTTTTTAGAAAATGTTATTTGAATTACATTGCTGGGATTCACACAGGGCTAGCACTGGCATCACCATCCTCAGGCACTAGCAGGAAGCACCATGGACCTGGCTTCCTTTTTAAAATATGATCTACTGTTCCAAGTGTAATTGAGCAGCTGCTGGATCTAGCTTTTCATTTTTCACAATGCAGCTGACCTAGCATCATCCTGGGGCTTTGTGCAAAATGTAGAAAATGACTCATCTCAGTATTGCTTGAAGCACTGCACTGTTCTCATTAGTAGATAAAGAAGCTCACAACAGGACCTTTGCCCAGAGTCTCTCCATATGTGGAATGTGGGATTTCATATAATTCAAAATATATTGGAAGGAACTGGGAGGGTAAAGGGAAAGTAAAAGGAAACATAAGGGGTGGGAAACAGATGGAAACACACACAGGAACCTTAAGTGTCACTCCCAGAAGACTTGCTTGAACCTGCCAGTATCCGAGTCTTCATGAAAACTGATACTATGAAATTTTTCCACCATAAGGATTAGACATATGTGGACCTGTGTTTAATCCTAAAGGCAAGAGTGTTTCTTCACTATGGGAAGAAAAATACCCACTTGCAAACACCATGTATGAATATGAAAACAAGTTCCCAAGATTTTGTCAGACACTTATATGAGTAAAAATCAGAAGTCAGGATGGGGTAATAACAAAAAGCAGTAAGACTGATTACCAATGGCTGCAAATGCCAACATAAAAAAATGTTAGCCCCCTTTCTAATCATGTACATAAATGCACCCCTTCATCTCCCCTTGTAAGTGAATGTCTGCCATTCATTTCTCTGTAAGAGGAACTACTCCAGGCAGCAATAGAGTAAGGAGCAAACCTTTCCCCATGACTAGATTTCTTACTGCAGAGCTCTCTCAGAAGCCTAATTTTATATAATATTAAATGACTTTCCCACCATATTTCAATTATATCGTAATCCTTTTAATTCTGACTGATGTCTCAGCAGCTTTCAGTACTATCAGCTGCTGCTATAGTGTTCTGCTAGGGCATCTCTCTGGGATGGGAACTGAAGGCATTGCCTTACAGAGGTTTGTATCTGACTCACAGATTCCAAATGACACTGTGTGGCTGTTACCTGTCCCCTTGGAGCCTATTCTGTCCACTATGTCATTTAATATCTACATGAAACCACTAGGAGAGGATATCCAAATATTAGGGGTTGCATGACACCAGTATCTGGAGCAGGGGTAGGCAAACTGTTCCCTTTAAGGGCCGAGGGACTTCAGCTCCCAGAATCCCAGACTATTGGCCAACATCCCAGACTATTGGCCAACATGGCTGAGGCTTCTGGGAGCTGAAGTCCCTCAGCCCTTACAGGGGATAGTTTGCCTACCCCTGATCTGGAGAATCTCAATCTCAATCTTTCTCTCTCTCTCTCTCTCTCTCTCTCTCTCTCTCACACACACACACACACACACATCCCTTTTCCTCTATTAAGTAAGCAAAGGAAGATTTCAGTCATTGTGTGACTGCTGGTAAAGGAACAGACGTGGCTGATGAAATTAATAATTGACCCAGAAATGCTGATGATCAATGGAAGACCTCAAGTAGGAATGGATGTACAGGTATACCTCAGTTAACAAACCAAACCCTTTGACAGTGAAGCTCCTTTTTACACCCACTCAGCTCCCCTTTTCCTCCTCATCCCTTGACTATGTAGAAGGGTTTTTTTAGCACTATCTGTATTGGATGGTGAAAGGGCTGGAGAAACACAGAGTTTTGGTGTTGCAACACTATGTCTCTAGTAAACAATGCAATAAAGCTTGAGCTGAGAAATGGTGGGATTCTGCTCTAACCTATCCTATTGCAGCTATGTTGTCTACCAAAACAGGCAAGATAAGTAGCAGCTGCCTCCAGAGTCCTTTACTGAGCATGTTTTGCCAAGAGTCATCTTTAGATGTATTTTGGAAGAAGTCTTCAAGTAATTTGTATAAGGTTCAAAATGTTTTTGTTAACAAAAGTAAACACAAGCCTGGCTGTTTCATTTCACATGTACATACTATTAGGTTTGAATAAAAAGTCTGATGAAATATGTTGAACGGCTCTTGTGCCCAGAAACACATTTATTTTTTAAAAAAATGAGGTCTATTTGTGTATCTTTTTTTCTGGATAAAGCTGTACTCCCTGAAGGGCCAGTATTTATTTGAGGATCCTCTAATGGCAGCTGTGGTCAGAAGAAGTGCTTCCAATCAGATTTAGCTAAAATCCCAAGTACACTCCTTTCTTAATAATGCTGATCTAGCCAGTATACTGGGACTAAATCACTGGATCATGCTTTACCTAGGGCTGCTTCTGAAAAGAATTCAGACATTTCAGCTGGTGCAAAATGTAGCAGCCAGATTGATTTGCATTAAAGATCACATTATTCTAGTTTTATAGGCTTCTATTTTGCTTCCACACTTTTTACATACAAAAGCCAGGATATCTGAAGGACAACCTCTGCCTATATGATGCTGTTTTCTCACTGAGTTCAGCAGTGGAGGTCCTGCTAGGTGCCCCAGCACATTCAGGAATACAGTTGGCTGAAATGTGAAACAGGACCATTTCTGCTGCATCAAACAGACTTTGGAATTCCATTAAAAAAAAAGATACACATGGCTCCCTTTAAGTGTAAGGTGTGCTGTTGGGACTATTCTGCTGAACCTTAAATGTGGATGTTTTTAGTTTTTTAAACTTTGTTTTAAGATGTTCTTATGACATTTTTATTAATTATTTATTAATATGTTTTAATAATTTTTACAAGACAGTCTGGATTTATTTTAAAGAAAATCAGCACAGATAGAGAAACAGTATCATTTTTACAGCACAGGTGAAATAGTAAATTCAGAGTAAGGGAAAGAAGTAGAAACTCAAAAACAGGGTCTCGAAGCTTAACCACCTTTAGCTTACACCTGATTCTGCTGACACATACATCACCATCACTCTTATTTCCACCTTCTAAGGAATGTGTAAAAAAAGAGAATCTACATCATTACTTTCAGTTCTGAAATGGAGGCCCAATTCCTTACACTTAGCCATCCTATCCATTACTAGTCCAACTTTCCCTCGGGCAAAGCAACACTATCAAGTGGTGCTTTAGTGAGCTCTGTGGGAAGAAGACCCTTTTCCATAGCAAGTTCCACATAGAGAAACCTGTTTGTATATGTAATGCTTCTCTCTTCTCCTCTTCTACCCAGACTACAATACAAATTATTAGGAAACCAATCAGTCTGTCATCTACCTTCTTGTTAGCTTCACTTGGCAGCGTCTGCAAAGATGTCTGGGAGCTGCTTACAGGTGGCTGGCTGGATGCTTTTGTTGATGGAGATGATACTCTCTGAGAGAGAGAGAGAGAGAGAGAGAGAGAGAGAGAGAGAGATGAAGGAAGGAAGGAAGGAAGGAAGGAAGGAAGGAAAAGAAAAGAGAATTTTAGTCCTTTTAATTCTATACATCCTATGCAATCCTGTCTTGAGAATCAAGTGCTGCAAATTGAGACCCACAGATGAGGTGGCATGGTCTCCATGTAAAATTAAGGGAAGCAGTTCATTGACAAATGGAAGAGCTGTGCAAAGGACTAAACTGGTGAAGTGATGTGTTAATAAAAGTGTGTGCAGGGAAGCAGTGTCACAGTGGTAACAACTGAACTTGCAAACCTAATGGGATTTTGAGATGTGAAGAGGAGACAAAATTTACTCATGAACAAAAATTACAGTTACTATCATGGCACCCAGAAATTTCATTCTGTTATTTTTTAGCAAAAATAAATAAATAAATACCTGTGACATTTGGCTCTAAACCAAACCAAATCAAAATAAACATCTGCCAACATTTTAAACCTGATTGTCAGACCAGCCTGTACTGTTCAGTCACTTATTCTACCATGTGTGTAGAAGTAATGTTAAGCTTATTCAGTAGAGTGAGAAAGAAGCTCTCCCAGCACTTAAATGCACTTTCATTGCATTTTTAGTTAATAGGTAACTTTCAGTATGACCCTCCTGGTTAAAAGAAACTATCTTTACCTATGAAGGCCGCTCTATAGACCCTGTAACTGATCCAGTACAGGCATGCAGAACCCCCATCTTGTAGGCTAAACTGAGCCTGCCATGCTGACCCATCTGGCCCTGGCCCTTTCTTGAAGAAACCCTTCCTTCCTTGACCCTCAGAGATGGGATGGAAAGGAAGAGTGACCAAACTGTGATCTTAAAGCCACAACTCAGATGATGTCTCTCTCCTCCCTCCATCTCTCTGACTTAGGAGCCAACATCTTGAGGAACAAGATGGCACTGTCTGAATCCTTTCATTCCACTGAATCTCAATATGGATAATGAGTGGGAGGCAAAAAGGCTGCACATTTGACTGGCACCCTAAGTTAATATCAAAGTATGTTTAGAAGGCAGTACAATTTCATATTGTATGAAACATTCTGGTTCAATCTGTTGAGACCATCTATGGAAATAGAAAACTAATGGCCACGGCACTGGCTACAGACTACAGTTCACATTACTAGTGCTAAAAAGCAGAGTGACAGTCTGCATAAATCTGAAAGAACATGCTACCCTGAATCATGTGTCTGCATGCAGGACCACATGCTGCTTCTCCCCAATCCCCTTTTCCCATGCAGAGATTTCTTCTTTCTGCTACATTAACAATTGCAATTTTTTTTCTGCTACATTAACTGTTTAACTGCTTTGATAGTATAATATATTCACTAAGCATAGTGGTACAGGAGTAGTTATTTATTCGTTTTAAAAGCGGCAGCATGGACTTTTTTCAGTGTTTGAAGGCCTCCAAAAACAGCCCCAGATCCAAAGAACCACTGTGTGCAGACCTACCTTCAATGGCAATGAACCACTTTCCGCTTTGTCCTGAGGTGAGAGGCCCTGCCTCTCTGTATTCTGATTGGTCACTGTGAGGACAATGTGAGTGCCAGTGGAATCTGTGATGAGGGTAGGGGGAGGGGCTCCCTTGATGAGGTCACTGAAGCCCCCTCCTTGCTGGCCAAGGAAAAAACTTGAGGTCCTGCATGATGGCTCGGTCTCAGCAGCTGGCACCTCCTGCTTCACCATTACAGCTTTCTTTGGCACTGAGCTTGTATCTGAGGTGTCCATTTGGCTTGTGGTCTGTGTGGGTTTTAATTGGTCAGTTTGGCAGTTAGGCTGCCCTGTGGATTGGCAACTCACAAAGCCTTTTTCACTCTTAACATGGGTACCAAACACAGGTGGCTCAGGGACTGCAGCTGTGCCCTCTTCTCCAACAGCCATAGCTGGCAGTGGCTGCTGAGACCGCTTTTCTCTTTCTAGCTGCAGCTTCAGCATCTCCACCAGCTGCTGCTTCTGTTTCAGCATGCGTGTCAGCTCCTCTATCTGTTTATCTTTCTCCTGAAGCATCTGGTCTTTATCTTGAACTTCCATGTCTTGTTTGCTGCTACTGCTGCTAATACAGGACTCTGCTCTTGACACCAGATTTGCACTACAAGTGTTGCCTCTGGAGCTTTCTTCCTTCACCAGAAATTGCACAGGCGATGCTTGCAGGGTAAGCTGAGTCAGAGGAGAAGTCACCATTTCCCCAAAGGCATCCCCACTGGTCGAATTCTCATCCCCAGCACTCACCAAGGAGCGCTCAGAGGGGGTAGGTGACACAGGAGGAGTTGAGCCTGTGCTACCAAATTTCATCACACCATTGCCACTGACTGTGGCCATGACAACCTCTGCTGAAGTAATGCCCGTACTAACCAGTGCAGGCCCTGTACTCAGCCTAGCAGCAGGGAAAGCTACCACCACTTCAGCAGCCTTTGGCAGAATTGCCGTATTGGGCTTTGGAGCAGTGACTACTCGGCCAGCTGTACCATTCTGATCTTGATAAGCCTTGAGCCGCTCAATTAGATCAGTCTTGGTACCTGACACAGGCAGTGCCCTCAACTTCAGCTCTTGCTTCAGCTCTGCCACCTAACATAAAAAGTGAGAATGAAAGGAAAAGCTAAATTAGCCAGGACAATATTCTTTTAAAAATTACTTCAGTTTACAAGAAAAGGCCAAACTCCCAACCCTGGAGGACAATGTGCTTCAATTCTAACCAGCTTTCTGGCATCAATACAATACTTAACACATGTCACTGATCAACTCCAGAATTCCACCCTCAGAGCAGGAAAAAAACCCACCTTTTCAACTATTTATTCTCATTACCAATACCAAAGTTACTGATTATAGTGGTAATAAATTTATAACCATTTTGATGAATATGCTCTCAGCATATTTTAGCTTCTGGCAGGCAGCCAAAACAGTGCTGTTCCACATGACATTCAATATTTGAAATTGCTGATTTAACTGTTTCAAAATTGGATTCTAGGATTGTTTTAGACTGCTTTTGGAAGTTAAAAAAGTATTTTAATGTGTTTTTAAAATGTTTTTATATTTGCATTGTTTTAATTGGCTTTTATTTGTTCATTGTCCTGGGAGCCCTTGTGGGCTGGGAAGCGATACAGAAATACTGTATTCAAATAATAAATAAATAAATAAATAAATATCCCAAAATTCATATAGCCCATATTTACCAAAAACAAAAAACAAAGGTAATTGTTAATAAATGCTTGGTTACCTTCATGTCATCAAGATTTGCAGGGAGAGTTCCTGGCTTGGCCATTGGAGCATTGCTGTTTTGTCGCATCAACCCATTAGAGCTGGAAGAAACAGAAGAGTTGCTACTACCAGAAGTTGAGAGACTACGCATAGGTGGAGCATTACTGCCATTCTGCTGCTCTCCTGGAGGTCTGAAGGGGAAAAGAATGTGGGAACTGAATATCTGGTAGCACAACCGATCACAACCCACTCCTCTCCAGTACTATCAAGAAAATTAGAAGATACTCCTATGGTCTCTCTTGTAAAGTGTCCAATCACCTGACTGCAAGATTCAGCAAATGACAGCTCCCAATTCAGTGGTTGCCAGGGATTCTCATTATAGCAGCCTCACTGAGTATGCTCACCAACTGCACTTTTTGTTCTGCTTCATTAGAAACATCAGTTACGTTGCTTGTTGTTAAAAATATTGCCTATATATTCACCTTAGAAATTTTTGTTACAAAATGAAATAGGAAGCTATATGCTAAGTTCATGTGAGGTGAATAATGATGATAAAATAGATAATTCTGCTGACACAGGCTTTCTGTGAAGTGGTGAAAAAAACAAGAAGCAACCCATACTTCGGTGGAGCTGGTAGGATGGTTTGATAGTTGTAGTGCTGCTGCTGCTGTTGATTAAGGATCTGGAGCTGCAAGAAGAGTTGCTGTTGCTGCAGGATTTTGGCATAAGATGAATCCATGGGAGGAGCTCCTTTGTCCTGCTTTTGGTCCGGTGGAATATACTGGTGATATTTCAGCTTCTTGACTTTTGGTTTCGGTTCCTTGGATTTTTTGCTGCGCTGGGACTTTTCGCATGACAGCTTAGACTGGCTTTGCTGTATGAAATGAAAAACAGATGGATCAGGAATATTCATAGGCAGAGGTAATCCAGACTTTTGCCCTGTCATGGACAGATCATTTTCTGGTTAAAGTAGGATTGAAAGCTATTACCATATCCCTCTCGGGGGTGGAGGACCCATTAAAATGGTCCACCCTCGAAGGCTGATGAAACCCAAAAGGTTCCGGAAAACCTTGGAGGGTTCTATGGTTGGGAACGACAGCGATTCTGTCAAAGCCTTGGTTGATACCAGGGCTATATACAATGTCTTACCAGGGCTATAGACATTATTGCTCCCGAGCATCCTTTCCAACTTGCTTCAAATTAAAAAACCATGGTACATGGGAAATCTTCGTCAAATGAAGCGGGCTGTACAATGACAAGAGCCCCACTGGCAGAAACATCAACGTTTATCTGACAAGACACTCCATAGAAACATGTTGGATTCTTATGGAGTGGCAATAGATGCAGCAAAGAATTCTTTCTATGTTGCACGCATTGCATCTGCAAAGTCTCATCCAGCAGAGCTGTTCAGGGTGGTTAAAGAATTAACTCAATTGCCTCCCACCCTGAACTCATTATTGGAACCTACTAAAGCCTGCTGTGATGCTTTTAATTACTTTTTTGTAAAATATCTTGGCTAAGGGTTGATCTGGATGCGGGCATTATAACAGAACGAGTAAGAGAGATGTCCAGGGACTCTGTGGACTATATTAAACTGGATCATTTTGAGCTTGTTAATGCTGATGAAGTGGATAAGCTTCTTGGAGGTGTAAGGAGGACAACATGCCCTTTCGATCCTTGCCCATCATGGTTGACCGCCAAGGGAGGTGATGCAGTAAAAACACTACTACAACTAATAATTAATGCATCCTTTAAGGAGGGAAATTTTCCATCTAATTTAAAATTAGCAGTGGTTAAACCAATTTTGAAAAAACCCTCCCTAGAACCCCTGGTGGAAAATAATTATAGGCCGGTCTCCCTTTTACCATTCTTGGGTAAAGTGATTGAGAGGGCAGTTGCCTTCCAGCTCCAGGCTGTCTTGGAATAAGCTGATTATCTGGACCCATTTCAAACCGGCTTCTTGGCAGGATATGGAGTTGAGACTGCCATGGCCACCTTAGTCGATGATCTCTGTCTGGGCATCGACAGGGAAAGTGTGACCCTGTTGGTGCTCTTGGACATCTCAGCGGCATTTGATACCACAGACCAGAGGTGGGCAACCTGTCCCCTTTAAGGGCCGAGGGACTTCAGCTCCCATAATCCCAGGAGCTATTGGCCCACATGGGACTATTGGCCAACAAGGCTTAGGCTTCTGGGAGCTGAAGTCCCTCGGCCCTGCCATAGACCATGGTCTCCTTCTGGAATGTCTGAGGGAGTTAGGCGTTGGGGGCACTGTGCTTCAGTGGCTCTGGTCCTACCTCTCAGGCAGACTCCAGATGGTGATGCTGGGGGATAGTTGCTCTTCCAAAAGAGAGCTGACATCTGGCGTCCCACAGGGTGCCATTCTATCCTGTTTAACATTTACATGCTGTTTAACATTTACATTAAGCTGCTGGGTGAGATCATCTGGAGACATGGGGCGTGGTGTTATCAGTATGCCGATGACACACAACTCTATTTCTCTATGTCTCCGACTATTGCAGTGACTAAGGATGGCATTGCTCCTCTGGATACCTGCCTAGGGTCAGTAACGGGCTGGATGAGGGACAATAAACTCAAGCTGAATCCAGAGAAAACGGAAGTGCTCGTGACAGGTACCCCTAGTCTGGGGAGGGAGCTTTGTCAACTGGTCCTGGATGGAGTCACACTTCCCCTAAAAGACAAAGTTTGCAGTTTGGGAGTACTCCTAGATTCATCTCTACAGTAGTCATCACAAGTGGATGCGATGGCCAGGAGTGCTTGGTATCAACTCTAGTTGATTCGCCAACTGCGTCCCTATCTGGACCGGAAGGACCTTGAAGTAGTAGTACTTGCCCTGGTAATCTCTCGTTTAGATTTCTGCAATGCACTCTACATGGGGCCACATCTGTACCAAGTTTGGAAGCTTCAACTGGTTCAAAAAGCAGCAGCCAGATTGGTCACTGGAACATCTAGGTTGGACCATTTAACTCTTGCATTAAAATCTCTTCATTGGCTGCTAATAGCTTCCAGTTGCAGTATAAAGTGTTGGTCATTACCTTTAAAGTCCTACATGGGTTGGGCCTGAGTTACTTGAAGGAACGCCCTCCCCACATAATCCACCCCGCACTCTCAGAACATCTGGGAAGAACTTATTAGAACTTCATAAAACCAGGCTGAGTACAACTTCACACAGATCGTTCATGGTCACAGCCCCCAAGTCGTGGAACAGCCTGCCGGAAGAGATTAGTCTTATTACTACTTTAGATGCCTTTAAGAAGGCACTTAAGAAGGAGCTCTTCTGGCGGGCCTATCCTCTTGATCTCCTTTAGTGGATCTTTAAGATAAGTAAGTATTACTTCTAACTTGATCGAATAGCTTTTTGCGTGCTGATGACGATAGTCTATTTTATTGAATTATTAATAATGTTGCTATTTTATCGATTGTATTTTGTATATTGTTTTATATTTTTATTAATGTAATCCCACCTTGATCCGTAGGGAGAGACAGGAAATAATAATAATAATAATAATAATAATAATAATAATAATAATAATAATAATAATAATAATAATAATAATAATAATAAAAAAATGGGGATGGGTGAATGTTGAGAATAAAGAACTCAAATGCAGAAACAAGAACAGCTAGCTTCTGCTGATGTGTTCTATATGATTTATTCAGTTTCTGTTCCCAATTAATGTTTAGATACAGGTCACAGAGAGAAAAGTAACTAACTTTTCAGTAATGTAATTTAAACTCCACTACAAGAAAACACATACCAAATATATAAGCATGCAAAATGCAGCTTTTGACTCCAATACTTGACTGATATTTTGATAATGTAAAACATTTTAGCAATTCTCCAAAGTTTTTAGCACTTATGCAAAATATGAAATCTATGTAGGCCTCTGTCATCAAGCCAATAGGTTTTAGAGTCCTTGTTTGACATGCATCATGGCCAAACGTTAACAGTTGTCCAGAGGCAAGAAAGGGTTCATTTGTATTAGTGAACCTGTTAAGATACTTGTTGGGTTCGCTTAGCCGTTTGAGGCTGGGGGGAAAATATAAAGGCTGAGAATAGAACAGGGGAGTGAATTTTTCTTTGTTGCCAATCTGCTTGTAATTTTCACAGTTCTTGTGGGGGAGGTGGGCATGAGTCAAGCTTGCACACTTTGATTTTCTTCATTTGCTTCTGCACTATATTACCCTTGGGAATCCATCTTATCAGCTCCAACCTTGAGTGAGGTCACTCCAACCAGGTGCATTATATATCCAGTGATGGGGACTGAATCTTATTACTGTTCAAGGGACAGTCTTGATAGCATTTATTTGGGGGCCCAACTCTTACCATTAGCTATGAAAGGATGCTGAAAACCATCAGCAAAGAGATGGAATGCTTCTTTGCTGTGTACCGCTGTATCATTTACCACCAATAAAGCTTATGCTATAGCAGTAATGTATCTCAGTGTTAGTGTCTGGCATCAAAGAACTCTTGGGGAGGCCTGGAACAACAATCAAATCCTTAACATGCAGAACCACTAGCTCTCTTGGCTATAGAGTACAAAGAAATAAACTGACTGCTGTAGCAGAGAAAAGATTTGTATACATTGGCTGGCATCCTGATGGTTAGTCCCAACTAGAGTAGACCCATTTGAACAAGTAGGTCAATACATAGATAAATCTCACTGACAGGTCTACTCTATTCAGTATTAACAATAGGATTACGACCTCAGTCTCCAACTGTCGATTACCTGATAATTTTTAGCTTTCACCACAACTCTACTGTCACCTAATCAACTGTCTGATAACAGACATTATGACAGGGAACAGGGAACACATTCATTAGAGTTTATCTTAACCAACTGCTTTTTAAATGAGGTCAAAGGTAGACTAAGCTACTCAATATTTTCCACCCATTCTTAAAAAACATATCCATAACAGGCTTGAATTCTTCTCTGCTATCAGTGTTTAATCCTAGCATAGGTACCTTTATAAGAGTTGGAAGTGGTTTGGCAGCAGGAGTAGCAATTCCATTTGTAAGATTAGGAGGCACCGGAGGTGGTGGCGGTGGCGGTGGCAGGGGGGTTGGTGGCTGTTCAGACAGGAAGGGTGTCTCACTGGAGTCTGTACTGATTTTTAACTGACAGACAACCTGGAAAAGTAAATAGAAAAACAGTCCCATTTACATATCTGTTTCTTATTCTTCCCTTTGCAACTAGAGAGATGTAACTTTATGGAGATGATGCACACAAGCTGCAAGTCATCTCCTTCAGAGATCTTACAACATCACAAAGAAGAAAGCATGCCAAGCCTCATTTTTAAATGCTTCTTCATTATGTTCACTTTCTCAGCTGCAGCTGCACCCAGAAAAAAGACAATTCTCTCAGGTGGTCCCTAGTATCAACTTCAAGAGAGCCCCACAAAAACATTTATCACTTGAGGTCCCTACTCATGTGTCTGTCATAAAGTATAGTCATTATTAGAACATCATAGAACCAAACTCAACACGACTTCCCAAAGATCGTACACGGCCGCAGCTCCCATGTTATGGAATGGCCTACCGGAAGAGATTCGTCTTATTACTATGCTAGATGCCTTTAAGAAGGCACTTAAGATGGAGCTCTGCCGGCGGGCCTATCTATCTGATCTTCTAGATTTCTAGATTCTGACGATGATT
>CM034708.1:181704141-181715252 GCA_020142125.1 Phrynosoma platyrhinos | reverse complement strand
CGGGGAGCAGCAGGGGACGGCAGCGGCGGCAGGACCGGCCGCATCTGGCCCCTGGGCCTTAGGTTGCCTACCCCTGCTTTAACTCAACAGCCAACTAGCAAATTCATTTCTTATTCAGTTCACCAGAGCCTGTCAGGAAGGAATGGAAACCCCCAAGAAATGCAGCCCTGACAGAGTGCAAGGGTATAGCTTCTGATTCTTTTGAAAAACAATTGTTTCCCCATTTAGTTTCTGTGTTATCAAGGTTTTGCTGATGCAAAATAGCACATGAAATGGGGAGGAGTAGCAGGGTAATCAAGGACATTGCAGGGTAGGAACACACACCCCTTCCCCCTCTCTCTCTGGCATGGGCTTTGCATCTCAGGCTCTAATTGTCATAATGATGCAACTATTCACACTGCAACTTCAGTAATTTCTAGAATGGAAACACCTAGATCAGAGATATTCTAGGAGTTTTGGACCACTATGGCTAATAGTAAAATGATTATGAATGCTGTAATCCAAAACATCTGGAGTGTACCATGATGTCAATCCTCTTCAAGAGAAAGTAAGTGTTCAGGGGTATTTTAGACTGGAATTGAAAAGACAGCACAAATACAGCATTCCTTCAAATACTAACTGGAAGCTTACCCTGGCCCGTTCCAAACTCCTTCTCTGTTCATGAAATGCAGCTGGACTTTTCAGAGCTGTTGGGAAGATAACCATCAATGAGTTACAAGAACTGGTCCCTCACATTTCTACACATGACCATAGTACAGTGACCAAAGTAACGGTATAAGGCATGTTAAGGCAGCTCCTTCCTGCATATGCTCAGCACTGGACCTAATCTTTGGTTAATGTAAACTACCTCCTGGTACTTTGTGAAGCTGAGCCAGTTGAGAAGCCCACTTTCAAAGAGTGCTAAAGACATTCTGTTCCCATAGATGCACCACTTCCTAAAGAAATAAAGTCTTTATCTACCAAATTATATGGAAAAATGCAATCTGATGAGGAGCTAATAAAACTATTCAACAAGGACATCTTGCTGCACCTGAAAATTTAGCACCAGAATTTGGGTAGCATACAAGACATATAAAATCTTGTTAATATATGTCTGCACCAATATTACAATCATATGTACAATAATGTGACTGTTTATAGAAAACATACATTAGGAAGAGCAAGGGAAACAAGCTAAGAATTCGTCTCCCGATAGAAAGGTGACAGAAAACTTAAGGAGTCAGTCCAGCAACAACCATCTTTTATCACCACTGCAGCACAGCCAAGAAAAAGCCTATTTTAAAACACTGATCAACTTCTGCTTTGCAATGTACATGCCTTGGAAGGATCCTTTGGCAGGGCTTTCTCTGCCAGATTCCAGTACGTTCACATTGGCTGGGACTAAAAGGACTGCTGACAGCCAACAAATCTTTTCTCAGCACATTGTGGTAAAGCGCTGGGAAAATTCACCTCTGTTTTGTATGCAAGAGTGCATTCATCTCTCCAGGGAGAAGGAAGAGGAAGAAAGAAGACTATACTACACAAACATGTCACAGAAACATTAAGCAACAATAAATACGTTGCCTACAAGGAAAGGAAATGTATATCCAACTGACTAAAAACGTAATAACTCCTATATTAGTCATAATAAAAAGATCTAGACATTAGAAAAAAATCACATGAATTTTTTGTAGTGAAATAACTGTAAAGAGATTGTAACTCTTTCAACAAATATGATGACCTAAATCTGTGGCTGTTAATCAGTTATAACAGACTGAATTAAAATGGAATTGATTCCAGGACTAAGTGTATTGGTCTTGTATGTAAGTCCCTGGAGAACAATGAAAAAAAAAAAAAACACTATGAAACTGACTACAGTCGCCCCTCCCAATTCTCAGGGGATCCGTTCTGGACCCCACCCCCCCACAAAAATGGGAACTCACAAATATTGGAGCCCCATTTAAAATAATGAAAATAAGAAAGACATACCTATACATATACTTCTACATTTATATCCATAGAAACATTATATTAGTGAGTCCCCTGCAAAATCTATAGCAATATCTTTCAAATAGGCAGTATGTATACTTTTTGCAACTTTAGCAAATAAGGCTGTTTTATGGGTAACATACAGATCACAGTCTGACAGTAACCAGAAATATTTTCATATAAGAGCTCCCCCCGCTCCTTGCATGGAAGCCAAGATCTGACCCAAGAATCTCTCAATGGGATTTTGATAAAGCTGATAATAAAGTAGTGTGAGATGTCCTCTACCTCACCTACTCCGTAAATACAAAGCCTTAGGTTTCTCAGGATTTTTCTATATCTACCTTCCAAGACAGCTGTTGGCATAGTTTGAAAACGTAATTCGGTAAATGCCATTCTCAGAGGGGCAAATGTAAGCATTTACAAATATTGAGCTCTTACATTATTTGATTTCAACAAATGGTATCAGTGGGGAAAATTTGAAGATTTGATTAAAACTAAGTCCTGTTCATTATCCCACTTATAAATCCAATCTCTCAGCTTGTTTGTAACTCCAGAAAAAAAGTATCTGTTGAAAGATTTCTAGAAGTTAATAAGTCTTGGACTAGCTTAGCCCAGCCACCTTTCTTCAACTGTTCGCCTAAACAGAGCTTGGGGAGACGGTCGTCTGACATGTCTAATATCCTCTTATAATATGAAATTACTGCCATCTCAGCCCTAGCTTTTACAGATACCAGTCCTGTCTCTGTCCTGAGAAATGGGGCTGGAGTCCCTGGAGGTACTGCCAACAGGCACCTCAAGAACGTATTTTGACAGATCTCTCTTGCAAGTTATTATGATTAATCCCCCAGATCTCAATGCCATATTGCATGTGAGCAGCTACCTTCCCTAAGAAAACTTCTAGTGCTGGGATTACTAACCTACCACCTTTAGAATAGAAACATTTCTTTATTGTATATGCTGACTGCTGTGCCATTAGTTTGATATTTTGGAGCTCAGTCTTCCAAGAATTTTTCCCTCAAAATATATTCCCAGGTACTTAAAGGAGGAAACCTGTTCTATCTTATTATTACCAATCTTCCAATCAAATTTAGGTGAGCATTTGCCGAAAACAATCACCTTTGTTTTAGCATAGTTTATTCTGAGTTGTTCTATTTGGCAGAACTCATAAAGTTTATTTAAACTTCTCTTCAACTCAATTTTATTCATGGACAATAATACAATATCATCTCTGTAAATTAGTTTGGCAGTTTTACGATTCCCTATTGAGGGAGGGAAATGTTCAGAACAGTTTGCTATAGAGACAATATTATTGATATAACACTTAAACACGATGGGTGCTAGCAAGCAGCCTTGTCTGACTCCTTTTATTGTCTTAATTTCCTCTGTCAACCTTCCATCTGTACTAATCCTTACCGTTATAGTTGTATTGGTATCTAATTCCTAAATTAGTAGTAACAACCTCCTACCTATATTAGTCCTGCCAAGCTTTTCCCACAGATGATTCCTATTTACAGTTTCAAAAGCTGAGGAGAAATTGATAAACACAGCAAACAGCCATTTGGAAGGACCACTACTGTATTTGTGAATTAAATGGTGTAACACAAAGAACTGATCCACTGTACTGTGACCCTTCCTAAACCCAGCTTGTTCCTGATGGAAAATATTATTCTCCTCCACCCAACTCATCAGCTTCTGTAGAAGAAAACGGCTATAAAACTTCGAACTATAAAACTTTGCACATGCCCCATCTGTTTCCACTTCTTGATCCTCATGCCATTCATCTATTACAATCTAAATCAGTATCAGAAAGGGTAAGATAACCACTTTCTGGGATCTCATCCTGCCATTCTCCCTCATTGATCTTCTTGAAAAAGTAATTCTAGTCAACATAGCCAAAAGTGAAGAATGCCAGGCGCTACAGTCCAACAACATGCAAGGCTAAATGATTCCCACCCAAATCCACTATTGTTTGGCATTGCTGCATAAGACTGAGAAAAGCCCCTGAAAGGAATATGGTATCAAGTCAGAACCATAGCATATCCATTCCCATCCCCTCAAAGATTTTCCAAACTACACAGCAAAAAAGAAAGATTTGGCATTGGGAACAGCACTTTGTCGTCCACAGACTGCTTATCTTTGTGCTGTCTGCTGTATTTTGCTAAGAACAGAAGAGCCAGCAATACATGCAAGATGCACAGCATAACAACCACTGAGAGAAATCTGAGTATCATTTTGCTAGAAGGTGAAAGACCCTATTATTTAGTATTCCAAGTAATAAAAGGGAACTGAATAGTCTGTTATCTTTTAGTGAATGCCCCCAAGAGAAATACTTTCATATTCTCATGGGAATTTCCTTGGGGAAAATTTTTGGTTTGTATTTTCCCTCCAATGTTGGCATTGAGACAAATGAGACAAAAATTAATAATAATTTCACACTTAACCTCTGAAAATGCCAAAAAGGAACAAGTCTCTCTCTATTTCCCCACAACATTATCTTGGAAGGATCCAATATCCGAAAAGGATTGTATGTGCAGTATGCATTATTAGACTTTATCTAAATTAACCAGTGTAAATTTTTCTTGGCTGCATACAAAGTACATAACAAATGGCCCAGAACTGTCAGGCAAATCTACCATGTCCATTACCAGGCCAAAATACTTTTTCCAACATGGCCTTAAGATGTTGTCTAACTGTAAATAGGCAAGTTTATGAACTGAAGTAACCCATGACTCTAGAGAAATGACTCTAGAGAAATGGAATCTCTTTTTCAGCTTTCATTTTTTAAAGCACAATTCTATCCTGGGACCATGAAGGAGGACATAGAAACATGGGAAGTTACTGCTAAGTTCCACAGATCCATATGTAGGTCTAATTCCAGTGGTAAAGATATCGGCCCTTCACAGATCTACTCCCCTTAAGACCAATGCTTAAGCATTTAATGCATTAAACTGCCAAGTGCTAGTACCAAATCCTTAAGATGCTACCAAGCCTGTGCTCCTCCACTGAAATTCTCAGTCCTATAAATGCCCATGAAATATATTTGGTCAGTGGCTGCAGAAAGTTATTCTTAGCTATTAATGCCTTTGGGATGGCTTTCATATGTTTAAATTTTAAATATATATTTTACTGTTTAGCGGGCCTTCCACTTTTGCTGTAGTGTAATTCTGCCTCAAAACTGCAGGACATAGGACTTTGCAATGTCAGACTGTATTTCTTTACTAATTTACTAATACATTTCTATCCAAGTAGCTTGGGACTCTACAAACCATCATTTGACTCATGTTTAGACTGTGATTACTTTTCTATATTATCTTGCTGGTGCATGAAAGTTGTGATGGAATACCTGATGTCAGTACAGTATTGCATGACTGTGCACAGGCTGAAACATAGAACACTGATTTTTTCTGACATTTTTGCCTTTCTTCCTTTATGTGTATTGCTCTCCTCAGACTCCTGCGCAGGATACCAGTTATATTACAATATATGTGTTCTTCTTCAAAGTGCTATGTGTTCTTCCTCAAAGTCCTATCTTGCTTCTTCATCATATCATGGAAGTTTATTTGGTCTATGTTAGTGGAGCAAAAGCTCTGGCAGGTTCTACCAGACAACTAAAACTTTGTGTACAATCACAGAGGCAGACTGTGTGTGTCATCTGAGGACCAGCCTAGCTAAGTACAGAGAGACATGTCCCTAAAAGGATGGTGTCAGGTCAAGAGTTGTTCATACCAACTATGCATGAAATAGTTGTGATCTATATTTGTGGAAAACTACACATATCAATAAAATCACAGATCTTCAGAGTATGTAGGATCTTAAGAGTTGGAAGGGACCACAAGGGTCATGTAGTCCAACCCCCTGCATACATGACAAAAGCACTCCTGAAAGGTGCCTAATCAACCTCTGTTTAAAGACCTCCAAAGATGGAGAGCCCACAACCTTCTGAGGCACTTCATTCAATTGTTGACCATTTGTTAAAGAGGTTCTTCCTATTGCTTACATGGAATCTCTTTTCTTGTAATTTGAATCCAGTGGTTTGTGTTCTTGTCTCTGGAGCAGCAGAAAACAAGCTTCCTTGCTCTTCTTCATGGCATCTCTTCAGATATTTAAAGATTGCTATCATGTAACCTCTCAGTCTTCTCTTCTCCAGGCTAAACATACACAACTCCATCAGTCATCCCTCATAATGCTTGGTTTCTAGATCTTTGATAATCTTGTTTGTCCTTCTTTGGACATGTTCCAGCTGGTCGATATCCTCTGTGGACTATGGTGCCAGAACTGGACAAAATATTCCAAGTGAAGTCTGATCAAAGTAGAATAGAGTGGCACTAACACTTCCCTCAGTCTGGACACTATACTCTTGTTGATGCAGCCTCAGATTGCATCACACTGCTGCATCCCACTGTTGTGTTGATTCATATTTAGCTTATGGTCTCCTAAGACCCCTAGATCCTTTTGATATGCACTGCTGTCAAGTCAAGTGTCACCCATCCTATATTTATGCATTTCATTTTCAATGTAGTACCTTACATTTATCCCTGTTGAAATTCATTATATTAGTTTTTACCTCTTAATTCATCAAAGTTATTTTGAATTCTCTTCCTAGGCTATTAGTTCACCCTCATTTGGTGTCATCTGCAAATCTGATAAGCATGTCTTCTGTTCCATCATCTTAATTCATTTATAAAGATGTTAAACAACACAGGAACAAGAACAAAATCTGGAGGCACCCCACTAGTCACTTCTATTCAGAATGAAGAGAAATTGTTGGTGAACACGTGTTCAGTCTGTCAACCAGTTACAAATCCACTTAATTGTAATGCTGTCTAGTCCACATTTCATAAGTGTACTTACTGTGTACTTAATATACCATATGTGGTTTTGTCTTTATTTTTATAAAAGAACTGTGCATATCTCTCACTTCCATTCCTGTGTGTGTAAGTGTAGTTTATTGTGGCACCAGAGCACTCTGGCAGAGAAGGCTCAATGTCTCAGAAAAAACTAAAATTCCCATGATTCCCTAGCACTGAGCCAGGACAGTTAAAGTGGACTCAAGCTGCATGATTTCTGGCAGTCTTTAAAGGCCCTTAGAAACCACATGAATTCTACAAGCCAGAAAAATGAGACTCTAGACCAGGGGTCAGCAACCTATGGCCCATGGGCCGGGTGCGGCCCGCGGAGGCCTTGGGACTGACCTGTGGCTGGTCCCGCCGCCGCTGCCACCTCCCCACGCGCACTGCATGCAGGCGCCATTTTGGCAGACACCGGCACGTTGGGCATTTCAAAATGGTGCCCGCCGCCGTGCGCATGTGTGCGCAAGTGCGGGCGCCATTTTGGACGCAAAAATGGCACCCGCATGCAGTGTGTGCAGGGCGGCAGCGGCAGCGGGTGGCAGCGGCTTCCATGACACACGCATGTGGAGGCATTCCCAAGACCCAGGGAAAGCCCCCCCACCCATGCGCCAGGTGAATTCGCACGGCCACATGCGGGGGGGGGCGTTCCAAAATGGCGCTTCCCACACGTGCAGCATGTGCACGACGGCAGGCATAGTGTGCATGCGAGGACGGGGGGAAGCATGTGCGCGCAAGCGCGCACTCACCCACCTGCCCCATTCCGCCCCCTTCCCGCTCCCCAGCAACAAAGCTTGCCGACCCCTGCTCTAGACATCCTGCAGTAGAGAAATTAGGTATTACACAAAACATGTGACTGTTGGTAAAAATCTGGGGTTTTTTTATCTGTTTTGCTGCATCCCTTCCATAATGTCCACAAAATTTACCCATGTGCTGACATTACAGTGTCCTACAGAGCAAGAACAATCAAAAACAGGAAAAACAGATTTCCCAGTTGTGGAAGTACAAAGGTAGAACACATAGTATGTATATCCTAAATTTTATTTCTAACTTAAATCTTGACAGAAGGAAATAGAAGCAACTATAGAGAATAATAAAAAAGAATGAAATACATGATCTAGTTCAACACAACTGATCTGCTGAAATAAGAAAATGTTCCTATACCTATACTCATTCACCAATAATTAAATCCTACTGAATTCACTGGCATTTATTTCAATGCCTATCTTTATGATTATATAAAGCCATATGGGTTTGTGGGATGAGGTACAAAACAATGAGGAAAACTCATTAGTTTAACTCATTAAATTACAATCTTAATATAATGTAGTTAGAAGTTCCTTTTTGATGGGAGACTAATTTTAAATTAACTAGTTGTTTTTAACTATTACTTCCAAGCTTGGAGCCACCTTGAGTACTGGAAGCTCAGAGAGAAACAGCAGTAACAGCCACAACACTAGGCAGCTGGTTGGGTTGAATTTGGAGTGTGTGTTATGTTTTTATGTTAACTTGTATTGTTTTAATTAGATGATTGTAATTGTTTTTACATTTTTACTGTGATGTTTTTGAAATGTTTTTATCCTTTAGCTAGCTTGAGTCCCTTCCTGGGAGAAAGGCAGCATAGAAATGAAATGAAATAAATAATTTGAACACATTAGAGATTAGGAAATGATTTTTCCTTCAGACAATCTGTCCTACAGATCAGTAGCAATCACCATTTAGGTTTCTTGATAGAACCAAGACATTCTTCAGCATTCAGACCTGATGTCAACCCATGATTTAGTAGTTTAAGAATGAGTTGCAGCACGCCCTGAACCTGTGTATCCCATCTTCCCTGTCTTCCTCTGGCACCATCTGAGGAGAATACTGGAAGCCTCCATTTCCATTTTAGATGATGATGATGATGATGATGTTTTATTTATACCCCGCCACTCTGCCAAGCAATCAGGGCAGTTTACAACATTAAAATCCAACAAATATATTGCAAAATTTCATAAAACCTAAGAATCCCAGAACCCACCCACCCCTTAAAAAAGTATTAAACACATTGTGTATTAAAACATATTAAATGTATTAAACACATTGTATATTAAAACAACTCAAACAGCTCAGGCAGCCAATAGCAAACAGCAGCGGTGACTCTAACTAAGATGGGGGAGAAATGGGGCACCCCTAGCCGGGAATCTAATCAGGAAAGGCCTGCCGGAAGAGAGCCGTCTTAATAGCTTTTTAAAAACTGGTTAAGGTTGTGATCTGACGGATCTCATCCAGCAGGCCGTTCCATAGTCTGGGAGCGGTAGCCAAAAAAGCCCTCTGGGAGGTTGCTGACAGCCTAGTTTTTATCGGCTGCAGCAAATTCCTCCCAGAGGATCAAAGTGCACAGGGTGGATTGTATGGGAGGAGGCGGGCCCGGAGATAGGTTGGACCCAAGCCATGTAGGGCTTTAAAGGTACCAATGCCTTATACTGGGCCCGGAAACTACTAGGTAGCCAGTGGAGAGACCTTAGTACAGGTGTTATGCGATCTCTCCTAGATGTACCCAATATTAGTCTGGCTGCCATATTCTGCACTAACTGAAGTTTCCGCACCAAGCATGAGGCTAGCCCCAGGTAGAGCATGTTACAGAAATCAAGACGAGAGGTTACTAGCACGTGTACCACAGTTTCAGGGTCGCTTACTTCCAGGAAAGGACGCAGCTGGCGTATCAGCCGAAGCTGATAACAAGCACTCCTGACCGTCACATTTAACTGATTAGTCTTCTGGAGCGACAGATCCAAGAGCACCTCCAGACTGCAAACACAGTCCTTAGCGGAAAATGTGACCCCGTCCAGGACTGGAGGTTGTATCCCTATACCTGGTTTCGAGGCTGCTACTGTGAGTACTCTGTTTTATCCGGATTCAGTCTCTTTTTCCTCATCCAGTCCATTACTGCCTTAAGAAGCCGAAGCTGAAGACTGAGACATGGAGAAATACATCTGGGCATCATCACCATACTGATAACACCCAGCCCCATGTCTCCAGATGATCTCTCCTAACAGCTTCATGTATATATTAAACAGCATTGGGGATCAATGGCAGTTTAATATCCACTGAACTTCTCCTAATGCAAACAAATTTCAGCTTGTACAATGACCTCTGCTTCCCTTACAGCTACAATATTTCACCCCAAATCTTCCTCAGAGGGTCTCTCAGCCACCCATTACAGATACAAGGGAGTAAAGCAGACAGAGTTTCCCTTTTACTGACAGATACCCCTAAATGCAACTTATGCTCCACACTCAAAATTGTGGTTAATCTTGAAATTAGAAATTATAAACAATTGTTTAAACCTGGCTTGTTTGAACAAACTAAAATTGAGATTAACCATAGTTAGTCCAGCTTTTAGATCTCGCAAGAGCTGTAGTTAACACAAGCTAAGAGCAATGCTTTCAAACTACTTTTTAACACGCACCTTGAATTTCACTATGGGAGAAAGGTGGGATATATATCCTTGAAACAAACAAACAAACTTCAGTGGTTTGAGGGAGATGCATGAATAGAAGGTGTGGTGTAGTTCATTCAAATAAGACTCAATCATGGCTTAACATTATATCCAAAACATGCATGAGTGGAAACCAGGTAGGTAGGTAAACCTCAGAAATATCAACATCTACAGTTAAGAGACACTGTGTTTTTTTATAATTTTATATGGATAAAATTAAAGGAAGCTAGAGCAGTTTATTTCCTCTGGCTTAATTTATCCTTCCTGAATTTCAATCACTTGCATGAACAGTTACAATATAAAGATGTGAATAAAAGCATAGTAAACTGAAACTATAGGACCATAGCACTGATCTCCCATGCAAGCAAAATCATGCTCAAAATTCTGCAACATAGACTCCAACCATACATGGAGAGAGAAATCCCAGAGGTTCAAGCGGGGTTCAGGAAAGGAAGAGGCACTAGAAACCACATTGCAAGCATACAATGGCTAATGGAGTGCACCAGGGAATTCCAAATGAAAATCAGCATGTACTTTATAGACTGTAGCAAAGCCTTTGACTGCATAATCCATGAAAGGCTATGGAACATCCTTAAAGACATGGGAATGCCAAAACATCTGATAGTTCTGATGTGGAATCTGTACTCAGGACAAGAGACTACTGTCAGAACAGAACATGGGGAAACAGAATGGTTCCCAGTCGGCAAAGGGATCAGACAAGGCTGTATTCTTTCACCCTATCTGTTCAATTTCTATGCAGAACTTATTACAAGAAAAGCAGGCTTGGACACAGAAGAAAAAGGAGTGAAAATAGG
>CM034708.1:181689012-181704041 GCA_020142125.1 Phrynosoma platyrhinos | reverse complement strand
GATCCCATGGACAGCCAAAAGGACAAACAAATGGGTCCTAGAGCAGACAAGCCAGAAACCTCCCTGGAAGCCAAGAAGACCAAACTAAGGCTGTCGTACTTTGGACACATCATGAGAAGGGAGGACTCACTGAAAAAGACAATAATGCTGGGAAAGGTGAAGTAGGAAGAAAGGAAGGCCACATGTCAGATGGATGGACTCTATTAAGAAGGTGATAGGTATGGAGTTGCAGGAATTAAGCAGAGCAACGGAGGACAGAGGGTCTTGGAGATGTCTCATTCATAGGGTCACCATGGATCAAGATTGACTTGAGGGCAGTTAACAACAACAACAAAGGCGCTTTTTAGAGGACTTCTTAATTCCCAATGCCAAACAAGAGTGTCATTCCTACACCAAACAAAGGGGCAAGTGGGGGGGGGGTTTCAATTCTTTAAGCCCTTCCTCTCCACAGTGCTTTTCTTACAATGAAGAGAGAGTCCAGGGTCTGTGTAAAACACCAACCGCAAGACATTGCTGAGACTATACATTCACAATCAATTTCTGTGGATTTCCTTCCTGCCTGGTGGTCTGGGAATGTTGACAGTATCCAATACCCTGCACAATGAACAATGGAAGAACTCACCACCTAAGTTTGAGGGAGTTGACTTCCCCCAACTTTTGATGCCTATTTTGTTCCAGTGCCCCTTTGTTTGGCTGACTGTCTTCATCTGGACACAGGACAGATATCTCTCAGTTTTACCTCAGGATCTGAGGTTTCACACCCTGCTATATAGGTATTTCTGTTCTAAAGGACAGTAGCATTTTGAAATATGCTAGCCCAGTTATTTCACTCTTAGCTTTACATATAGAAATACAACTGTTGTGGATGTGTTTAGAGTAAAAAAAATTTTTTTCCTTTTCTCCTAAAGAAGCTGTTGGGACATTCAATTGTATAGCCCCAGCAAAGGGACCATATGTAGGCAGGGGGTGTATTTATATGCTAAATATATTATTTAGATTTATTTCATTTATATCCCACCCCTCATTTAAGAAACTCAAGTTAATGTACATTATCATCTTTCTACTCAATTTGTCCTTCCACTATCCCTGTAAGGGTTAAGATAATTTTGAGCCAGTCAGTCAGAGAGCTTCGTGAGTGAGTAAAGATTTGAACTCTCTTATCTTGCCTGACATTCTAATCCTTATACTAAATCGCCTTACTATGAAATTCACAAACAAAATTCCAAATATGTAAGAAAGCATTCACAGATCCGCTTGGCAGAGTCTCTCTGATGCAAAGAAAGCCCAGAGGCAGCATCCAAATGGGAATAATAGAGCTGGGTAACTGCAGACAATGGACATATGGGGGGCAGGAGGGACTTTGCTTCTTATCCAAATCTCAGTAGAAATGGAAGACTTTTTCTCAAACTTCTGCCCATATCATTCTCTTATTTCATTTGAGGCTTAAAAAGGTAGTAGAATGGGAAAGAAAAGACTCCTGCTATTCCTAAGAGTCTCCTAACTGCACAATGAAGGAAAAAGATTCCTGCCTGGCCTTCCTGGTTCCCCTCTAGACGTGCTGGAAGAGCACCTAATCAACCTATTAAGAGGCTCCAAAGCATTATCTCTAAAATGTATATTATTTTGACAGATGTGTGTGTGTTCATTTTGTTTTGACGCCCCTCATAGTCTGCTTGAAACTGTAACCGTACTTTATTTCTACATATACTATAAACCAAGCCCCCATGTACTTTGCCCAAAAGCTTGAAGGAAGGAGTCAACAGCAACACCAATAGAAGTTAGCTAGTAAGCCAATATGTGCAGCCCACTATATGTATAGAGAATCTAAGAAGTGGTCTTACACTGTGTTAACACTGTCTATGCTGATTGGCAGCAGCTTTCCAGGGTCTCATGCATGCTAATTACCAGCTCTAAATGGATGTGATGTGGATTCAATCTGAGTACTCTACCAATGGAAATGTATACTGATCACTTCTAATCAGAAAATGACTAGGATTGGGAAAGGCAGCTATGAAAAAATAGATGAGATCCTAAATTGTAAAGACATAACACTAAATATTAAAATTAGAATTGTCCAAACAAACCATTGTATTCCCCATTACAAGTACGGATGTGAGAGCTGAACAATGAAGTAAGCCGATAGAAAGAAAATCAACTTATTTGGGAAGTGGTGTTGGAGAGGAGTGCTTGAGATACCATGGAAGGCCATAAAGACAAAAAATGGGTCCTAGAACAGATCAAGCTCAAATTCTCCTTGGAAGCCAGGATGACTAAATTGAGGCTGTCCTGCTTTGACCACATCATGAGAAGGCATGACTCACTAGAAAAGGCAACGATGCTATTAAAATTGGAAGGCAATAGAAAGAAAGGAAGACCACATGTCAGAAAGCTAGATTTAATCAGGGAGGCCATGGGCCTGAGCCTGCAGGACTTGAGCAGAATGGTAAAGGATAGGGGGTCTTACAGGGTTGCCATGAGTCGACTTGAGGGCAGTTAACAACAACAAGCTCTACCAATGAGCTATGGCCCTGCCCCAATAATGAAATTAAATTCTGTGATGCATGTATATATGCTGAGCTCTGATCCTGATGAAGAAAACTCACCTTCTTCTAGAAATAGTGTTTTTAAGTTAATAGTTTTGGTGTGAGAAGCACAATGTATTAGCAAATGTTCAACAGTCTACTGTCTAGACTGTTCTTGTACAGAATCTGCAGGTTTACAAGCTCCAAGTCTGACAAAGCCCATCACATTTACAACTTTACTTGGAGAAAAATAATAGTTCACAATTAACATACCAAGAAAGTTAACAAGGGCACATAAAGTAGTTTTAAATCCTCTGATTTAAAGTGTAACCAAAAAAAGGGTACAACTTTAGCCCAAAGATCGCATTCTTCCAAGATGACATAGGGTGTTTTCAAGGATATTTAAGCAAGCTTAAGTGTACTTGATAAAAATAAATGTAAAATATATTTTAAAAAAAAACAACCCTCAGAAGTAGATCTATTTTGGAACAAACCGCTCTGATCAGAAATGTGTTCTAGGAAGCCTGCCCAAAATGTAAAGATAACACCCATTTAGGTGTGCAAAAAATGGCCTGTCAGCTCCTTGACTATAATATTTTAGCTCTTAAGCATTTGGATCTTGGTAGGTCTACAAAAGAGTGGTACCTCTGGAACATGAAGTTTCAGGTCTTACACTCATACAATATGAACTATTTAAATCAGGGCTCCAACAACACATCCTCCAATGATCTGAATGAAATATCATTAAAGAATGAAAGAAAGAATAAAACATAGGCTGCACACTCCAGGTAATAGAAGTGAGGAACCTTGGTCCAACAGATATTTTGGATGACAGCTTCTGTATTTCTTCTCCACTGACCAGGTAAAATGAGGCTTCTAGAAGCTGGTCTATACAAAGGCTCTGGAGAGTTAAAGCTGTTAATCTATAGCTATTGTTAAATCTCAACAGCAGACTTGAGACGTTCCTGAGACAAAGTCAGACCAGGCAGAAGGCAAGTAAGTAGGGCTGAAATATATTGGTTCATTAATCCAATCGATCAATTAAAAGTTTTGGTCAACTATCAAGTATCCCCACTGCTAAAAGGGGAAGCCACCATCTTTTCAGCACAGCTCCCCAACAAACACTGGCAGTGGTACTCCCTCTCAAATTTCAACAGAAACCCCAAGGTTGAATATTCAACTGTTCACTGACATTAAATTGAAAATTAGCATAGCCCTATTAAGATTTCATGGGCTGTTCCAAATATTCTGTTCATGAGGTGGACTTTTCTCTCACTCCCTATCCTCCAAAACTGCTCAAGAGGAAAACTGAGTTCACTAGCTGAGCCGTCCCCAACCTAGTCCCCAGTGAAATGTGTCGGGAGTGCAATTCCAGTCAGTTCTATCTGCCATGCTGTTTGTTGACAGACAAAACATACTCGATGAAACTGTATAAACTGAAACTTATTGTTTTCTCCCTCCCCTTACAAAAATCCCTGAAATTACACTTTTCTTAGGGTACAGCAGACACTTCTGATCCATCCATTTTATTGCTGTTTTATAAACAATTTGATGCAATTATTTGTCAATTCGTATAAAATATGTGTGAAAGCTTTAAAACATTAAGTCTATTATGATTATAATATCACTATAACATATCTTAGTTTATTATAATTATAAATATTGAATTTATATAGCCTAATTAATTAACTGATTATTGACTTGGACAGGGACTGTTTAAAAGTTCCTTTAAATGGAGGACAACTCCACAGGAATTTAAAATGTCTTTAAAATGAGGATAACTATCCTCCTTTGCAGACGGCGCTTTGCGCCGTCTTGGAGGCAGGGAAGCGGAGGGGTAGCCTCATGCTGGGTGCCCCAACCCCTTCCTGAGGACGTCATCAGAGCGCCCGTCGTTGCACATGACGGGCACTCCGATTACGTCCTTCCAGCTCAGCGTCCAGACACGCTGAGCCAGAAAAGACACCGAAGAGGTGCAAGACGCCTCTTGCGGCGTCCTTTCTGCACCTTGCGGAAGGAGCGCTATTTTAGTGCTCCTTCCAGGGCCTGAAAAAGAGTGGATCAGGGCTGAGGAGTGCAGCAACCTCAGCCCCAATCTGCGGCTTCTCAGGGCGGCCCATGGCTCCCCGTCTCCAGAGGCCCTATGTAAAAAGGAAAAATGAGTTGACCCTGGTTAAGCCATGCTAAGATATATACAATTATTACTAATCTATTTTATTTCTGACAGGGCTCACCTTCAGACCAGAAGTGTAACAAATTACCGTAAATACTCAACTATATGTCAAAAAACGTATGCCCAAAAATTGACCCTATAATCCTGGGGCAACTTACATATGGGTCAATACATTAATACTGCTTAGAACGATCCTAATAGAAGCTCTGTCCCTTGCCCCACTCTCCGTGCCTAGCAGTGATCTCTGAAAGAGTTGCAGAAGCAGCTTGTATGTGTGTGTGTGTGTAAGAGCTGATTCCCTCATCAATCCAATGTTAAAACCTTCTCTCCCCATCTTCCACCTCCTCCGGATCTCTCTCCCCACCAAACAAACACCCCATTTAACTCCACTTCATTACTTTCCCAATCCAATAAAGTCTTCTCCCCCCATCAAACAAATAACCCATTTAATTCTACTTCCCTCTCTTCCCAATTCAATGTTAAAGTCTTCTCTTCCAGCACCAGGGAAGTGGTGTTCGGAGGTCTGGAGAAGGAGGGCCGGAAGTGGTGTTTTCCTCTTTAGATCCTTTGTTACATATCCCTATGTTTTACCCTTGATTTATCCTCAGGTCATATCAAAATCCATGATTTTGACCCTAAAACCGTCCCTGGGCTTATATATGAGTTCAACTTGTACATGAGTATATATGGTAACCAGTTTGTTTGTCAAAAGACCATGTTTATGCTGAAAATCCAAGATCTCATGTAATCATGTAATCTCATGTAATAAAGTTTTATATCAGATGTCTGTAACATGGGATTAGAAATGTATTAGCTAGTTCTGTTCATTCTTTACAACTAATCAAATTAATCCAATTATCATGCACCCAGAATTCAGTCAAAAGTTACTCTTGACACCTTATCAGGCTCTCAGAGCTGCAGACACAAAAGTTGAAATTGCTCAAAAAATTACTAATTTAACATAACACAGGTCCAAAGCACACTGCAGAAATAATTCAGTTTGAGACTGCTTTAACTGCCCTGGCTCAGTGCTAGGGAATCATGGGAATTGTAGTTTATCATGGCACCAGAGCTCTCTAACAGAGAAGGCTCAATGTCTCACAAAACTACAGTTCCCAGAATTTCCTAGCATTGAGCCAGGGCAGTTAAAGTGGTCTCAAATTGGATTATTTCTGCAGTATGTTTTGGACCACTGTTACAGTTTCAAAATAACTGGGAACATTTGTTTCAAATGACTGGACGTCCAAGTTGCTGGGTACTTAGCTCCATTCAAGACAACCGCAAAATAGCATCCTACAAGAAAGAAATATGTCCTTCCCTCAAACTCTAACTTTCCAAGCTTTCAAAAACTAGGAGCTACCCTCAAATACAACCATGATTTTATTAGAAGAACTTTACATGAAATTCCAGCTGTTACTGCAATGCTAATGATTCTGTGTGCAGATTGTAACTGGAAGTAGTAAGAATATCCTTTAAACCATAAATGTGAAGCCCTTGTTCCAAACAACAATGTGTGGGAGCAATGACCAAATGATTATTCAGGTCTTATTCAGGTCTTAGCACAATTAACACTCTTTCTGAACATGAACTGCTAACACAGAATGGAAAAATGGGACTTGTTTACCTGCCCCCACATTACTACTGTCAATACGTTTCGTCTGTTTAGGCCTACTTCTACCCATCTTTTCTATATATGAAAAGCTTTTCTTATCCTTTCATCAGCTACCTTGTCCATATCTAACAAACTGCTGTCACTAAGAAACAAACCCTGCTGTCTACCAGCTTTAATGCAGTTTCTTATTGCAACAAATAGAGGAAACTGCTCTATTGTCTAGATATTTTTCTAATCAGGGTTTCTAAGCATGTGTGCAGCCATGCAGCCATGCTCCCTGCCCAAATATTACAGCAATGCATTAATGGTAAGTAGCCTGCTAACAGTCTGATCACCATGAACCCAACAATTCAAATGGTTCTAGTATGGCAACATTCTCCCATAACTCTTTTAGCATGACATAATTCTACTACTTTTTTTGCTTTGTGCATCAACGTAAATTCAATGCTAGTTTGTCAATCATAGAAATTAAAAATGACTTGTTTTGCACAGGACTACAAATAGATTATTTCAAAACCCGATCTCATCTCAATAAAAATACTTGGTATCAAAAGAGGAAGGAGAAGTTTACATAAGTTACACTTACGAGGCATGATCCCTTGGCTAACCAGCTCCTCCCGTGTCCGTCGCTGCTGGAGTTTCAACTGTAGCACTGTAAGGAGGCAGAGAAAGAAATATGAAGGGAACACACTACTATGATATGCCACAATGCAGAACACATTTTCCTGTTCATTTTATTTTCTTCTAGCTCTGGAACATTAGTAAGAAGACAAACCCTGACATCCACACCCAGCTCTAACTCTTACAATTGCAGAAGTAGCCTCAGGCAACAAGATTTCCGTATTCTGCTGCAAAGAGCGGGGAAAGGAAGTTACAAAGCATTTTAACAGGTTGATAAAAAATCCACAAAGTATGAAAACAGGACCTGTTGCTCAAGAACTTCTACATTATGAAGCTCGATTACAAATCATGAAACTGTAAAAACAAGAACAGACCACACATAGTGATACAGATCCTGGAGGATGCAATCAAACCTTAGTGTTTTTCAAATGCAGTCAGTTGGTGTACTTGCATATTGTTGTTGTTTCCAACTTATGGCAACCTTATGACAGGATTTTCTATAGTTGAGAGTATGTGACTTGCCCAAGATCACCCAGTGGGTTTCCATGACCAAATGGGGAATCGAATCCTGATCAACAGAGCATAATCAACACTCAAACCACTACACCATGCTGACTCTTATATACTTCCATATACACTTGAATATACACCAACATTTTTAACTTACAGCTTTCAGACGCATGAATTGCCTGTTTCATACAAATACGAGTTTGTGCTACTATTATTATTTTTAAGCATTTCTAGTAATGCCCAAAGTAGTTCTGAATGTACACTCGTCCCTCCACATTCGCTGGGTTTAGGGACACAGGACCTCAGTGAATGTGGGGGGAAAGCAAATAATAAAAACACGATGTTTTTACTTAAGAGAACACCTCTCTAGGAATCTCTAGGCCCTCCAGTGCAACTCTGTGGACAACATCTGCCAGACATCGATCACAGAATTGCACTGGAGGAGCTACAAATGCCTAGCAGAGTGTTCTCTCTAGGAATCTCTAGGTCCTTCAGTGCGACTTTTGGTTAAAGTTGACCATAGAGTTGCACTGCAGGATCTAGATATTCCTATAGAGAACATATTAATAAAATCCATGAATAATAATAATTAAAAAAGCCGCAAATGTGGAGGGATGAGTGTATTTCAACTATCCTTTCATTCTGACAATCCAATGGGTTGCAGAAGATATATTTTTTTCCAAAATCTCAAAACAGAAACAGTGTCCAGTTTTGAAGTATATTAGTAATGGTGAGACTAGAACAAGAAAATAATTATCCTGGTCCATTAATCTTAGAGAGTAAGTATGCACCTTGGACTTCACATTTCTTTTTTTCCTATGCAGAGTGTTTTAACTATTTTTAATTATGCTTTTCAAAAAATAGTGTTATTTAATCTTTACACTTTTGTAAACTAATTGTTTTGTCTTAGCTTTTCAAAAAATATTGTAAGCCACCTTGAATCCCATCCTGGGAGAAAGGTAGGATATAAATTCAATAGGACACATAAATAAATAAATAAATAAATAAATAAATAAATAAACAATTAGGCCACTCCATTCAAAGAGGTGTGAGTTGATGTAGGCATGCAAAATGCCTTTTAATCTTGGTTTCTGGAGCAACAAACTACAACCCCACATTTGGACATCATGATAAGCTATAAATGCATGATTAGGTTCATCTGATCTCACCAAATAAAGACAAGAATACAATAACCTATAATAAGCAAGCAATCCTAGCTCATTGTTATATGAAAATGTAACTTGTTTGTTTTTTGTTTATTTGTTTTTGACTCTGCTCCTCAACTTTTGTAGGGTCTTGTTTCTAATCGCTTTATTTTCCTGTTCCAGCTGGACAAATACAGTTAGAATTAAGTTTCCACAGGACAGCTGTATTAATCTTTTGTAATACTATAGAGAATATTGCATTACTTTGAAGACTACACATTTAGTATGGCTTAAGCATATATGGAATGAAGTCTATACCTACACATCTTTGAGATATTAAATATAGCAACACTATATTTCCACATTGTCTTCCTTTGCAGAAAAAAAAAAGCTTAAATAACTTTACTGAGGGAACAATGTAGCAATCATATGAGGCCCTTGAGAGGGTGGATCAAAAACAGTACCGCACAAACTGTTTGAACAGGAAGTGAAAACACCCTTTTCAAGCAGATGAAAGTATAGGAGAGGAACTTAAAGCAGTCTGAAGGCGTCCAAAAGAGATGCTACAATTCAATATTTAAAAAACAACAACACTGCAAGGTAGTTCATGCTTTCAGGCTGAAAAGGATGGAAGTGGCACTTCCCACACCTCATTCCAATCCATAAAAATCTATGCATTAATAACTATGTTAATATTTAAGGTGCCACAAAAAGAGACTACTATTTTTCCTAAGATGGTGTTATATTAAGTTTTGTTTCAAAATATCTTTATTGATTAAAATGTTTGCATTGTAACTGTTACCCATAAATTAGCCCCGCATATAACACAAGGGATCCATTCTAGGATCCATCGTGCATAAGAAATGTCACATATAATCTGGACACCTATTTTTCTTACCCAAACTGAATGAAGAAGTGTTCTCTCTAGGGATTTTCTAGGTTCTCCAGTGTGATTCTATGGTATCCTTCTGCCAGAGGTTGACCATATATAAAAGTCTAATAAAACTCTCAAGACCCACATTCCATCTCTCACATTTATCATTGACTTGTATTAGTTGTTTGTTGTTGTTAACTGTCATCAAATTGACTTCAATTTATAGCAACCCTGTGTGAGAGAGATATCCAAGTCAACCTATCATCAACAGCCCTGCTCAGGTCTTGCATACTCAGAGCCATGGCTTCCTTGATTGAATCTATCCATCTTGAATGTGATCCTCTTTTCCTATTGCCTACCACTGTATCAAGTATTATTATCCTTTTTAGTGAGTCACTTCTTCTCATGATACAGGCAAGTGGAAACCATTCTGTTTCTCTGTATTCTGTCCTAATAGTAGCCTCTTCTCTGGAGTATAGGTTAGGCATAAAGACAATCAATTGTTGTTGCACACCAATTTCTATGGAGTGATCCACAGTTTTTCATGACCTATACAATCAAAGGCTTTGCTATAATCTATAAATCACAAACTAATTTTCTTTTGAAATTCTTTGGCGTGCTCCATTAGCCAATGTATGTTTACAATTGGGTAACAAAACATTTTTACTTATGTTTAATTATATTCCATTGTTCTTGCAAGAGCAATTACTACAAGCTAACAAACAACCAATAAAAATATTTCTTTCCTTATTTCTCCCCCCTTCCTTTCCCAATAAATGCTCACAAACCATATTAAGTGTGAAAAATATTTGATGCTGGATTTAAAATCTTTAATGAAAAAATAAAAACTTTGGCTGAAGTAACTAAAATGTCAGGGTGTTTAGCTAGTTTTTAAGTGATCTCAAACAATACAGTTTGCCAGAAATGAGAGTGATAAAAAGTCTGGAGTACTATACTGCCTAATGGTGAAATCATTTTCAAAACATGTCAACACTTTCCTGCAGAATATACATAAACTCAAACCTTAGAATGGATGTGCTGCAACGCTCAGAACACAGGCATTTGCCTTGTAAATGAAACAGGATGCCATTTTGAAATAACTTTGGAGTACAACACTTTAATCCAATGACAGCTGAGTGGGAATGTGAACTGTCTCTGCAAATTGTATAGCTCATAAGCATTTAAGTGAAGCAGACTGTAAAAAAAATCTAAACTAAAGGGATTATATGGCTGTGTAGTTCATCTGGGGAAAGAAGACCATAATTACTACTACAATGTGTCACCAACATTGTTGCTGAAAAGTAAGGGGAAAACAGAGATTTACTTCCACTTTACACTACTGTATCTTGCATAGTGCTTTTATAATGTTCAAGAAGAAGGCTCATAGAGCTTAATACAACAAACTTTTCAGAAAGCCATTCATTTTGTTTGATGAAAACAGCTCATTTCTCCCTTCATATGGTACAGGAGCAACTACTGGTATGAAATGCAGTTTCTTTATACTTTGCAAGCACAGTAAAAGTGGTGTCAATTTTTTTTAAATTTAGTCTGTTATATAGTATTATTAGAAGAAACTTGGGGCAAGTAAATAACCCTTATTTATATTCATGTCAAGGGATCACAGGAGTACAAAAATGCTAAGCAAAATGAAGCCCTTTCTCTTTAGTCTGAAAAGCAAGTGCTCAAAAAAAAAAAACCATATGCAATAAGTTAGTAAGAAAGGTTCCTTTAATTACATTGGAGTTAAGATTTTATTCCATTCTAGTTATTGAAAAGAGAGCCACTTCACCTTTAGTAACCACTGTTACTTAATATTTGCATTGCCAAGTTCTCAGAAATCCTCCTAAGAAAACTAAAAGGGTGGACTATTAATAAAATTGGCACTGAGCAAATGTTACCATGATTTTCACTCCTGCAGTGTTTCTGAAACTTTTATTATTTTTTATAAGTTTGTCTTTCTGCCAAAAAGGCAGTTGACAGCAATAAAATAAAAATAAATAAAAATAAATGTAATTAAAACATAAAAATGCATCAGCTTTAAAAAGATAACAGTCAACAATAACCCAGCTAAAATAGTAAAGCCCTACCTAAGTGAAAAGGTATTTACTCTCAGACAGAAAGACAACAGAGATGAAGCCAGTTTAAATTCCAATAGCAAGGAGTACCAGAACCTTGGGAAAGCCACCAAGAAAGCCCCGAAATGTGTCTTTGAAGGTGGCAGGCCTCAGAGAAGGGCCTGCTCCAAAAACAGTAATACCTAGGTATTTTCATACAGGAGAATGCAGTCTTACAGACTACAAGGAGTCTGTACAAATAGAGGGCCTCCATTTCAAGGACATGAAGAAAGATGGACAGTTCAATCACTTTATATCAGACAATCGCTTTTGGAAGTGTAGAACAATCTCAATCTAATGTTTTCATCCCATTTTTATCTATTCACTTTGTTCTATCCCTCAAAGCAATGGAAAATTATCAGTAAAAGAGGCAGTTGAGCAGGGCAGTTGAGGACAGGGAGGCTTGGAGGAATCTCATTCACAGAGAGCAATTAACAACAAACCAATTCAAGAGCTTCAAACTGATGTCAAGAACAATGAAACACTGCCACTGTACGTCTATAGCAACCTATGCTACTAATTCAAAGAGTCACACAAAACTTTCAAAACTCTAAGTACAGTGGGGCCCTTGTTATCTGCTGGGGTTTGATTTCAGGACCCTCATGGATGCTCAAGTCCCATTAAATACAATAGCATAGCAAAATGGCGTCCCTTATATAAAATGGCAAAATCAAGGTTTGCTATTTGGAATTTATACTTTTTTTTGAAGATTTTCAAGCCGTGGATTCTTTAATCCGTGGATAAAAAATCCATGGATAAGGAAGGACGACTGTATGCCCAAAGCACTAATGTGAAAGTCTCATTCACATCCTACATTACAGAATCTGGTTCTCACACTGCCACCCTCCATCCAAGATTACCACCAGAGAGGAACAGGGCAACCTGAAAGAGATGCCTTTCCAGATGCTGTCCTGGGAGATCATCAGCGGCTACAACCCATCATTCTTGGTGGGAATTATGAAGTAATGCAAGAGAAACATGTATGTTTATAGAGAAGAGCACCTTTTTTCTTAAGAGCATAATTTCTTCAACAAGGACCCTCATAATGTGCTTAGGTCAAAACCAACCAACCAGGGAAGTGAATTGAATTCTATAGCATATCCTGAAACAATGATGGTCGAACCCAGGCGTTGTTGGTAATGTTGTGCTGCAAAGATACATAGGCCACCACTAAGATACTGTGAAGGGCTGTCAAATGTTGGCGGATGTACAGATGATCATACAACAGAGGAAAATCAAAGGTAATTATTATACCTAGAATTATTACAACTTTTCAGCACTAAATCTGTATTTAGGTTACCTGTAGGTTTGCACAACAAGAATATCACAAAGAAAATTATGCACATTATACAAATGTTAAATGTTAAAATTAAAAATGTTAAATATTAAACATCTGAGCTGTCAGAATCGAGCCTTTCTGATGGATTCAGACACAAAACTAACTCAGTAGAAGTTGTGACAGTTACTCATTCTACATACATAACCTCTACAACTTCCTTGAGTGCAGCACAATCCATTTCTACAAATCTCACAACATCCGGCTCTGCAAATGTGTTACACAAGCACAGCTGGCTTAATAGGACTGCAAGATTTTAAAAAAGTAACAATGTGTCTACTGAAGTACAAATGGCCAACCCTGAGCAACAATTCTCTCCTAATTGGAGTGTAAAAATTGGCAAGAACCATGGGTCCTAAGTGGTCAGTCCGAGTTTAATTGACTGTCTTTGACTTAATCTGTTATTATATAAAAGCTCTTACTTAACTTCTTCTCTTCAGAAACTTTGCATTTAATAACGAGAGGGATTTTCTATTTCCTGTATGCAAATATAGGTTGAGCCTCCTTAACCCGAAATCTGGAATAGTCCAACAACAAAACTTTTTTTCATGGATGGCTGAGACAATGAGACCCTTGCTTTCTGATGATTCGTGTAACAAACATTATTTAATGTACAAAATTATTAATAAATATTGTATCAAATTACATTTGGGCTATGCACATAAGATGCATGTGAAACATAAATGCATTTTGTGTTTACGCTTGGGTCCCCCTCTAAAAGATCTCATTATATAAGTACAGCCAGCCCTCCTTATCCACATATTTTTCATCCACGGATTCAAGCATCCATGCTTGAAAATATTCTAAAGAAGTATGAATTCCAAATAGCAAACCTTGATTTTCCATTTTATATAAGGGACACCATCATTCTGCTATCCATTATATTTAATAACATCCACAGATTTTGTTATCCATGGAGGGTTCTGGAACCAAATCCCAGTGGATAACAGGGACCCACTGTATATCCAAATTTGTAGTAATTAACTGCTCTCGAGTCCACTTAAAACTCATAGTGACTCAGTAGATAAGACCTCTCCAAGACCCCTTGTCCTCCACTGCTCTGCTCAAGTCCTGCAGGCTCAGTCCTGTGGTCTCTCTTGAGTTGATCCATCTCGCACGTGGTCTCCCTCTCCTTCTACTACTTCTACCTTTCCTAGCATTATTGTCTTTTCTAATGATTCATGCCTTCTCATGATGCAGCCAAAGTATGACAGCCTCAATTTAGTCATCCTAGCTTTCAGGGACAGTTCAAGCTGCATCTATCTGTTCTAGGAGCTATTTCTTTGTCTTCTTGGCTGTCCATGGTATCCTCAGCACTCTTCTCCAGCACCACATCTCAAATGAATTTCTTTCTTTCTGTCACAATTCTCACTTTAGTGTTCAGAGTTGTATCTTTACATTTTAGAAGCTTGTCCAGTTCTTTCATAGCTGCCCTTCCCATCCCTAGTCTTCTTCCAATTTCTTGACTGTAGTCTCTGTTCTGATCAATGTTTGATCCAAGATATGGGAATCTCTATTTTGATTTTTTCGTTGTCTAGGATAAATTCCTGTAGATTTTCTATGGTCATTATTTTTGTTTTCTTAATGTTCAACATTACCCCTGCCTTGGCAAATACTGGTATTCTAAAATTCAAAATACTTCTTTTTTCCAAGCATTTCAGATATACCTTTCTCTGTTACTAAAGCAGGTGTGGGGAAACTTTGGCCCTTATATTTTAGGGCTTATATGCCCAGAAGCTCTGCTCAGCATGGACAATGGAAGAGGATCATAGCAGTTGGAATCCAAAACATATAGAGAACCAAAGGTTCCCCATCCCTAGCTTAAGATAGCCCAATTGCTTTCTAGTGCTAAACCCTGCCCTGTTCTGAGCATTCCACTCTAATCTTGGAACACTAAATGAAAAGCCAAAGATACCATTGTGTCCTCATTTCTTAGAAAGGACCTAAGAACATGTTTGTCTTGCTTTGCTACAGAATCAGTTCCAATTTGGTGCCTGAGTGCCTCAAATACCCAAATTCTAGTTTTCATTCCTGTTCTGGTCCCTCTCCAAATGTCTCATGTATCAATCTCTAGCTTGGTAACTTGTAGACCAGGGTTAGGCAACCTTTTTGAGCCGGGGGC
>CM034708.1:181643441-181671852 GCA_020142125.1 Phrynosoma platyrhinos | reverse complement strand
TGGGTTGGCCCCTCTTTATTTATCAGAGCTTCTTTCCCCTTACTGTCCTACCTGTACCCTCCGTTCTGGTAGTCAAGGTCTGCTGTTTCAGCCTAGGATTTTTACTGCTCCATCCCAGATCTGTTCCTTTTCACTTGCTGCCCCTCATTCCTGGAACCTCCTTCCCCCACAAGCATGGGGCATAACTTCTTTAATCAGCTTCAAAGCTGAGTTAAAGACTATACTGTTGAGGGCAGCGTTCACAGGCATTGTATGATAATTATTTGATATTTCTAATTTGTTGCCTTCTTTGTATTAATATGTATTTTATTATTTTGTAGAATGTATGCCATCGGCAGGCTTTTTTATCTATTTTTATTTGTTTTATTGACTGTATGTACAGCGCTGTGTAAATCTACAGCGCTATATAAATAAGCTGCAATAATAACAATAACAAACCTTCTCTGAACAAATCTTGCCAAGAAAACTCCATGATAGACTCACCTTAGGGTCACCATAAGTCAGAAATGATTTGAAGGCATACAGCAACAACAAAGCCTACAAATCATATTTATAAATAACTCAAACATGCATGTCAAGAAGAAAATATTTGTGAGTATCAATAGCAGGGAGCATCTGAAATATTCACTATGCATTGTTCTTTAGTAGAATTATTGTAGCCTCTGCTGGCATTGGTCTGTATCTTGACTGAACATGAAGATTTTTGTTTCAATAGCATGTCAATTCTGCTGCACAAGAGAATTTCTTCCATCACATTATCCAAAGAAGAGGCCACACTTTCCATATCCACCCCCAAATGTTAGCAATGATCATAAGATCTAAGTCAAGTTAAATATATCAGCTGCCTTTCCTCAATTCAGCACTCAAATTGTGACTTACACTAATATGTTATTTTTAAATTTTGTCTTAAAAAAAACCTACAACATCAACAACCACGCTATCAAGATCAGAGCTTCAATGAAAGACTATAAAGTTAAGTGTCATGGCTTACATTCTATTTTAAGTTCAACCGAAATCCCTCTTCGCTGAATATTTAATGTTTAATCCAAGGCAACAGAATTGCTTTGTGTCATAAGCCAAAACAAGGTCTGGATAATAAGACTTGAGTAATGGTGTCTTGGGAACCACTATACTTGAAAAATCCCAGCTATATTCAATGTACCGGATATGCTGGAAATGTTTTGAAGGGAGATTGTTCCATTTAATTTACAATGGGAAGAGAATCTTGGCTTGTATATATACTTTTCCAATCCAATCAGCGATCCATAACAAATCCCCTAGGGTTGCACCAAAAAGCAACATAAATGGAACTTCTGGCACTGAAAACAGAACAGCCGAACAAACTCTATATCCATTTCAATCTGGTTTCAGGCTTGGCTATGGAACAGAGACAACCTTAGTCACCTTGGTGGATGACCTATGCAGTGCACTGGACAGAGAGAATATGTCCCTGCTAGTTCTGCTGGACCTCTCAGCGGCTATCAATACCATCAACCATGTTATCCTTCTGGTCCACCTCTCTGGGATGGGACTTGGAGGTACTGTTTTACAATGGCTCCAATTCCTTCCAGGAGGGCAAACCCAGAAGGTAGTGCTGGGGAACTCCTGCCCCTTGGCCGCTGGGGTCCCTCAGGGTTCTGTTTTGTCCCCTATGTTCTCAACATATACATGAAACTGCTGGGAGAGGTTGTCCGGAATTTTAGGGTTCAGTGCCATCAATATGCAGATAACATCCACCTCTACTACCCCTTTCCAGTCCAATCCAAGGAGGTTGTCCTGATCCTAAAGCAGTGTTGGACATCAGTAATGAACTGGATGAGGGCAACAAATTTGAAACTTAATCCAGACAAGTCAGAGGAGTTCCTGATCAGTCAGAAGGCAGATCAGGGGATAGAGATTAGCCTGTGTTAGATGGGGTTATACTTTCCCTGAAGATAAAGATGCGCAATTTGGGTGTACTCCTAGACTCAGCTTTGAATCTGGAGACCCAGGTTTCTGCAGTGACCAGCACTGCTTTTGCACATCTAAAACATGTGCACCAACTGCGCCTGTTCCTTGAGGAACAGATCTGTCCATGGTGGTACATGGATTGGTTATATCCTATTTGGACTACTGTACTACTGTAATGCGTGCTACTTGGGTCTGCTTCTGAAGATTTTTCAGAAACTACAGCTGGCCCAAATTGCTGCAGCCACTGTTAACTGGGGCAGGTTACAGAGACTACATAAAGCCTCTGTTTAAACAGCTCCACTGGCTGCCAGTTTGTTTCTGGGCACAATTCAAAATTCCAGTTATGGCCTATAAACCCTATATTGCTCAGGTCCAGGCTATCTGGCAGACCATATCTCCCTATATGAACCAGTCCAGGCTTTGAGATCCTCAGGATAGACCTTTGTCTCAGTCCTACCACCACTGCAAGCACAGTTGATGAGGACACAAGAGAGGGCCATCTTGATGGCTGCCCCTAGAATTTGGAACTCCCTTCCAGAAGGAGCTGGAATGGTCCCCTTTGTTGTCCTTCCATCAGCAGGCAAAGACATTTTTATTCAGACAGTCTTTTAAAACAAAATCTTTCAAAGAATGGGCTCGGGGTGCTGTACTTTTTAATATTTTACTGTTTTAAAGTGTTTTTAGTGCTTTTATCTTTTTTAAACTTTTGTCCATCAGTAAGGACAACTTTACATTTACAAGTCACACAGAGCTTAAATAGAGAATTGGAGGCCATAAGAGGCCTAGAACACTGACACTGAGCTGGGCAGAAAAAATCGGGGAAAAACCACTGATTCTAGCTCTGTGTAACAAGGGCAGCTCAAGAATCAAGCAAACAGAAAAGAAAAAGAAAAAGAACAATTCTCTCTTTTCAGTTTCTAAATTAATAAATATATAACTTTAAAAATTGTCAATTTCTATTCAAACAATCTTACTAATCTGGAGCTTCCTGAAAGAAAATTAAGCCACTGCGATGGCATGGCAGACAGATTAGAACAGCACAACCACAAATGCAAAAAAAAAATGAATGTAAGGAAGAAAAAAAAAAACATTGACTATACAAAAAGGATTGTATTTAAGTAACTGGATGTAGATTTTTAAAACTAAGGAAGTTGTCATACACAATGGAATTCACCAAGACAGAAGGTTACTTACTTCCTTGTTAATATTAGCTAGACGTTGATGAAGAGATTTAAGACTGAAACAGTTTTAAAATATATATATATTACATTTTAGCAGAAATTTAATACATTTTACAAATGTATACAGTGAACCCTTGATATCAACTGGGGTTTGGTTCCAGGACCTTCTGTGGATACCAAAATCTGTAGATGTTCAAGTCCCATTACATTCCAATGGCAAAGTAAATTGGTGTCTTTTATATAAAATAGCAAAATCAATGTTTGCTTTTGAGAATTTATATATGCTTTAAAATATTTTCAAGCCATGGATAATTGAATCTGTGCATGACGTATCCATGGATGTGAAGGGCTGACTGTATTTTAGTGCATTTTCTCATCAATTAGCTACACATTATTTAAAGTCAAATCAATGCATATTTTTGTTTAAACAGGCTCCATTGTTAGTTAGCATTCAGAAAATCAGTGTAGCTGAATTACTTAATTAAGACAGAGGAACATTTTAAAAAATTAACATATTAAGAAAATCAGGAGTATCAGGGGTTACAATAATTGGTTCCTCTTAAGACTGGGATGGATAATGTTTTAAAAATTGAAGGCTTGCAGTACTTTTATTCCTGCTCCAAAAACTCAGCTATCATGCTAAAAGTTTGGAGAGGCACATTGTTTAGAAATTGTTACAGGTTAAACTTCCAATTGCTTTGAAAATGTATAAAATGTTAGGTTTTTTAAGAATGTAAACAGTTTTATTTGGTTGAATATATTATTTCTTAATGAGTGTATTCTAAATACTATTTAATATGATTCATATGCCCATATATAATTGTTAGATTTCTTCAATCAATGTCTTGCATGGATATTATTCCCCCGCCTCCCCATTTCTTTTAACAGACCCTAAAGAAAACCATACAAATATTTCTTGGCTGAAATGCATAGGGCTAGTTTGTGTAATAAAACCTTTTATTGATACATCCTGAGACTCAGGACCGATGCAGACAGCCCGAAAGGGGCAGTACAGAGTCACCCCTTGGGAGTGGCGGATCGGGGCTGCAGCAACCACACGCTGCAGGCCCGGTCCTACTTTTTGCCGCCCCCAAAAGAGTGGCAAAATGCCGCTCCTTTGAGAGGCGGCAAAAGGCTGCCTTTTCAGCTGCCATCGTGGCTTTTTTGTGCCCTTTTGTGCCCAAAAGGGCATTGTGATCCCATGAGGCCTGTGGACAGGTGTGCAGCGTCAGGACGGCGTCAGGGTGGCCGACTTGTGGCTGCCCCACCACAACTCCACCCCCAGGCCGGCCCTTTGTGCCGGTCTGCATCAGCCCTCAGTCTCTTTTTCATATCTGGCTCCTTATATGTTTCCAGCTCCTCCTTGCTTTCATTTACTCTTATTTTCAGTTTCCTTTGTTTCATACAGATTCATAGCAGAGCTATCAGTGTTTATCTGACTACAAAATCTAACAAAACATTTTAGAAAGACAAATACAAATGCTAACAATAACCAGAATGTGTACAACTCTCTACTTCCCACTACTTTTTACAAGAGAAAAACATATTACTGTGCATGGAATAGCAAGAACATTCCATTAGAGGCAGGAAAGTGAAAGGGCTGAATTCCAGAGTTATGTTTCCAGGATGTTCTGACTAGAGGAATGGCGTGGAGAGTGATTTCTGTCAATTCCTACTTTCCCTTGTGTCATCTGAAAAGGTATTCTCGAGATCTGGGGGATTCTCTAGATTGGCAGCTACATGGGCTATTGATGAAAATCACCCTCTCATGCCTCCTCCAGCAGGATCCTGTACTAGATTCTAGCCCTGTATGTGTAGCAAAAATTACCTTCTATGCCTCCTCCAGCAGGATCCTACCCCTGCATGTTCACAGAGAGGGACACTTCAACCCAAAATCTCCTATAGGCCTGCATAAAGTCTGGCAATGACACAAAAGAATATTTGAAGATACTCTGACAAGTGGACACCCTGTTTCAACCAAATCTTTATATTTTAACTGTAGTTTTTAAAGAAGGCTGTTAGTATAAGACTAAGAATGAAAGAAGCAACCTGTAACATTTATTATTCTTCCTTTCTTTGTTAGAGACATATGGTTACAAGCATTTAATAATTCTGTTGTTCCCCTGCTCCAGATTTCTCTCAACTGTTATACCTCAGTATTCAAAGTTATACCTTCTGATTTTTCTCCTTCATCTAATGATCTTTTATACAGTAACAGCAAACACATGTCTTACTATATAGATACGAAATAGCATCATGTCATGATTTTTTACAGTCATCAGGAAAAATCTTTACATCATGCATTTTTAATAATTAACCATACTGTTTTAGAATTAAGATGTGTACATTTTGAAGAGCTGGTGCCAAGAAAATAAATCCATCTCTCTCTCTCTCTTTTTTTTTTTTTTTTCTCTGTGACTAAGTACTTCTGTTAAGAAATAAAAAGTCAGCACATTCAGATCAGGAGAATGGGATTTTCCCAGCCAAATTTGCCAAATTAAAGCACTGAAGATTTGAGAGCTATTTGTTTGAAATCTTAACCAGTGACCACTCAGCTAAAACTTTTGAAATTACAGAGAAGAAAAGACTGAACGTGTTCTTCCTAACTATATCCCAAAGTGAATTATTTGCAATCATTAAACAAGTCTCTTTCTATGTCCACTAAGTATGCAGCATTCAATTCTAATTCCTCACATTATCATTACCAGCACATTAACACTATTTAACTGATGGGAAGTTACCTGATTGGACTGCCATCATTAGAATCTCTGGTTCCAACAGAATCATACTGATTCCTTATCTCAAAAGGAACCAATGAGAAATTCAGGAAAGATAGGAGATTCAGACTCATTCAAGATTTCCTTTTTAAATGTAAGTCCTTTTGTGTTGTCACTAAAAATTGTTCTTTCTTCTATATAGTTCTCTAGTGCTCCAATTTGCAGGTAAAATTCAGAAACGAACTACAAGCCCAAACATTCCAACAGCTTTGAGTTGTGAAGTTTGTAGCAAGCAAGGGTCCCTTCAGGATTTTTCTTTTCTGGGAAATGTCATTCTCCTACAATCTCTCCTGTTTGAGAAAAAGATTGTTTGTGAACTCCTTAATTCCCCAGTGGACTATACTGATGAGGCAGTTCTCTTCCAGGAATCAGAAGAACCACGTGACTCTAAACAGAGACATTAACATAGCTTGAAATTTTTTGTATCCAGCCCACATGAAGTGCAACAACTATGACCAAGAATATCTGCAGACAAGAAAAGCAGGCTGAGAAATTTACTATTGTAATTCACACCCACTTCATTTGGCAATATCCTGAATGAGATCTTTTGAAGTTGATTCCAGGGCAGCTTTAAAATATTTAATGAAGCAGAGCTTAGCAAAGTTACATTTCTGAACTCTCAGTTAGCCTGGCCACTGGGTATCTATATCATTATATTCCACAGTCCAGCTCATTTCTCTAATTACATTTTCAAAATCTCATTGTCCAAAGCAGTGATCGCTGTTCTACTGACATACTGTTTAATTTGCATATAGCATCCTGGAAGGACCACAAATGTAGAAAGAATGTACAAGATACAGCTATGATCTAACTTAGTTTGGTCTCCATAAAAATAAGGAAAGCATAAGCCAGACTATAACCCAAAGTCAAAAGATCAAAATCAAATCTGATGATTCAAGATAAACCAAGAGTACTCCTTTATTTTAATAAGCTAAAACAGGCTTTTCCCAAGGTCTTTTAACACTGTGGCTAGTTTTCAGCATTAAACTTATACAGTTCATATCTTCAACCTCCAAATTCCATATGTCTGTTAAAAACCACCTCTGAGTTTATGGCTTAAAAATATTTTTTCATGCAATTCATTGATTTCCATGTTGTTAATTCCCAAAGAACATGCCCAGAATTTTACAGCGCATTTCAAAGTGCTGTGTACACTGTATAGTCCGGTGGAAGCTCTCATTACCTGAGGCATTAAGTTCATTTCATGAACTGCCTCAAGAGTAAAATTCCATGCATTCCTAACAGCTGAGTTTCTCCAGAATGTGTTCTTTTTCTACAGTGAAAGTATGTCAGTGCAGGTCAACAAGCTACTGCAAGTTCTACTTTATCTGTTCCAATCAGTTATTTAACTAACAATGCACAACCTAAAGACTGAACTGGCCAGGAATGTGAAAGAACCAAGACAGACCCAGACTGATAACAATCGTAGGTTTTATGGCCTTAGGCAAATGAAAGCACCATTTATGTTGACTAAAGACTGTGGTGAAAATGAAAATCAAGGAAATGGTGATGTGATTTAATTGCAAGTGACCGAAAAATGCAAATAAAAGAAATAAAATACAAGAATATTTGATAAGAGTACCACACTTTAGGGCCTGAAACAAGCTGCTATCAGCACAAACATTGATTGCAAAGGAAAACAAGCCTGATAGTTTCAAGTCATTTTAAAGGGTGTAATGTTTAGACATTCCCAGAGAAACAATGCTGTCCCAAATGAATGAATAAGTATTTAGTTACTTGGGAGATTACTCTCCACACCTCCAAATGAAAATGCAAATTGAACAGCCTCCTCCCTGCCAAAAAAAGAAAGAAAACAAAGAAAACAAAAAGAAAAGCTTAGATATAGGAATGTTCTTCTGGTAGAGATGTGGGTGGCCTACAATGGACGTTTTGATTCTGTGTGGGGTGAGTGGTTCCCAGGCCGAGATGCAGCACAGTTCACACAAACAGAACAAACAGTCATAGGTCATTATGTCTAAGTATATTATTCATCAGTAAGTGATCATGCCTAGCCCCGGAAGTAGATGAACAGCCCTCACTCCATCCTAACTATCATTATTTTGGCCTTGGAGGGAGAGAAGAAGAGGCAGGCACAGCTCCACAGTGCCTAGCCCTAGAGGAAGACTAAAGGCCCTCCCTCCATTTCAAATGCTACTGTCCTGGCCTGGAGGGAAGAGAAGAAACAGCAGTATCTGCTGAACTTGATCCCTTTTCCCACTGCCATTCTATTCTCCTTTTATGCCGTGTCTTTTTAGATTGTAAACCTGAAGGCAGGGAAGTGCCAAATTAGCAGTCTTGTGAATCACTCTTGAGAGTCTCTGTGGGGTATAAATACTCTAAATAAAAATAATTGGATAAAGAAATCTGTTAATAGAATAAACCTTTCACTTGTTTATTGTAGTTACTGTGTGCCTTCGAGTCACTTCTGACTTATGGTGACCCTAAAGCGAACCTATAATGGGGTTTTCTGTGGCTGAGATTGTGTGGCTTGCCCAAGGTCACCCAGTGACATTCCATGACCATGTGGAGAACTGAACCCTGGTTTCCAGGGTCATAGTCCAATGCTCAAACCACTACACCACACTGACTCTCTTAGGCTATACAAATTGATCCCACTTTTGTGTGGCATAATGGTTTGAGCACTGGACTACAACTCTGGAGACCAGGGTTAGATTCATGCTCAGTCATTAAATCCACAGGGTGACCTTGGCCAAGTCACATGCTCTCAGCCTCAGGGGAAGGCAATGGCAAACCTTCTCTGAACAAATTTTGCAAAAAAAAAAAAAAAAAGACCTCAATAATACCTTAGGGTCACCATAAATTGGAAATGACATCAAGGCATAAAACAAACATACGTAATAACTTAAAACTACTCAGATCTTGACAATTCCTCCCACTACCGGAGGTACAAAGTATCATATTCAGGAAATTAACAAGTGTATAGGGAATAGAAAGAAAAGCTGATATGATCGTGACCTGGTTGTTCCTGATGCGTGACCTAATATTGATATTTGATGTTTTCACTTGTTTTTATGATGTTTTAATTTGTTGTTTTACTTTTAGATTGTACGCCACAGGCAGGCTTTTTATATATTCTGGATTTTATTTGGTTTTGTACAGCGCCGTGTACATCTACGGCGCTTAATAAATAAAGCTAATAATAATAATAATAATAATAATAATAATAATAATAATAATAATAATAATAATAATAATAATAATCTATCTAAGTAAGCTGGACTAAACCTTATCGTTTAGTGTAGCAGACTCACTCAATCAACGGGAATTTGGCAAGTCAAAAGTTATGTAAATTCAGAGAATTTAATGATTTTACTCTAAAATGGTACTAACAAAATTGGATTTAGGCCAATGTGTTCTCTTTCAAACTCTACACTGAGTAGTCTGAAAACTAAGAATATTGAGCCTGCCACATCAAAGTAGAAATCCTGAATATTTCAGAGATTCCACAAAGCATATAATTGCACATTTAGTCACACTTAAGGAGTTACCCTCTCCAACTATGGTTAGCAATACTCCTATCTATTGCTATGTTTGTTGAACAAAAAGAGACACAAAATAGAAAAGGTGATGTCTCTTGCTGGAAGTTTTAGTTAATGTAAAAATACATCCAGGTTCTCATTTATCATCCCTACCTACTTTATCACTAAAAAGAACTGGGAGAAACAACCAGTACAGGGATGGATGTAAACAGCTGGCTACTCATGCTGATCGCTATTAGTCCACAAGAACTAGCAGCAATTAGCATGGAAATGGTAAACATCTCTCCATGATTTATAACTATTGAATGAATTGATACCACACATCTGATACTGACAAGCTCATCTGTCTAGAAACACTCCAATATGTAGCTGTATAGACAGTTCCACAGTCACAACAGAGCTTAAACTATTTTTCAACTAAAGGAGGGAGGGGAGGAAGTAAACTCCTTCGAATTCTGTATCTATAATTCAACTGAAAAGGCTGTACGAGTTATTTACCTATGACAAATGATTTACCTATTATTTACCTAGGTGTTGGTTTTTGCAACCCAGCTAATATTCAAAAAGTGTGTGCATTTATATTTCCTTAAACAAACAGTCATGTTTTCTCCTTTTTTAAATTCAAAGTTCTATCTTATTGGGAAGAGATGGACCTTTAAAAAACGCCACACACAAAAAATCTGGTGATTTTCAGCTTCTTTGCTCTTTACATGTCTGTGCTCTTTGGCTACCATAAAAAGGGATAACAGACAGTACAAGAGGGCAGCCAGGTTAAGAATAATAAAAATCCTTGAAATATCAGGCCAAAAGAAGTGTCTAATTGTTCCTGGTATGCTAACATTGATTTTTTTTCTGATTTTCTGTACTTGATTTTATATCCAGATAAATTTTAAATTCTCTCTCATTCCAACTTCACATGAGGTAGGGGCAAGATAGGGCTGGTTACATAAACAATCTTATATTAGTATGTAGAGAGATCTTGCAGCATCTTTGAGACTAACTGAAAGAAATTGGCAGTATGAGCTGTCGTAGACTTCAGTCTACTTCCTCAGATGCATTTAGCTTGGTAAGAGTTGTTGCTCCTTAGCTTGAACTGTCAAGCTAAGGAGAGATCTTGCTCCTTAGCTTCTTTTGTTATGACTGTAATGCAGGAACCAGTACAAAAGCAACTACACGATGTTCTGCTAAGACAGCCAACAGCATGTAAGATAAAGGACATTCTTGATGAAACCTCATGAAAAAGCATGCAGGTTTGACTGGTAACTTCCCCACCCAACTCCCAAAAAACTTGGAGAAAGATCAAATAGTGCCACTTGTTACTTACTTCAAAAGTGTTTGTGCCAAAAATTAATTTTTAAGTGACCAAAACTTCAGATATAACCATCCTAATACAGTCAAAAACTTTTATGCATGTAGCAAAAGCACAGCAGAAGTCCACTTCACATCAATTGTTCTCCACATGGTATCAGTCAGTCCTAACTTGGAATTAACTCAATCTGGCCAATCTATGACTAGAATTATATTAATTCTAACTCAATCTGAGAATGTAATGACACACAGTACCATTTTTGACATAATAAAGTAAGCATATATGATGGTTAATAAGTGGAATATGTTAAATGAGGAGAACAATGAGAAATCATCTTCATCAATTACCGTAATATGTATTTTGGTTATGAAATTAGAAATTGAAGTAATATAATGTACAAAGCTGCCTGGAGGACAACATTTTTTAAATAGGTGAATATATTTTTGCCAACTTACATTACTAAAGAATTTATAATTAAATAGTATTCATTTGGCCATTCAGTTTTTGTTATACATTTCTAATCGTGAAGTATTAAAATAAGAGTTGAGCAGATCAGGTAAATTTTTACTGCAAAGTAAACAATACTTAAGGAGAGCCACATTTTGTATTAATATAAATACAATCATTTCAGACTTTGAGGCAGAAAAATGCACAGCTCCCAGGAACAATGTGCAGAACTTCAACTATCAAAACATGTGGGTACATTTAAAGCACACTGAAAGTAAACCTGCCAGAAGGCCACTCAACATATAAAAACTTAATCCAGCTCTGACTTAGAATACTGTGCCTGAAGCTGGGAACAGATGAGTCCTCAAATAAATAAATAAATAAATAAATAAATAAATAAAAGGCAAGTCAAGGCAACATCTATTCAGTGTTTTAATGACTCTCCCTCCTGTCACTCCTAGCACATCTTCCTATTGCCCAATATAAAAGGTTAGTCATGTACAGTGTCAACTCCACCAGACAGGGTATGCTCAAGAGGCCATTTGATAAAGTTTGAAAAGTTCAAACAATGAACTGAAACCCCCCTATCAGCAAAGTATGCCAGTGCCTGAAACAAAGAGGAAGTGATCACACCTACATAGCAAACATTTATGGCTAGAGCTGCATATCACCTAATGTTAAGAATTCAAATTCTGATTGAACTTTGGAATTTCCGGACATTAAGAGCTGTATGATAGTGGGAAAGAGTCCCCTCAAAAATACTGGACTTTCCTTTGCTGGGAGTTTTTGAAGAAAGATTGCATGGCCGCCTCTCAGACATACGGGGGGTATCATGAAGTTTTAATTATCACCTTTTTAAAAAAATTGACAGTTTGTTTTGATTTGTAATTGTTAACTGTTCTCTATGTATTCACCATCCAGATTTACACATTTTCTCCAGTGTTTCTTGACCCTCAGAATACCATTAATGTAGAGCTCTGCAGATTGTGCCTTAAACCATTCTTCCACTTCATGAATGATGTCATTTGTGTTGCTAAATCGGCAACTCTGCAATGGATTTTTCATTTCTGGGAACAAGAAAAAGTTACTTGATGTGAGGTCGGGAGAATAAGGCAGATTCGGCAAGATCTCAAAACCACATGCCCTTGCTTTGTTAACTACAACTTGAGATGAGTGAGCTGGTGCATTGTCAGCTAGGAGATTAATGCCTCTGGAGAGCATACCATGGTGTGTCTTTTTCAGACCATCTCACAACTTGTCCAGAACATTGCTGTAGTATGTGCCAGTGATGGTTTGTCCCTTTGCAAGGTACCGTATATACTCATGTACAAGTCGATCTCATGTATAAGTCGAGGGAAGGTTTCAGGGTCAACATCCTGGATTTTGATATGACCCGTGGATAAGTCAAGGGAAAAACTTAGAGGGCTATAATGAAGGATGGAGAGGGGGAAATATCATTTCCCTCTCTCCTCCTCCTCCTCTGAACCTCTCCCGACCACCAAACCCTGATTCCCAGGCGTTGGAGGAGAGGTTTCAACATCGGATTGAGAAGGGAAGCAAGTGGATTTAAAGGCAGAGTTTTTTCCATAGGAAGCAAGGTCTTGCAAAATGGACTGGAGGGGGCAAGCGGATTTAAAGGCAAAGTTTTCTCCATAGAAAGCAAGGTCTTGCATAACGGATATGGGGGGGAGGGAGCAAGTGGATTTAAAGGCAGAGTTTTCTCCATAGGATGCAAGATCTTGCAAAACGGACTGGGGAGGGAAGGAATTGGTGATAAATGGAGATTTGGTTGCTTGTTTTAGGACCTTTCTAAGCATTAGCGATGTACTGACTGGCATATAAGTCAACCTAGGATTTTAGGGTCAATTTTCGGGCATAAATTTCTCAACATAGTTGAGGATACAGTTGCCCCTCTGTTTTCACAGGGGATCCATTCCAGATCCTTCCGCAAAAATGGAAACCCACACATGTTCAAGCCCCATGGGGGCATGCCCCATTGTATGTCCCTCCGTTTGTCCCTCACGCATAAGCGAGGAATGCAGATCTGAAGTCTGCAAAAACGGGGGTGGGTGGGTGGGTGACTATATAAGGTAAGCTGTGAGAATGACTCCATGACAGTCCCAAAAAACTGAGAGCATAACCTTCTCTGTTTTCTTTTGAACCTTTGCCTTTTTGGGCAGAGGGGAATCAGCATGCTTCCACTCCATGCTCATGCCTTTGGTCTCTGGATCACACCGATAGATCCAAGATTCACCCATTACCCATGGTTACCAGACCACCAAAAAATTCCTCTTCAGCCTGTTCCAACAGCATCAACATCTGTTTTGAAAGGTAACATCATATTTGTTTCTGGAAAAAGGTTAGCAAACGTGGAACCCAGGGTGCAGACACTTTAGACATGTGCAGTTTGTTATGAATAATTTTCCACACACTACCATAACTGAGGCCAGTTTTATTCATGATCATTTGGATGGTTGCCCATCTGTCTTCCATGATTAAAGTGATGGTCTTCCAGGTCTTGGCTCATCTGTGAGGGAGCAGTTTGGAAATTCCTTTTCCACCTCACAATAGTGTCATAAGATGGGCAATCTTTTCCATAAAGTACCATCATCTCATCATGAATTTGACAGCACTATTACCCTTCAATTGCCGGAACATTAGCATGCTGCAAGCCTCCATCTTCTCCATCTTACACTTTAGTCACTTCTGGCACAACCTGTAACAAAAATAAAGGACACAAAGAGCTGATTTTCTCAACATCATACACTGAGGAGCCAATGATGACACTGACAAAATTTCATCAATATACCATAATAACTTCAGGGTGATAATTAATACTTTACGATACCCACTCATATTTTAGCAGTGGATTCCTTCACTGGCAGTGAGTTAAGACAAAATGGTTTTTTGTGTACCCTACAACAGTACAATTTTATGCATGTCTTCCATTATAGCTGTGTCTTTAGGGGCTTTAGAAGAGTGTGATTTCATATTTGAAGCTCCGATATTTGCTATTTATTCTAGGTCTTTCGGAAATCCCCTGAATGAAAAGTGCACTGTGATGGCCCTTTACCAGGTTCAGCTAGTATTAATTACTTGCAATAAACTAAGCTTGTAGGAAATGGACAGGCTTCCAGGCAAAAAAAAAAAAAAAAAATTGAGGAGTTTTAAGTTGCTAGTGAGCAGGAATTAAATAGTCATTTTGCCCAGACACACACAATACCATGTTCCCACAATTTAAATTCTTGACAGCTTCAGACAGGAAAAAGGAGGGTCAACATGGTGGATAAGGTCATATAGGAAACATCTCAATTCTAGACAAGTGGTAGAAGAAACCAAAATACTGTACACAAAATACAGGAACTTCCCACTATGGAAAATAAAAGGAAGTAACTTATGTGTCCTGATTTAATCACATTTTAAATGCTGAAAACGTGCCAGTTTACATTTTAAAAATGTTCCACAGTAAATGTGCCTCTTACCATATAAATAATCCTATCCTTCCAGTTTAAAAAAATATATCTATTTTGCTGAAAAGAACATGCCGTTATACTTTGGCACTTAGAAACACATCAAGATACTACTTTTCTCAATAATATACAGAAGAGCACTGTTTATTAATCTAGGGTGCATATAACAAAAAACAAGAGCAGTGGTTATGAACCAGGGGGGGGGCAGGATACAGGAATTTATAAAGATGCTTCAAAATAATCAAGGTCCAAAACACACTGCAAAAATCATCCAGTTTGAAATCACTTTAACTGCCCTGGCTCAGTGCTAGGGAATCCTGGGAACTGTAGTTTATTGTGACACCAGAGCTCTCTGACAGAGAAGACTAAATGTCTCACAAAACTAATGCCTGAGCATTGAACCAGGGCAGTTAAAGCAGTTTCAAACTGGCTTATTTCCACAGTGTGTTTTGGACCAAAGTCAGGCATGTTGCAGTTAAAGATCTTAAGGTCACACAATGTTTACTACAATCTCTATTTATATGCACCAAACCAAATCTTAGGAGGACTTCTTAAAAAGTTAGCAATATATAAAACCTTCAGGAAAGTGATTTCATATTTAGAGATTTATTGGGGTTTCTTGAACACTAAAGGCAAAGGGTATCACTGATTACTCATCATATTACAATTCATATTCTAAAGTGCTTCTTAAGCTAACTGATCAGAGGGGTGTGTGGTCAACAGTATTTTTCCCCCATGGGTCAAGGACCAGTATCATATTTGTGCCCACTGACTATCACTGTTTCTTTCTTGAAAACTCACCATGGTCCAAGTGCTAACAAATAGCTCATGGGATAGCACTAGGCCACGGCCCACTGTGTTGAGTAGCACTGTTCTAGAATACACACTTTCAGCCCTGTTCAGGTGTTATACTAGAACTGGACTGAACTGAACTGAAAGCAACAAAGCACATAAAAAGAACCAGACATGTTATCCCTGTCTCCCAATATCCCTATTCCCACTTCCTCAATAGAGCTGAAGAGGGCTTTTACTCATGTGAATATACAATTCCATACAGTCAAGATTACAACTAAATATGATGGAGCAAGAGCTGGCAGATGCAGATACACTGGGCCTTACTCAAATTGATATCCTTTCCTGGGGGGGACGGTAACACCAGAAAAGGGCTCTTGTCTCTCTTAATTCATGTAAAAAAGGAATTGTGGCAAATACAGAAGTTGAGTGATTTTCAGATCAGCCCCCTGTGGCTTGGTCAAATTGGAATTCTAAGTGTTCAAATTTACAAAAATGTGAGATATTTTACTTTACAATGTTAAACACATGATAAATCATAACACTGTGTAAACATTTAAAGGATTTCAACTCGAGACTGTTGTATTAGAAAAGTAAGACATATGTGAGATAGATACAAGGGAAGATCTGTACAAAGACGTGACTAGTCACACACAATGAAGGGAAAATCTGTACAAAGGCATGACTAGGCTAGAAACCTAAAACTGATAATTCACATATCTCTCTGAAACAATTAAGAGTAGCTAGGGGGCAAGTAGACATTGTTGGAACAAGTCAAAAACACAAAGCAATGGTCTATCTTAAATAAAAATGTAACACAAAGCAAGACAAGCTTTTTGTAAGCTTGGCAACCTGCAAAAAGAAAACATTCACACACACACAAAAACAGCATTGCTAGTATAATATCCCCATAGTACCACAGTTAGAATCATTAACAAGGCAGCAAGCTAAAACAGTGACAGAAACATGACGGGAATTTTTAAGGTTTTATAGTGATGTCTATCAACTAGAAAACCCACATGGAGAGGACATTCTGATTTTTCCAAAGTTATCAGTTATCTCAGTTTTCTGACCAAACAATTAAAGCACTGAATAAGTGAATACCTGAAGAAGCTTTATATTAGATATTAAATAAAAACAAAGGATCAGGTCTAGATGAGTTAGCAGTAGACCTCCACCACTGTTGTACTCAAGAGTAGCTTGCACCTGTATTAAAGGAGCTTTCTAACTCTTGTTTGGAAAAAGGGGTGTTTCCTGACAGTTGGAACCATATTAGATTAGTGCCAATATTTAAGGAAAAGAAAGCAGTTGGCTCATACAAACCAAATTCCCAGATAATATTGGCTATAAAATCATGACTGCAATCCTTGTAAGTAAACTAAATATAAAGTTACTGCCTACTACTTGCCTTGGGCAAATCACAGGCTCTCAGTCTCAGGGGAAGACTCCTTTGTACAAATATTCCCAAGAAAACCCCATGATAGGTTCATCTTAGGGTTGCCATAAATTGGAAATGACTTCAAGGCACGTAACACACATACTAATTTTAATCCAACAGGTAATGGCTGAGAAAACTGTCAGAAAGCTGTTAACATTTTCAATGGTGCCTAGATAAAAATAAAGCATCAACCATATTATTGGTGGGGGGGGGCGCACTAAAAAGGGTGCCTTCAACAGAGTAAAATGGAGGTGTTTTTGTTGTTGTTTTTCAAACTGGGGTTTCATTTAACATCTCTCCTGATTTTATTAATATAATTAAAGCAATATAGTCTTATCACAACTGAACAATAAACTAAAACGCTAAAAAGGAGAACTAAATTCTATTTCCATTTTTATTTACATTGATAATAGAGCATTTTGCAGTCTCAATCTATGAAACTCCTTAAATCAAAGGTAAAAACAAAGGTAAAGATAACTGCAGCTCAGAATAAAACAATGAATACATATGACGCAAGCAAATACAATAATAAAAGCTTTTCTCTGTTGCTGTCACCTACCACCAAATATACTCTGTTCCTGCTGAATACAAACTAAATAATGAAAAAATATTTTTCTCAATCTAAAACAGGAGATGAAAAGTCAACAGATACAATATGATCAGCATGTGAGTTACGACAGAGAGGCTCGCATGTCTTTCACTTACATCAACAAGTTGAGACCCATCACATATTGGATATTTCTACAGCACAGTCAGAGATAAGGAAAATTTAGAATTCTATATATTTTCAGCATGCTAAACCTTACTGTTCTACTTACCATTCTTCCTCTCACTCAGTGGGGGAAGATTAGGGTTCCGGCCAGGATGGAGGCCTAAGGTCAGCTCGGGCTGCAAGGAGAGCTCCTGCAGCTCATTGGCAACAGCTTCACTCTGTGGGCTTGGTGCCCCTGAGAGAGACACCAATACCGTCTCATCTTCATTCTCGCCAGCCCCTCCTCCGTCCAGCCCATTTCCAGCAACGACGGAAGGGGGCAAACACAACACACCGGAGAAATCCACTTTGGCTTTCGTGATGGCAAACTGAAGGAAAAACAGACAAGAGTTTAGACAGTGGTGTATCGATCATACTATCATTCCAGGTACAGACTTTTAATTTGTTTTTCAATATACACTCATCCCTCCACATTTGTGGCTTTGACTTTTGCGGATTTGATTATTCATGGATTTTATATGTTCTCTCTAGGAATATCTAGGTCCTCCAGAACTCCTCTATGGTCACCTTTAAGCAAAAGTCACACTGAATGATCTAGAGATTCCTTGAGAGAACACTCCACTAAGCATTTATAGCTCCTCCAGCGCAATTCTATGGTCAATGTCTCGCAGATGTTGACCACAGAGTTGCACTGGAGGACCTAGAGATTCCTAGAGGTGTTCTCCCAGGTAAAAACAGTGTTTTTGTTATTTGCAGTTTTTCCACATTTACGGGGGTCCTGTGCCCCTAACCCCAGCGAACGTGGAGGGATGAGTGTAGCTGTTTTCCCCAATGTATTTTAGTGTAATAAGATCAATACCAAGTAAGTCCACTAATCACTGTTTTGTAAACTTTAATACACAAATAAGTCCCCCAGAGATACAGATGTTTTGCTTCTGTTTTCTCTCTGTCATACAATTAATCCAAGTTCTGCTTGGAAAAGTATGTCTATATATACACATCAAGGTAACAAAAGGGAGACACACTACTACTTGCTTGCTAAGAACAGATTCAAATGTTGACCTTGGCTTTTTAAAGTCTTGAGGAGTCACAAAGGGATGGACTGAATGCAGCAAGCAAGCAGAGGAGATACAGTTTGAAGAAGTGCCAGAATTTATTTAAGCCCCATACATTTCAAAAACTAACATTCCTTTCTTGAGGGATAATCAGCAACCTTCAAAATGAAACACCTTTAACTTTCTAGTCTCAGGGGCAATGGACAACTCATAAAAGTAAGCCTCTTAGCTGTCTTGTTGCTGCATTGGGGCAGAATATGCTAATTTGCCAGTTTTACATTACCACAGTTCATACAGCACCAATTAATCAACCTGTCCTTTTGAAGAGAAGCCTATGAGAATAAGTATGCATGAGCTAATGGAAAAAATGCAGTAAAATCTAGAAAGTTCCTCTATAACCTAGAAATGAAAGAACCAATTCTAGCCAGCAGCTAGAATCAAATACTCTGTAAAGCTTTTCTTGAGAGAATACAATCAAAAGAGTACTTTTTGAAACAATGAAAAAACTTTCTAGATGTCTCCCACTTATTATCAAGAATACTAGTCCACTCATAAAACAATATAAATTAATAGTGTATCACATTGTCTTTTCTTTCTTTCTACACAGAAAAGCAAGTACACCATATGCCTTGAGAAAAATATTTTAAAGGACCAAATTAAAGATAATGTTAGGATAGTAGTGATCAGATCTTCTGGGTTTGTGTGTGTGTGTTTTAAAAAGCACCCATACTAAGGAGAGGTGAAATTCAGATCAAGACCACAACACTGAGGGAACAATGAAGCTTCCACATGCAAGTTTCTGCCCTTCTGTCTCTCCAACCTCAGCCCCCCAAGCAGTATTGCATATAATTAACAAGACCTCCAATTCTTGAGTGCATTTACACCAGGGATAGGCAACCTTTCCCCTTTAAGGGCCGAGGGACTTCAGCTCCCAGAATCCCAGGAGCTATTGGCCAAAATGGGACTATTGGCAAACATGGCTGAGGCTTCTGGGAGCTGAAGTCCCTTGGCCCTTAAAGGGGAAAGGTTGTCTACCCCTGATTTACACAGAGATGCATAAGGCTGCAGAAGAAAGGAGGTGGAGGGGGGAATTATTTTGCAAGGGGCAATGGATCATCTTTCAAAGGGATCTTGCAGCACCTTTGAGACTAACTAAAAGAAAGAAGCTGGCAGCATGAGGTCTCGCAGACTTTGGTCTACTCCTTCAGATGCTACAAAAGGTCATGCTGCCAGCTTCTTTCTTTTAATTTATCTCAAAGGTGCTACAAGATCCTTCTGCTTACTGATTTTCCAGACTAACATAGCCATGTCTTTGAATTCTACCAGTGGATCTTCTTGTTACTTCAAACCTGAATTGCCAAAGTTTTGGAATGTCATGTTTTCTTTGAAAGTAGCCTGTTCCTTCCTCATCAGTCATCTCCTCATTTTTATACTTTGTAAAGAAAATTCCCAAAAGTGAAAAAGAATTGTGGAAAACAGGACATGAAGGGGGAGCAATTTGTAAGGGGAAAGACATAACACCTTGCAGATATAATCATTTTCAATTTATTATTATTAAAAAGAGATATTTTAAAAAACTGAAAACAAAATTACTTCAGTACATAGAGGATAGTTTTAGATCAGAGGTTAATTTTTTTCTTCTAAAAGTCCTACTCAGTCACAATTTTAAGTGGCTGAATTTCAAAACACAACCTTGGTTGCAGACAAAGCATAGTATCTCCATAATATTAACTTAAAAAATAATTTATTAAAAGCTAGCTATATTTCCAAAGCTCTGATGCTCTCTAGGCTGACTTTCAAGCATTTCAAGTTTGACTAAGGGTCTTCAATTAGTAAAACAAAACCATAAAGAAAAGGTTGGGCTTTGAAATGAAGCTTTGTAACATAAGAAGCAAAAAAATCTTGAAAGAAAACACCGGAAGAGATAAAAGCATCTTGCAAGTATAGCTGCCATGTGGTGGACAGCAGCAAAGAGAAAGCTAATAGGATATTTTTAAAAACTATGCAGAATGAGAAAATATAAGAGTTCTCCAAAGTCTCAAAGGATCTAGGAACACATTCACTGCATTCAGGTGATAGTGAAATTAAAATCAAGATGTCAGTCCCTCTTGCAGTTCTTCAACTATCTACGAGGGGGTATCGTAAAGTTTTAATTATCACCTTTTAAAAAATTTGACAGAAAGTTTGTTTTGATTTGTAGTTGCTAACTTATCTCTACATAGTCTCCATCCAGATTTACACATTTTTCCCAGCGTTTCTTGACCCTCCGAATACCTGATATTGTTGAAGTCTGCAGACTGCTCCTTACGAGGGGTATTGTAAAGTAATAATTATCACTCTGAAGCTATTATGGTATATTGATGAAATTTTGTCTGTGTCATCACTGGTCCCTAAGTGCATGATGTTGAGAAAATCAGCTCATTGTGTCCTTTATTTTTGTGACAGGTTGTGCCAAAAGCGACTAAAGTGTAAAATCCTCATAAAGCGCAATCTGCAGATTTCTACAATAATGGTATTTGGAGGGTCAGGAAATGTTGGGAAAAATGTAAATTTGGACGGTGACTACGTAGAGATAAGTTAACAACTACAAATCAACACCAACTTTCTGTCAATTTTTTAAAAGGTGATAATGAAAACTTTATGATACCCCTTCGTAGCAACAGTCTTAGTTCACATGATGATCAGTGTTATCCAAAAGAAAAACAACATACATGAGATGAATGCCAGCCTAGTTTGTTACCCACTGTGAAATGAAAAGAAAAAAAATTCAAGAAATAACTTGCAATAATAGGCAGGAGACTCCGCTAACCATCTCAGTTTCTATATTCTAACCCAGGGGTAGGCAACCTTTCCCCTTTAAGGGCCGAGGGACTTCAGCTCCCAGAAGCCTCAGCCATGTTGGCTGATAGTCCCATGTTGGCCAATAGCTCCTGGGATTCTGGGAGCTGAAGTCCCTCGGCCCTTAAAGGGAAAAGGTTGCCTACCCCTGTTCTAACCACTCTGACACTTTTCCACATGTTCTCCTCCTCTTCCAGAAGCTATGCTTACCAGTCAATACGGCAGATATTATTTCACCCTCTTCCAGGTTTAAAAAAATATATCCAGTGAATGCCTCAATCACAGCTATTTTCTGACTCCACTGAGTATTCCACACTACTGTGTGGTATAAAAATATCTGCTGTCCACAGGAATTATCTATGGTTTCAGCATCAAGGATATTCTACAATACCTAGACAACTATTTTCATATGAGAACATCTGTTTTGAGTAGTTACCAGTCCTCATTTGCAAAATAAATGGATGAAAAGTGACCAATCCAGAAGTAACAGATTTGTTGAAACTATGATTATCTCAACCACTTTATAGCTTTATTTCTTTTAACCTGGACATGGTAGGAGACTGCACAAAAGACTGCAGCCTATAGGACCATAGCACTAATCTCCCATGCAAGCAAAATTATGCTCAAAATTCTGTAAAATAGGTCCGAAACACACTGCAGAAATAATCCAGCTTGAAACCACTTTAACTACTCTGGCTCAGTGCTAGGGAAACCTGGGAACAGTTAATTGTGGCACCAGAGCTCTTTGATAGAGAAAGCTAAATGTCTCACAAAACTACAGTCTCCAGAATTCCCAAGGCTTGAGTCAGGGCAGTTAAAGCGGTCTCAAATTGGATTATTTCTGCAGTGTGTTTTGGACCATAGACTTCAACCATAAATAACAGAGAAAAACCCCAGAGGTGCAAACAGGGTTCAGGAAAGGGTGAAGCACCAGAGATCACATTGCAAACATGCGATGGCAAATGGAGTGCACCAAGAAATTCCAAAAGAAAATTAGCGTGTGTTTTATAGACTATAGGAAACCCTTTGACTGCACAGATCATGAAAAGCTATGGGATGCCCTTAAAGACATGGGAGTCCTACCACATCTGATACTCCTGATGAGGAATCTGTACTTGAGACAAGAGACTAGTCAGAACAGAACACAGAGAAACAGAATGGCTCCCAACTGGCAAAGGGGTCAGGCATCTTTTCACCCTATCTGATAAACTTATATGCAGAAAATATTGTATGAAGAGTAGGTCTGGATACAGAAGGAGGAGGAATAAAAATAGGAGGATGAAATATCAACAATCTAAGAATACAGACAACACCATACTGCTAGCAGAAAACATCACAGACCTAGAGCAACTACTAAGGAAGGTCAAGGAAGAAAGTGCAAAGGCATGCTTGCTGCTGAACATAAAGAAAATAAAAATAATGACCACAGAGGATCTAGACAAATTCAATCTAGACAATAAGGAAACAGAAATAGTTAAAGAGTTCCCATACTGTGGATCAAACACTGATCAGAATAGGGATTGCAGCCAAGAAATCAGAAGAAGACTAAGAATGGGAAGAGCAACTATGAAAGAACTAGAAAAGTTCATAAAAAGCACAAATATACAACTAAGCATGAAAGTTAGAGTCATACAAACCACTGTATTCTCTATTACCATGTATGGATGAGAGAACTGGACAATTAAGAAAGTGGATAAGAAGAAAATCAATTCATCTGAGATGTGGTGCTGGAGAAGTGCTGAGATAGCCAAAAAGACAAACAAATGGGTCCTAGAACAGATCAAGCTGAGAACCTCCCTGGAAACCAAGGGCCTTTGCAAACTGCCAGAAATAGTGCAAATTGAGTCCACTTTAAATTGAGGCACTGCCCTGGCTCAGTGCTAGGGAATCATGGGAATTGTATTTTTTTCTGAGACATTGAGCCTTCTCTGTCAGAGAGCTCTGGTGCCACAATAAATTACAGTTCCCATGATTCCCCAGCACTGAGCCAAGACAGTGCCTCAATTTAAAGTGGACTCAATTTGCACTATTTCTAGCAGTCTGCAAAGGCCCCAAGATAATTAAGTTGAGACTATTGTACTTTGACCACATCATGAGAAGACATGACACACTGGAAAAGACAATAATACTAGGAAAGATAGAGGGAAGCAGAAAAAGAGGAAGACCTCATGCTAGATGGATGGATTCTATTAAGGAGGTCACATGTATGAATTTACAGGAACTAAGCAGAGGAGTGGAGGCTAGAGAGTCTTGGAGATATCTCATCCACAGGGTCACTATGAGTGGAGATTGACTCAAGGCAGTTTACAAGAACAATGGTGGGAGGCTGAAATTCAGTAACATTTACAACTCTTTAAGTGAAAATGTCACAAAATGCCTTTCTTATAGGTCTAGTTCAAGATCCCTTGTGAATTATGCAGTACAATGTAACATTGGAGAACTAAGATATCCTGTCTTAGATCAAGTTCGACAGTTTATAATGATGCAGTATTATCTGCAGGTACTCTATGTTGAATTTTTTTAATTAACCGAACTTTGGAAGGTATGATTCTTATATTCTGTTAACATTTAAAACTCCCTGTAAAAGACTACACAGGCAAAGCATTACCATGCTTCTGCAATTATCTGTGATTAATCATCTCAGCTAATTCAAATTTCTCCATTAGCTTGTATCCTGAAGAAGTCAGTTGCATAGAGATGTCTAGAACAGAATGTAATGTTATGCTGATTAAAGATGTTGTTATTGTGCAGATGCTTATGGTTAAAACTACACTTAAAGTGCATACATTTAAACTTTAACAAGATTAAAAACAGGTATTAAGTAATGAATTCATTATGTTGTGCTTCTTTTTGACATTGTATAAAAATTAAATTAAACTAAATATTTTTTTTAAAAAAGATTAAAAACAGGTATTTTTAAATGAAAAATATCACAACATGGCTATACAAAATCACATCTTTGTTATTTTTTTTTTCATCTAACTCAACATGTCTCAAACACAAAAGCCTAAACATCAATGCTGTTCACTCAAAGTACAGCCATTAATGACTGCCTTAATATAAAATGCATACAATTTACAGGCCCAAATATGCAGCTTCACCATACAGCATACCTTTCTCTTTCATATACTTCCAATGGTCAACAAGCATGGTACTGCTAGGTAATTATTTTAGAAAAAAAGTTGAAAACAATTTCCTAAGCTAGTAAGAACTCTACCACAAACAATTCTGTTTTTTGCTTTAAGTCAGTTTCTATTTAAGAGCAGTTGCCATGGTAATAGCAATTTCCTACTCATTTAAAAATTGCTAAGCAACCTGCATCAACTAGCAGCAGTAGGTGACATGTGGAAGGAGACTATTTGGGAAGCAGTAACTATTTTTCTTACATTTAAAAAGCCATCTGTTATATTATTCTGGCTAGTTGATGAGACCAAAAGAAAATGAAATCTTTGGTCACAGCGGTGTTCAGTGGATCAAGGCTCAGCAAGTGAGGAAGCGAGACAAATGTAAAGGTTAAACACACCAACCCTCCAAGGCAACCTAAATACAAAATGGAAAACAATGCACCAAGCATTTAACTTTCATAAGGAAGTTGAGTCTACATAAGACTCTAAAGCCTGTGGAGGTTTATGGTATCCATCAATTACACCTATCTTTTTGGTTGACAAAGGTTCTGCATTTCTAGCTCCTCTTCATGTTTGCCCCACACCACAGTAAGATACTAAATCAGAAGTGGGAATCATGCAGCCCTCCAGATTTTGTTGGACTGCACATCCCAACAGCCCAAGTCAGCATAACCAAGCAAGCAACAATGGGAGCTGCAGTCTATCAACATCTTAAGGGCTGTATCATTTCTATCCCTGTATTATGTATGTCCAAGACCAAACAAAGCTGATTCATGACATAAGTGAATTTATTTTTATACTATCATTATTAGGTATTCATTTACAGAGACTTAGGATTAAAGAGTTGTGACTCAAACAAAAGGTGGGTTTTGAGAAGAGTTTGAAGAAATAGAGGGAGCATCACTTATGAGCAGCAGGAAGGAGCTGGAAGTGTATCGGTTAGCAAGAGAAAAGAGATAAACCTGTTTTGAGAGAGGATAAGACTGCCATAGACCAGAAGTGGTAGATGTGAAAATATGAAAGTCATGGGCACTGATGCACCACAATATGAAGGTAGAGAAATATTGGTCAGTAGAATAAAACCATTTAATGCTTTTAAGATACATCAGCCCTTAAAAAGAGAGGTGTCACAGGGTTTTATTTCAGCAGCAGAATTCTGCACAGAGATGAAGAGACCAAAGAGACCATTATTTCTCCACCTTCATATTGTAGTGCACTAGTGCCCATGACCTTTACAGTGTGACAATGGTAATCATGATAAAGGTTAAAATAGTGACAACAGGAGCCAGTAAGAGCATGAACCAGTGTTTTCAAGGAGGAGAATAAATTAGAGTGGACCTTTCCTATCTTCAGGGGGTTGGTCCTGGGCTCCCCGATGGATGGGGGGAAATGCTAACAGTCATGTCCCATATTATTCAATGAGCAGTGAAGTGTGCACGTCCACATCGATGTATCCATGTGCATACACCACCACTGAATAATATGGGACATGGTGAGGTACAGGCAGTTGAATGTGTGGATCACTAGCCCGCCAATGTGGCAAGCGCAGAATATTTTCACAATGCTATACAGTGAAATGCAACACAGTTTAGCAACTAGCTTTATAAAACAGAAGCAACCCACTATAGTCAGCCCTCCATATCCATAGATTCAACCATTCACAGCTTGAATTTTAGTTTAAAAATTCCGAAAAGAAAACCTTGATTTTGTCATCTTATATAAAGGACACCATTTCAATATGGCATTGTATATAATAGGACTTGAGCATCCACAGATTTTGGTATCCACAACGGATCCAGGAACTAAACCCCAGAGGCTACCAAGAGGCCACTGTATGAAGCCTACAGGTTTGATGCCTAGTCCAAAAAGTGAACTGTAGTATTGTCAATGGATATAGAGAGCATACTCAGAAAGAATGACTTGAGAGAAAAGAAATTAAATCCTGCATATATATAATTCTAAGCTGGTAGTGAAACATCAAAGCAAAACAATGGACAGATTCAACGACACAGAGAAAAGAGTAATCAAATGGAGATGGTGCCATCAAGTCTGAAAGAGGTACTAAAAGCCATTGGGTTTCAAAAGATCACCACGAACTAGAGCAGAGGATGGCAATGGTAATGTGACTTTGGGCCAGGATCCCAGATTCAGTCTCCATTTCAGATGGTGTTCAATCACTGATCTAGGTATAACTGTATTTAATGTTCTGACTTCTATGGAGGTAAAGATCAATTAATATGCATGTTCCAGTAATGCTCCTCCTCCAATGTGGTTGCATTTATTTATTAGTTACATAAAAGTAAAGGTTTTCCTTTGACATGTCTAGTTGTAACTGACTGTAGGAGCCATGCTCATCTCCGTTACTAAGCCGAAGAGCCAGCGCTGTCCAAAAATGACTCCAGTGGTCATGTGGCCAGTATGACTGCACCAAACACTGTTACCTTCCCATCGAAGTGGTACCTGTTTATCTACTTGCATTTGGATGCTTTTGAACTGCTAGCTTGGCAAAAACTGGGACTAATGACAGGATGAATAGGTAGTTAACTACTACCTATTAATTATTACTACTACTATCAGTATGCACCGGTAGCTCATTAACTATAGGGCAAAATAGACCACCCAAAAATGCCAGATTGGGACCACTGTGGAGTCACACGCTGTGGTGCCACAACAACCACATACCACGGCCCCAATCTGGCTATTTGCTGGCGCAAAAGGAAGTGGCAGAAAGCCACTTCTTTTCCGCCAGCAAAAAGCCAGCTTTTCCGCCACCATCACAGCTCTGTGGCACTCCAGTGGCATCTAAACACTGCGCCGCCGGAGTGCCATAAAGCAACTACCATGCAAACAGCAGGGCGGTGTGACGCTGACTTCCTGCCAGCTTGGGGAGGTGTGTTGTGCATACGCACATCCCCAAGTCGCCGGGAAGCCAGCTTTTTAGGCCGGTCTGGTCCAGCTCTTAGTCTAGGCTTAGAAATCCATGTAACTAATAATTCAAGCCTTCTTAACTGTAGCTATCACTATATTATCTTATTATGGATAATTATCCAGCTTTAAGTGTAAGTTAAGGGGGATATTGGATTAGGTGTGTGGTGGACTCTCCACATTCGCTGGGGTTAGGGGCACAGGACCCCCATGAAAGTGGAAAAATCACAAATAAAAACCCACTATTTTTTCACTGAGAGAGCACCTTTCTAGAAATCTCTAGTGTAACTCTAAGGCCAACGTGCCTAGACCAACTCTATGGTCAATGTCAGCATAGGTGCACCAGAGGACCTAGGAATTCCTAGAGAGAACATGTTACTGAAATCCATGAATAATCAAATCTGCAAAAGTCAAAGCCACAAATGTGGAGGGACAACTGTAATCATTTTTCAGTGTGACTTTATGGTTTTGACCCTGCTTCTCCTCAGAAAGGCAGACAGAAAAATGGTTCCTAATCCCTTTATGTTGCTTTCTCTTTTCTAACTCCTATTCCAGCTTTTATGCCAATTATGAAGCAGAAACACTGCACAGTACAAAAGGAAAAAGACTCTGCTATTCCCTCCCTTCTCTTTATGCCTGCCCTGTGAGTAGGCATCTCTGTGCCTATCTTAATCCAGGTTGCATACATAACAGAGAACTATGACTGGGAAGGGAGCAAGAATTTACATTAATCTGTAAAATCCAGCCATGATAATGTGCACAACAGGGCCACTGAGGTGATTAAATAGAAACATTTTTCTATTACTCTTTAGCATTCAAGTATACAGTCAGGCAAAAAGTCACTATTCTGCAGGATAACTGAATAAACCCAATTTTGCAATTCATGGAGAGA
>CM034708.1:181621551-181633173 GCA_020142125.1 Phrynosoma platyrhinos | reverse complement strand
TAAGTAGAGGTACCACTGTATATTTAAGCCACATTGAGATTAAAGGGGTGCACTGCCGGGGCACAGCCCATTCACCTCAATGGCAGTCGCCCCTCTGCATATTGTCAAGTCTGCAGACTTGGAGGAGCAACTGTACAATCACAATAGACAGTTAATCCAAAACTTTCACCTATGTGGGTGAAAGTATTTATCTGTAAAGATTAACAGGACTCATATGGAAGAATGGTGCTACTGAAATTGTTTTATAATTTAATTTTTCCTGCTTTTGCAAAGATTTCTCTATGAAATCACACACATGACACATGGGATTTTTGCTTCTGCATATTTTTCCAAACATTGAGAGTACATATTTAAAAAATACTAAATAATTTACAGAGATCCAGAGCTTGAATATTAACACACAGTATTATATGCAGTCAGTCTCACTGCAGCTTTGGCAGATCTACAGTAACATACTTTCAAAACATAATTTCCTCCCTCACAAGCTTTCAACATTACTTTCAGTACAAGAGGTTAACTGCATCACATGGGAAGTAATTGTGGCCTATACATGTTGCAATACAACTACCATCATCCTTAGCTACCAAAGCCAATGGGTGAGGGACAATGGGAGTTGCAACCCAGGAGTATATGAAGGGCCAAGTTGCTCACTTGATAGAACAGCTGCTTTCAGTAGCTATGAACAGTTATAGAAAGAGAACTGCACATGCACAGGGCACTTAGCCTTCCCAACAAGGCTGCACAACAGTTTTAATCTCTCCATTTTCGAGGAAAAGAAATCACTCTGTACCTTCACTGAGACATTGTGGCACATCCCCAAAATAGCAGGTAAAGCTGAAAGATTATCACTGTATAAACACAAACCATTCAAAAAGCAACTGTTACAATAGGCACAACCTCTTTTCTCTTTAAAGATCTTGAGCAGTGCTAGAGTAGATAATTAGAAAAGTAATTTGCTACTCAAGCACTGTTTTCTAAATAGCTGTTTATTTTCTGGCATTGATATCTACAGCCATCCCTCCACATTTATGGATTAAGCATTTGCAGATTTGATAATCTGCAGATTACATCCTCTACTGCTGTTTTATACAAAACTGAAAAAATATGCTCTCCCCAGGCATTTCTAAGTCCTCCAGCACAATTCTATGGTCAACACCCAGCAGAAGTTGACCACATAATTGCACTGGAGGTACTAGAAATATATTCTAGAGACGTACTCCTTCAGGAAAAATAAAAGCATCCTATAAACTATTTGAATAATTGATACTGTACTATAACAATTTTGAACACCTAAGAACAAACCGTATGGAAGGTAATTATGCAAAGGTTTCCTTCAGGATTTCTCTTCAAAGAATACAATTAGACTGAACATTGAAATCTTATATCTATTGTAATTAGTAAAAACATCCAGTGATTAAAGAAGACAAAAAGAGTTGCAAACAATAAAGTTTGATGTAAATCAATTTTATCTCTATGGAACTTTATAAAAAGAAAACTACAGTATGTTCCTAACAAAGAAATGAAACAGTAACTAAAAAATACCCTTTAGGGGGTATCGTAAAGTAATAATTATCACCCAGAAGTTATTACAATATATTGATGAAATTTTGTCAGTGTCTTCATTGGTCCCTAAGTGCCTGAAATTGAGAAAATCAGCTCATTGTGTCCTTTATTTTTGTTACCGGTTGTGGCAGAAGTGACTAAAGTGTATGCTGGGGAAGTACGAGGGGGTATCGTAAAGTAATAATTATCACCCAGAAGTTATTATGGTATATTGATGAAATATTGTCAATGGCATCATCACAAGTGACTTTTTCTTTTCTCAAAAATGAAAAATCTGTTGCAGGGTTGCTGATTTGACAACACAGATGACATCATTCATGAAGTGGAAGGGTGGTTTAAGGCGCAATCTACACACTTCTACAATAACGGTATTCGGAGGGTCAAAAAACGCTGGAAAATGTGTACAGGGCTGCATAAATATCGATTAATAAAAAGATACCATATGTTCAAATCGATTTTATTTTCCTGATGAGAAGAACAAAAAAGAATTCTTAAGATTTAGAATGCATCATAACTGAACAATATTCTGGAATTGACTGCAGTTGTAATTCACATCAGTAAAGAACCTAATGCAACATGATTTCTCAGGAACAGATATGTTGCCTTCTGTAAGCAATAAACTGGAAGAATTCCCATGTACAAACTTACACCTGAAATACCATATATTAAGGAGTCTAAATCAAAATTATACAACCTATCTGGTGGAACTGCACATAAACCTGGCTAAAATGCAAGATGAACACTAAGATTGTCTGCAGTCAATACACGAGAAGCAACTTGCAGTTTCACTTGATGTTGTTCTGCTAATCTAAACTTCTGCTAACCTACTGCAAATCCCTCAGAAATCTATCACTGCATCTTAACCTACTTTCTGCCCACTCCACACTAATCCTTTCCAAAATATGTAAAATGATACAGAAAGTGATTTTTTTTTAATCTGGAGACTAGTGTGAAAAAGAAATACAGCAATATATTGTTTTCATTGTTGACTTACACATCAAATAAAAAACCCGCAAAAACAGTTTTTTCCACCTCTTTTTTTAAACAGCCACAGGGTATGACTGTACTGCAAGTTTGACAAGTTTTTTTCCCCTGAGAACATAACGTCAGCCCTAAGAGATGTAGAAGTCTTGTCTTGCTAATAAACTTCTCAATTCAGTGGAAATGTTTATATATCATTGTTTACACGTCCAGGCCAAACTGTTGCTATTCCAGCAATTACAATGGGTTATCTGCCTTCACTAGTGGTGAGTCAGAGCTTAAGAGTTGTTGAGCAACATGGAAATTCTCCAACTGGCATTAAGAAAAAGTCTCTGATCTGAATACATGCACTGGGGTTTCAGCCCCTCAACAAAGGTATCTGCAATATATTTTTAATGTTCAAGGAAACCTTGACAGTATCACAGTCAAGAGATATTACTGAATATAAATATTACTGAAACAAGAAACATAAATTCTTAATTATTTTTGTTGGGGGGTTGACTGTATTATCAGTTATCAAAACCAAGTAACACAATCTTAATAATTAAGTTTTTATACAGTATGTATCTTGGGGAAACAACTTCCAAGTCACAAATTTGGTTGTGAAAAAGGGCTCCTTTTCACATTATTTCTGAAAGTTAATGCTGCTTATTTCCATGTTCAAAATTTCCGCAGAGCCTTCTTCATGCTCTGCGCCCAAACATTACACTGATAGAGCTCTCTTAAAATTATTCAATACTGGATACCAACAAGGAAGAGGAGGACTTCCCTCAAGGAAATCCACAACATAAAGGAAACATACACTGTATGTAGAAAAAGCACAATTAACTGTGTTCTCATTTCTATTCCTAATCCTAACCAAGACATTAAACATTCCAAATACATCTTTAAATGCCATCATCATTTCTTGTATAAAAATAATGCAAATTTGACCAGGAAGGAAAAGTTGAACAGCATCTTTTTAAGCTTAACAACCTAAAACAATCCCCATCTGGACAGCCTTCAACTTTACTTTAGAGAGGTTTCCATTACCTTTTGGTAGGAGAAAAACAGAAAAGTTTCTTACACAGAAAAGTTAATGAAGATGTAAAGCACGGGTAGGCAACCTTTCCCCTTTAAGGGCCTAGAGACTTCAGAATCCCAGGAGCTATTGGCCAACATGGGACTATTGGCCAACATGGCTGAGACTTCTGGGAGCTGAAGTCCCTCGGCCCTTAAAGGGGAAAGGTTGCCTACCCCTGATGTAAAGCAAAGCAAAAAGTCAATAATCAACTTCTTTTAGTTTCTAAACTGCAAATTCTGTCAGAAACAAAGGAAAATGTATTTAATTCTTCTAGTGGCAAGGAAGAAAGGAAAAGCTGTTCACACAAACAAAAGAAACTCTAAAATGGGCAATCTTTCCCCTTTAAGGGCCAAGGAACTTCAGCTCCCAGAAGCCTCAGCCATGTTGGCCAATAGTCCCATGTTGGCCAATACCTCCTGGGATTCTGGGAGCTGAAGTCCCTCGGCCCTACCCCTGCACTAAATCAAGAGGAACTTGGTAAATCAACTCTTATTTAAGTTCCATTGATTCAGACAGTGTGCTGTAATAGGGGCTAACAACTTATTTCATCACAGCAGATTTGGTTTTTCTAAAGTATTACACTCATCCCTCCACATTTGCGGCTTTGACTTTTGCGGATTTGATTATTCACAGATTTTATTAATATGTTTTCTCTAGGTCCTCCAGCACAACTCTATGGTCAACTTTAACCAAAAGTCACAATGAAGGACCTAGGGACTCCTAGAAAGAACAATCCACTAGGCATTTATAGCTCCTCCAGAGAAATTCTATGGTCAATGTCTGGCAGATGTTGACCAGAGAGTTGCACTGGAGGACCTAGAGATTTCTATAGAAGTGTCAGGTAAAAACATAGTGTTTTTGATATTTGTGGTTTTCCCACATTCATGGGGTTCTGTGCCCCTAACCCCAGCGAATGTGGAGGGACAAGTGTATTTCATAAACATGAATGGCAAACTATGAATCCTATTTTCCCATGAAGTACTTATATAAAAGACTTCCACAAAAAAAATTACTACATATGCTGGAGGATATTAATGGATTCCCCTTTTCCAAGAACTGTCAACATTTAGCCTTGGTCCTCACAAAGCAAAAAAAGGTGTGGCCTCCGCCTACACTGAGAACCCTCCAAACTAAATCAACAAAAGCGGAGAAATCGATACACAATGTAGGCCTGTAACTTCAACACTGTCACTTTTTTCTTCCTCCTGTTTGATTTTTTTAAAACTTCTTTCATGTGATGAAGAAACCAAAGGAGCTTTGAAAACTTGTATTAATATGTTTTGTGCATTTTGGCTGACCTATAAATGTATCACACTTGTAAATCCTAGAACAAATCAAGCCTGAACTCTCCCTGGAAGCCTAGATGACAAAACTGAGTCTGTTGTACTGTGGCCACATTATGAGAAGGCACAAATCATTAGAAAAGACAATAATGTTAGGGAAGATGGAAGGCAGCAGAGGAAGACCATACGCCAGATGGACAGACACAATTACAGAGGTCATGGGCCTCAATTTGCAGGACCCAAGCTGAGCAATGGAGTCCTCATCCACAGGTTTGCCATTTGCCATAAGTCATAGTTGACTTGAGAACAGTTAACAACAAACGTTCAGAATTCCTACTGATTTTAAATGGACTCACTGCTAAGTAAGTGTGCATAGGACTGCAGCCCCAAACAGCTGCTTTTAATATATGAAGATATCATTTTAACTTAATATACATTGCAGAACTGAGAAAAAAGGCTGAATTCATCATTCATCCCCATGACCAAAAACTGATTTCCAAAAAGTAAGTGGAACAGGTAAGTAAAAAGTTGACAAAATTGGGAATAGAACCCTAGAAAAAGAAAAGACAGAAAGCAGAGTATATATAGAATTCACAGGCTATTTGGCACATTTGCCTAGAATCACAGAATCATAGAGTTGGAAGAGACCACAAGGGCCATCCAGTCCAACCCCCTGCCATGCAGGAACTCCCAATCAAAGCATCCCTGACAGATGGCCATCCAGCCTCTGCTTAAAGACCTCCAAGGAGGTCTTGGAGGTCTTGCCTACTTACCCCTATTTCCAAAGCCATAGGACAGGGGTAGGCAACCTTTCCCCTTTAAGGGCCGAGGGACTTCAGCTCCCAGAAGCCTCAGCCATGTTGGCCAATAGTCCCATGTTGGCCAATACCTCCTGGGATTCTGGGAGCTGAAGTCCCTCGGCCCTTAAAGGGGAAAGGTTGCCTACCCCTGCCATAGGATATTGTATACTGTATTCCAGGGGTAGGCAAACTGTCCCCTTTAAGGGCCGAGGGACTTCAGCTCCCAAAAGCCTCAGACATGTTGGCCAATAGTCTGGGATGTTGGCCAATAGTCTGGGATTCTGGGAGCTGAAGTCCCTCGGTCCTTAAAGGGGACAGTTTGCATACCCCTGCTATTCTCAAGAATCAAAGTTTGTATTTTTCTGTGATTTTGCACATATATAGAAATATACTGGAGACTAGCTGACATGGGAAAAATAAATGTATTCCACTGAGAGATATGTTCTTTCATGTTGTTTTTTCCTAAGCACTACGAACCATTTTGTTTCAGATGTGTCACTGAAATTCAAGCTATCTGACTTTAAGAGTATGGTCCATTTAGAGACAATTTCCAACAGTCATGAAATACAAGGAATAAGGATTTTGTTAAAAGTAAGAGACAAAGATACAGAAAGGGATAACTAAAATGATCAGTTGTAACCATACACCATTCTCTACATTTCCAACTCAGAAAAAGAAATTCACTGATGAGGACAACAGGATATTTACAAAACTACATACGATATGGAAAGACATATAAATTATCTCCCCAAACATACCACTCTGGGTCAACTAAAGAAATTGTCTGACAAAAGATTGAAGACAAGTGCTTCAGCAAGATGTAAGAAAATTTACAGATTTTTTTTGTCACATGTTGCTGAGAGGATGACAAAGACATTGCTTTTTTAAAAAAAGGAATTAATCCAATTTAGTAAGGATAGTTTTAACAGATACAAATAATAAACAAGCAACATAATGTAAGGGATCTTGCCTTACTTGAGAGCTTTCTGTGGCTATCTAAATGACGACTACAGAGTACCAGGCTCCATTAGCTCTTATAAAACTCCTAGAAACCCTCAAATGAATAATATTCAACATACTGTTAGCATGTGTGTGCTTGCCACCTCCCACCACTACCTTGTGTTCTCTTTTTCCCTTGCAAGCTTTCATCAAAAGCTGCACTGTGAACTATTTTACCTTCATGCAAGATTTCTGTAGGTGTCCCAACAGCTCTCAATGTACCAAGCAGTTGATGAATCACAGGAATAGGGCTATGAATATATGTTCCCCATCTATTTAACACGAATGTTGGTAATCTGATAGCACTATGCATCAACAAAGAAAAGTGTGCTCTCGCTGCAGAGGGAAAAATACATTGTGTTTATCTATCTGCCAAAGAAGTTATTAAGTACCTCAGCTGAACACTATGCAAAATACATATATGTAATGTATACTTTGAATAGTCATTTGTCTCTGAACATAAGAAAAGCTACTTAAAGAAGCTCAAGGAGGTAAAATTTCCATTCATAGTCCCCCTATGTCCCCACAAAAACTCTCCCCAAAAACTCAGAGGCACATTGTGAACAATGTGAGATGGAACATTAAGGGGATGCTAAGAGAAGGGAAATCATCCTAACTCAAGGCAGTTATCCTGATTTGGTACAATTCTTCCCTTCTGCAGCAATCTCATTCTAACATTGTTCAGAAGCCCTCCTTTAATACTGAGTGGGCAGCAGGAGACAGCAAGCTTGCCTCCCCTGAACTTCCTTATATTAACTTACCTTAAGAATCAAACCCAATGCAGTATATGTTAGAAAATATATGCATGATGCAGAGATTAATGTGTATAATATTAATTGCCATTATCTCACAATTATTTTTCAAAATACTAAATAGTGCAGAACAGAAAAATTTCAGGGATGTTTTACCCAAATTTTAAAAGGCTACTCCTTGCAGAAGACTTACTAATACAGTTTCTCCAAGCACAGAGACAGAATCTACTCTAGTTCTAACTAAAATCTGCCAATTAATATGGAAAGGAACAATGGGCCACAGACTGAAAACAATCAGTATACACTCCAAACAAAACAAAAAAAGGGAACACCAGGGGTTGAAGAACCACAGGATCATTGCATTAATTTCCCATGCAAGCAGAGTGATGCTCAAAATTCTATAACAATTTTGGAGCAAGAAATGCCAGATGTCCAAGCTGGGAAATGAAGAGACTCTAGTGATCATACTGCGAACATGCATTGGACAATGGAGCACACCAAAGAACTTCCAAAGAAAATCAGCCTGTGATTTAGATTATAGCAAAGCCTTTCATTGTGTACCGGGGCAGGCAAACTGTCCCCTTTAAGGGCTGAGGGACTTCAGCTCCCAGAATCCCAGACTATTGGCCAACATGGCTGAAGCTTCTGGGAGCTGAAGTCCAAAATCCCTAAGAGGGCTGAGTTTGCCTGCCCCTGGGACCATGAAAAACTATGGCTCACTGGAAATTGGTATGCCACAACATTTGATTGTCCTGATCCATAATGTATACCATCAGGACAGAATATGGAGAAATTGAATGGTTTTCAATTGGTAAGGGGAACAGGCAAGTCAGCATTTCATCACCTTATCTGATTAACTTTTACGGTGAGCATATCATACATAAAGCAGGATTAGACTTGGAGAAACAACAATTTAAGGTATACAGATGACAACACAATAAATAATAACAAGTAATGGAAGAAAACAGTAAAGACCTGGAACAATTACTGAAAAAAGTCAGGAAAGAAAGTGAAAAGGCAAGTTTACAATTGAACATTAATAAAATAAACATCATGGTTGCAGATTTATTTTCATAACTTTAAAGTAGACAATGATGAAGACACTGAAATAGTTCAAGATTTTTATAATCAAAATGGAGATTGTAGTCAAGAAATCTGAAGAAGAAATCAGACTTGGAAGGGCAGCTATGAACAAACTAGGTAAGATCCTGAGGTGTCAATATATATTATTGAATAGTAAAGTCAGGATTGCCCAAGCCATCATATTTCCCATTTCTATGTAAGGTTGTGAAAGTGAAGAAAACTGAAAGAAAATCAACACTTTTGAATTGTGGTGCTGGAATAGAGTTCTACAGATATCATGGACTGCTAAAGAGACAAATAAATTGGTAGTAGAGCAAATGAGGCCTTAACATTCCCTAGAAGCCAAGATAATCAAACGGAGACTGACGTACTTTGGACATGTGAGAAGACATGACTCACTAGAAAAGACAATAATGCTTGGTAAGGGAGATGATAGTAGGAAAAGAGGAAGACCCCTTTGCAAATGGATAGACTCAATCAAGGAAGCCATGTCCTTGAATCTGCAAGACCGTGACCTGAACGTCTCTCATTCAAGGGGTCATCATAAGTCAAAGTTGACTTGATGGCAGTGAAGAACAACTTCTTTCAGAGGAACTACAAATAACAGCAGATAATACTGAGTATGACAGCTTTGAGTATGTTACTGTATATGCCATTCCCCCACAGAAATCTTTCACTTAAATCCTATGTTAGTAGAATATAATCATTGAATCAACTGGATTTATGTACATGTTGATTCATCAGTTAAGAAATTATTCAATGGGTCTACCCTGGTTGAGACAAATCAACAGGATTCTAGACAGTCTATTCTCAGACACCCACTTTAGTCAAAAACTTTTTGCTACATATAATTTAAGGTTGTAATAGATTTGGAATCCATTCTCAACAGCAAAGGGCTTATGCTTCTTACTCAGAAGGAGATGACTCTTCTGATCAGCTATCCATCATATCCTGGAACTATTTCAGTGCATCAATTGTACTCTTTGTCTTTATAAACCTACAAGATCAACTCTTTGTCTTTATAAACCTACAAGATCAACTATTTGTCTTTATAAACCTACAAGATCAACTACAAGTATTTAACATACACAAGAATGAATGTGAGAAGTCACACTGCCTACATGTAGAAAATAAAACTGCTAGAAAATGGAAATCTTGATTGAATTCCTCCAGCATTACATATTGTACCAGACCTTGCATTCATGTATTTTCTGCACATCATTATTTAATATTTTAATTGCTTACCCAATTTAAACCCAGAATTCCTGACATACTATTTTCCCATACTATACACTTTAAGTCTGTTAATCCAGGATATTACTAATTCAAAATAGGAGAGTCCTGCTCAGCACATTGATACTAACAAGTACTCAGATTCCCTGCTACTGCACTAGATAGGACCATAGTCACATAAAGACTACTGTGTATACTCATCTATAAGTCGACCTCGTGTATAAGTCAAGAGCAGGTTTTTGGGCCAAAATTATAGATTTTGGTATGAGTTGTGGATAAGTAGAGGATAAAATTTAAGAGCTTGTAATAAAGGGTGTAAAGGGTGAAACAGAGGGAAATTATGCCAAAGAACTTACAAAAGACCAGCTGGCATAACTGTTTGTGCTCACCCCTAAAGACTGGATGGATGAGGAGAGAACTGCAGTAAATTGTAGTTGTGCAATGTGTGGGGTAGGTGACCAAACACAAGCAGGTCTAAGAAAATGCACGTATGTAAAAAAAAAAATGAAAATGTGAAGCAAAGAAAATGGTAAATACGTTACAGTGATTATGGCCTCCAACTTTGCCTGATTTTAACCCAGAAAAGCTGACAAATATACACAAATGTCTTATTCAAGTCCTTCAAAGTCTGATTCCTCTTCTCACTCCTTTGAGGGGAAAAGCCAAAAAGCTGCCACTGAGACCATTTTCCTGCCAAGGCATTCAAAAAGTTCTGAAGCAGAAACTTCTGGCAAAAAGAGTAGAGGGTTGTTGCTTCTTTGATGTCCTAGGATGGACCAAGCCCTTGGCTTTTTACCACTCTACTCAAGAAAAGGGTATGGTTCCTTTTTTGTTAAGAGTTAAAGTACAGTACTTACACTGACCCATGGATAAATTCATCCAATTGTTAGGGGCCAATTTTTTTACTAAAATTTCAAGACTTATATATGGGTATATAGAGTATTTAACACAGGCATGATGTGACAAATGACTCAAATTTTCCCCAGAAAAAAAAGCATGTGTTGTTAAAACAAAACAAAGAATCATGCGTGAAATTAAAAACTACCAAATAACCTTTTGTGGAGGACAGTCCATTTTATCAGATATATTTATTGAAGAGAACACAAGTACAAGTGGCTAATACATTGTGTGATGCTGAGACATTTTCAAAATTGAAAATTTAAGAAAGTGGTCTCAAATTGGATTACCCGGTATTTCTGCAGTGTGTTTTGGACCTAAATCAAAAAGTAAGAATGGGATACGATTTACATAATCATATAGGACTACAGTGACTACAGGACAAGTACTAGAGAAGCCTACCTCTGCTGGCCTTCAGGTCTAATAGGTACCGAAAGTTGAATCCTATAAAATGATATCAGGTATTCAGAACCACCACAACCCTGGCAGGGGATGAGCACAGGCCCAAGAATCAGTTTGTAATTTTGGAATGAAGTCAAGGACTTCTTCCTTTCTTTTAAGTTCATTGTGTCAAACCTCATGGATCTGAAGGGCTTTCTAGAAGGAAGGGTGACCAGATGTCATAACTGCAGAGAGAGCAAGGCACTGTAAAATGTAGGACATTCAAGAAAAATTTAGAACATTAGCAAAGAAGGGGGGGACTCTAATATAAATATAAATTAATGCTTCTTAATCATGCTCAAAATGGAGGACATTTTGGAATTCATCCTGGACAGAAGTTTAAATGTAGGCCAGGTCCTGGAAAAGGAAGACGCCTGAGTCACCCTAAAGAGAGGTCACTTAAAATAACCTGGATTTGCTTTTGGTGATAGCAGACTATTGTGTGTGTGGAGGTTAACCAAGTGGATATAAGAGTGTAGAACAGGGGTAGGCAACCTAAGGCCTCAGGGGGCCGGATGAGGCCCCCC
>CM034708.1:181589082-181604108 GCA_020142125.1 Phrynosoma platyrhinos | reverse complement strand
ATTCTGGGAGCTGAAGTCCCTCGGCCTTTAAAAGGGAAAGGTTGCCTAACCCTGGTCTATGCAGTCAAAGGTTTTGCTACAGTCTATAAAGCACATGCTGATTTCTTTTGGAATTCCAGTCCAGACATCCATATTTGCTTTGGTACCTAGAGAGGAACCTCAAAAGTTTGTATTTCATATTGCCACTCTCTTTTCATTCAAATCAGAATTTTCAGTATTGCTGCCAAGATATCATTGTCATGACCATAGGTAAATTTTGTCAGGACAGAATTATTTAATTCAAGACAATTTTAAAGCAGCAAAAGAAAAGAACTAATTCAATTACTGATTTAAGTCATTCTATCATTTGTACATCATGGATTGCTTTAACAAACATGTATATAAACAGCTGATATAATCACCAAAATGTGTCAGCTTACAACTATCTAGAGCAGGGGTAGGCAACCTGTCCCCTTTAAGGGCCGAGGGACTTCAGTTCCCAGAAGCCTCAGCCATGTTGGCCAATAGTCCCATGTTGGCCAATAGCTCCTGGGATTCTGGGAACTGAAATCCCTCGGCTCTTAAAGGGCAAAGGTTGCCTACCCCTGACCTAGAGCTTTTATACTATCAGGTAGTGTGTACATGTTACACCTGTACACTTAAGATCTGTATGCAGGTAAGAACATTAATGAAGAATCTGTGATTAAACTGCTCAGCCACACTAGGGGATTTTTTTAATGTGACTAGAAGAGATTTGAATATTGATTATTTAGTTAGTCATAAATATTCAGACTTTGTAAACTCAGCACCATACAAAAAAATGGCATCGTCTACACAGATGTGTTTAGTTCAAGATCCTAGTGAACTACTGGAAGGAGTAAACTAAACAGCCTAAAGGCTTCTTGTTTCCAATTCCCGTCTTCCAACATTAAGTCTATCATTACATAATTCCTTGAACAGTCTTACAATTAAGGTATGTTTAAGGCTTTGCTAACACAATAAAAAGTAACTCATAAAGTCAAAATCTAGAAGTAAGAAATTTGGTACAGAAATTATTTTGGTGAAGGATATTAATTGCACAAATTAAATGTAGATGAGAAGATTTGGGTTTTTAAAGATAACAGGGCTATTTTGCAGGGATAACAATGCCTCCAATGGTATGGATATAACAAGGATGGATTTTATCTGCAGGCATTATCAGAGTAATTTTAATGTTTACAAGCTCAGGGGAGAAATTAAGCAGTAATTAAGCATCAAGCATTTTTTTAACCAGAAAGATCACAAATTCCCGTCTTTTCTACTATCTTTTACTTTTGGATGGTCACAATACTGCCCCCCAATCTCAGATACTCTAAAATCCTCGATCGTGTCCTCAAAATAACAGATGAAATTGTAGTAAGCAATTCCCACCAGGAAACTTAACCACCAAGTTCTGTCTACAGACAATGGGAATGTGAATCACTGCCATGTTTTCATTCTTTGGCTAAAAAATTCAAAAACAAGAGCAGGGTAGTTTCTCACAAAGCAAACAGAGCAGCACCTGCACATTTTGCCTCTTACTTCGGAATCAACTAGGGCCAAAAGCTTGCCCTAAAAAAAAAAAACATAACAAGCTGGGAATTTTGGGATTATCATTTAATCTCAGGTGAGGTTTCCCCAACTGTTTTGGCATTCATAAAAGAAGTTATACTTTGTGTTATACATATAAGAAAGATATGTCCTATATGAGAAGCTTTCAAAAAGAACAGGTGTGCTGCAATCAATGTTAATTTGAAGAGTTATGAACTTTGCAACACAGTTGCACAAGGTAACACTGTGACATGTATCTGTTCATGAACAGAAGGAAATACAGTGGGACATCCTCATCTGCCAACTTCAGCATCTGCGGATGACAATTCCCTGGTTGTCCCCAATAGCAGCGTGGTCACATGCCCATGCTGTCATTAAGGACAGCCCCTAGTTGCCCCCAATGGCAGCACTCACACGCAGCTGCACCACCATTAGTTGTTGTTCTTAATAGCGGCATGGTCAAGTGCACGCACCGCCATTGGGGACAGCGGGACTTGAGGTCCCATGGATTTTGGTATCGGGGGGGCAGAACAGATCCCCCACAGATACCAAGATCCCACTGTAGCTATTGGAAAAAATGTTAATCATTGTGTTCACTGTAGAAATTTCACAAAACTCTGACACCAGTCACATTATTCTGGAGAGTTTCAAGGAGTTCAAGGAGATGCAAGAGGAAAGAGTACTTACATAACATTTCTTTCCCCTCCCTTTCACATCAGTGGGAGCATTCTGTGAGATGGATTCTACATATGTAAAGGAAACTGAATGGAATGATGGGACTGCTCACCAGTACCAACATTACATCAACAAATGCTCACCTGCAATGCCTTTGTAGTTGGTTGGTATAATGTCCTCATTTCTAAATTTTGCCCCCTGAAGTTTCAGACGAGTGTTCACTACCCAAAGTGGAGTTGTCAACAATACATTCACTATACCTGAGGCAATATAAACAACAAGATAAATAGTTTTTTTAAAAATTAAAAAGACAACTAATTTTTGTTTCAGTATATAAAGGTAACACAGAGGAATGCACTCTCCCATTCCACAAAAACAAAATAGCAGGGGCATTATGCTGTAGTCTAGACCACATGTGGATTTCTCAGATGTTGCTGTACTACCATTTCCCAAATCCTTCACAATGGTGAGGCATCTGGGAGATGAAGTCCAACAGTATATAGCAAGGGTAGGCAACCTAAGGCCCGGGAGCCGGATGCGGCCCCCTGAGGCCTTTGGACCAGCCCCAGGCCAGTCCTGCCACTGCCGCCTCCACCCGCCATGATGATATTATTGTTGTTATTACTTGTTCTTGGGGTTTTCTTGGCAAAATCTCCACAGGGGGTTTGCCATGGCTTTTCTGGGGCTGAGAGAGTGTGCATGCATATTTTTTTAATTTTTTTTAAAATACATTTTATTTATTTATTTTTGGTGCTTCGACCCCCCAATTGTCTGAGGGACAGCAACCCGGCACCCGGCTCAAAAAGGTTGCCTACACCTGGTATATAGGGAACCAAGACTGAGAAACACTATTCTGTACAAGACATTTTGAAAACAAAGGGTTAAATCTGTTTAGAAACCTGTTCTAAACTAGTGCCTGACAGAAGTAAAGGACTGGATGAGGGCGACCAAACTGAAGCTGAATACAGGGAACATATATCTCCCTTGTTACATTATCATCACCAGCTATGTGTTCAAATTCAACATGCTAGTTATGACCTATAAAGCCCTAAACAGCATGAATCCAAGCTATCTGAACAACCATATCTTCCCATATGAGTATGTCCCAGCTCTATGATTTTCAGGGTGGTATTTCTTTCAATCCTTCCACCTTCACGAGCACAGTTGGTAAGAATGTGAGAGAGAGCCCTCTTGGCAGCTGCTCCCAAGTTCTGTAATGTTTATTTTATTAGTTATATTTTGAATGTGTTTTTAACTATTTTAACCATGGTTTTAATTCTACTGTCATTTAACTCCTTTTAAAAAATATTTTATAAACCAAGGGTTTATTTTAATCTTATTTTAAATTTCTGTAAATTGTGTTGGATTCCATCTTAGGAGAAAGGTGGGGTACAAATTTAATATATCTCTCTTCCTAGGGAGGCTAGATTGGCTCCCTCCTTGTTGTCCTCCTATCAGCAAGTAAAGACATTGACATCCCAGCAGGCTTTTTGGAACTCAAGTGTTTTACAAGAAAAGGAATTTTATTGGTCTGCTATACTACTTTTATCTCTTACTTTTAAAGTGATGTTTTAACTGGTTTTAATTTTATAAACAGTTTAATGCTATTTTAAAATAACGTTTTGTATGTTTTAAAGCTACATTTTTATCTTGAGTCCCAGCTTTTAGGAAAATATGGGCTAGAAATAAAGTAGTAAAACAAAACACTGTACTCATTGGCTCAGAGAGACTTATACAAGCATTGATTTAACTATAGTTGGCCCTCCGTTTTCATGGGGAATCTGTTGCAGACACACATACACACACACACACAAATGGAGAAACTGCAATATTCAAACCCCATAGGCTTGAGTGGGGTGTGCCCTATTGATTTTCACAGATGTTGCCCCTCCATGAATAGGCAAAACTGCGAGCTTTAAGTTCATGAGAAAGGAGGAGTGACTCTAATCCCATAATTCAAATGATATACTTTAACTCGGATTAACACCTGGATTTCACCCATAAAGTCATAACTGAAAAAAAGGCAAGCCTTGCTGTAATTATTCATTGTATTGACAGCTGGCAGAACTCCATGTGGTGTCAAAATCATCTGTTGAGCTGGAAAAGCAAGTTTGCTTCTCACTGCCGTTACACACCTTAGTTCTCACAAATACTTTCCCTGTCTTGATGCAAGACTCTCACATTATTCTGTGCCTTGGAATCTTGTACTCAGTAATGAAGACCAGAAGTGCCAACTATTAAAAAAATATAATACATCATAAAGCTTTCTATGTACTATATATTATTTTGTAAGATATATTACTGAGAGCCAGCGTGGCATAGTAGTTTAAGGGTTGGACTAGGACTCTGGAGATGAGCATTCAATTTCTACTCAGTCATGCAATACACTGGATGACCTTGAGCAAGTCACATGCTCTTAGCCTCATGGGAAGGCCATGGCAAACCTCCTCTCAACAAATATTGCTAAGAAAACCCCATAATAGGGTCTTAGGGTAGACATAAGTCGGAAACAACTTGAGGGACCACCACACTCACACAATAAATTATTATGTTTTACTCTGTATGCAGAGAGCACTGCATACAATGATAATGAGATAAAAATTATGCTAACAGGACAAATGTAAATAGAAGAAAGAGAAAGCAAATCTTGTATATTCAAATCTACTTTAATTATTGACTTTTAAACTATTCACAAAAATAGTTTAAACTTCTAGATATCTTTTACTCTATTGTATTTTATGCTGGAAGCCGCCCCAATTGCTATGCAGAGGGGCTGGGTACAAATAAATTTTATTATTATTATCTTTAAAAAAAATAAAAGCATATTGGAAAGGATTACCTGCAACCACCCCAAGAATTAGGTCTTTTCCTGTGGTTGAATGATGACCTTTGACCCACACAGCTTTTAAACTGTTAAATGTATAGAAATAGACAAAGTTGGAACAGCAAAGGCTGGAGATGACAGGGAACCACCCTCGATATGGGGCCAAGCTATGGAACAGACATCAAAAACAAAAGTAAAAATGGTGCAATCACTGTTAGCAAAAAGCAAAGCAACATTATTTGCAGCCTGATCCAAACTGAGCATTCATAATATTTCCCTATAAAACAAATATTTTTTAAGTCCTTCAAAACCAAAGTGGCTAATCATTTCTTTTTCTTAACAGCTATATTTGTTAGCAATGCAATTCTACACAATAATTGAGGTTAAATCTAATTGAAATAAATGGCATTAATATCTCAAAAAATGGTCACAGAACCTAAAATGCTCAATTGATGGACAAAGGGAAAATAAAAATTGGAGAAAGGGAATAGACCCATTGTTTAGCTATTTCAGTATTTCATATAAGAAATCATTCTTTATGATAATGTGAATTTTTAGCATAATCAACAAAATTGTTCTATTCACATTGAAGGTCTTAAAAGTTTCTGTGTAGTCAGAAGCCTCTTGTTTCATCCTGTAACATAGCAGTGCGGGAATTATTCTTGAAGCATTAGAAAGATGTAGCATTGCAGTAACTCTGTTACAATGGCATATTTGATCCCTTATTTTATTTTAAATAACTGCTACAAGGCAAGATGGCAACATCAACATTTTTTTATTGTGCTTTCTACACAATTCCATTTTTCACAACTTTATACTTCAGAGGATTAAAGGTCAAGGACTGGACTGGACTCTAGTAGACACTCCCAATCCCCAAATGCCATATATGGCATTGAATTACTTAGAGATTTAAAGACTGTATCAAAAATGTGGCCAATGTTTGTCCACATTTCTGGGCAGCAAAGGTTAAAGGCCTACAGTTAGTTTAGCTAGCTAAAGATTTTGTACTTACAGGCCTTCTTCTTTAATTATCTCCAACAGAACTGTGTGTGTTGTTTTAGATTTGCGTTTTTCATCAACTGTAAGATAAAACAAATCTTTATCTTTAGAGAACTAGACTGATCTTCGTTTTATTCTAATATTGTTCTGCATACAACTTCAAATCTAACAGAGAAACGTTATAAATGCTCTGGCATTTACCAAGCCATTATAGATATTAATAGGGGTCAGATGAGGAGGCTGTAGTCTGTGATCAGTACAAAAAAGATACTTGTGCTTCCTGCTTACCCCACATGCATGTCATATTTTGAATTCACCGAGAATTAAATTCATTTTCAAATGTTTCCTTTCTCCACCTAGTCTCCAAGCCTCCAATGCAGATTTTTTAAAAATCCCACAAGTTATGCTAGAGTATTTCTAGAACTTCATAATTCTCAGGCCCAAGAATTAAACTAGATACATTTTTCTTTTCCAAATACTAAAGATACATATACAGAACCACAACTATAACTGTACTTTTAAAATATGTGCATCTTACTTCATGCACATAGTGTCATTTTTACCAGATAAGTAGCAGGATTTCATAAAATATCCTGATTATATACTCGTGCAATGGAAGCAACACAAGATGAGAAAAATCAAGATGTTGACTATCCCTCTTTCTCTATGACAGTGTCATACTAAACATCCATCAGTGCAGAAATAACATAGAGATCTCAAAATCAAGAACTGGAAACATTCCCAAGATCCAAGGATTATTCAGTCTCTGAAAGTATCAGTCCCATGGAAACAGTCCATTTTTAAAGAATGTTAAACCAAATAGGGAGGTTCCATGCTGTGCCAAACACTAATGACTATGCATTGCTAAAAGAGCACTACAGTTTCTTTGGAAATCATTACCTATCTTCTGACATGAGGCAAAGTTCTTTTTTACTATTATTATTTCACATTGCTGATTTCAAAATTGCTTTACAGTTGACTTTAGAAAAAGAAGACTTGGTCAGGCATGAAGCTGAGTGGGTTGAGCCATGGAAAAGCCAAAGGCTCACAGGCTAACCCTATATCACAGGATTTGTGCAAGGATATAACAGACCAGAACCGTGTATGTTGCCTTGATTATGATAAAGTAGTGCTAAAAGGGATGGCCTGGAACCAGTGCTGGCACCTAAGCCATGTTCAGTTGATCCCTAGAGAGCTTCCAAGGGGATCAAAATGTAGCCAATGGGCACAAATATGGCACTGACCTCTGGTGCACTGGGGTGGGGTGGGGGAAATTCAAGTCCCCCATATCAGATTGCCTGAGAAGCACTGACACAGAATAGCAGGATGTAAGTGTAATAAATAATAGTAAGACAACATGAAGATTTTATAAAGGCTAAATAAAGAAGCATGTGCTTCCTCACCTTGAAGTCTTAGTCTAGCAGTATCCAGAGGAAAAAACACAGTCATTGCAGTCATGCTACCCTAAAAAGTTGTAACAAAAAATGTTAGCTTTAATGTATCACAATATTTACTGAAAAAGAAAAATATTAAGAAATTTACCAACTACCTTATTTTCCTGCGTATAAGACTACTTTTTAACCTGCAAAATCCGTTGTTATAGTGGGGTGGTCGTCTTATACGCTGGGTATAAGGATAAGGACGATAGAGGTGCTAAAACTCTATATTTTGACTGGGAAAATGGGGGTTCGTCTTATACGCCGAGTCATCTTATACGCCGGAAAATACGGTAACATTATTCCACATATTTCTGAATTTGAACAAACTTTTAATAAAAAATGCAGACTTTCTTAAAGAATAACATTCTGATTCTTAAACAGTAGGAATATAAAGTTTCGTTTTATAGAGAAGGTTTTAATAAAGGCTTTAATGAGAACAACAGAAGTATAACTATGTAGAAACACTTTATTAAGTGAAGTATGCAAAGAGATCTTGCAGCACCTTTGAGACTAAGGGGCAGAACAGACTGCCTCTTTGTGCTGGCTTCAGGGCGGCTTAAGAGTGTAACATTTAGACGCCGCCAGCTCTGACACCACCCCAAAGCCTGTGTCACACCACCCACCTGACTACACGGGCGGCAGCTTTGTGATGCTCCTGTGGTGCCGGAAAAGGGGCTTTTTGCTAGCTCATAAAGGAGCAACAATTTCCCGCTTCTTTTTGTGCTGGCAAAAAGCCAGGTTGGGGCCACAGCGTACAGTTGTGGCCCCAACCCAGCGTTCAAAGGAACAGCCTTTTCCACCTCTAGCAGTGTAAAAGAGGTTGTATCATGAGCTTTCATAGACCTAGGGCCTTTGCAGACTGCCAGAAATAGTGCACATTAAATTGAGGCACTGCCCTGGCTCAGTGCTAGGGAATCATGGGAACTGTAATTTATTGTGGCACCAGAGCTCTCTGACAGAGAAGGCTCAATGTCTCAGAAAAAAATACAATTCCCATGACTCCCTAGCACTAAGCCAGGGCAGTGCCTCAACTTAATGTGCACTATTTCTGGAAGTCTGCAAAGGCCTCTAGTCTACTTCCTCAGAATCATTTATTAAACTAAGCTAAGTTTCATATCTGCTAGCATTCAGAAGCTATTGCTTTATAGATCAGGAACTTTCTATGTTGGAAAGGACTTCTAGGACATCATTTCTGCACAGCAAGCCTAATGTGCAATTAAGATACAGAATCACAGACTTAAAGAATCACAGAATTGTAATGTTGGAAGGGAGACCAAGGTTATTTAATCCAAATCACTGCCAATGCAAGAAATCCTCAGCTGAAACGCATGGTCATTCAACCTCTGTTTCAAAAAACCCAACAAAGGAGAATCCACCTATTTGTTAGGTAGTCTGTTCCACTGTCACTCAGTTCTTATTTTAGGACATTCCTCCTATATTTAATCAAAATCTCTTTGTCATTTAATCCACTGGTCTATTCTAGGACCTACCTTCTGGAGCAGCAGAAAAAATATTCCATTTTGCACCTCTTTCAACTATCTGAAAATGGCTATCATATCATCTCTTTTTGCTTCTTTAGATTCAGCATACTTTTAGACATGTTCCAACATGTTGACATTCTCCTTAAGCTGGGTTGGCCAGAACTAGGCAAACTACTTCAGGTGAGCTCTGACCAAAGCAGAACAGACTGGTACTATTGTTTCTACTATATTTCTGTTAAAGTAGCCCAGAATTATATTAACTTTTGGCCACCGCTACTGACTCATGTTTAGTTTCTATTCTATTAAGACCTCTACATTCTTTTCAAGTGTACTGCAACAAAGCCATGTGCCACTTCCATTCTTTACAAGTGCATTTCATTTTTTTTCTTTTTAAATGAAGAACCTTACCCTTGCTTCTATTTTAATTCATTTTGTTTACTCTGGCTATTTTCCAAATGGTTAATCTCATTTTGAATCCTGATTTTGTTTTTTTAGCTATTAATTTCCACTCCAAGTTTGGTATCATCTGCGATTCAGTGAACTCCTCTCCTCTTTCATACAACACTTTCTAAAGGTGCTGATTAACTCTGGGTCCACTTTTTTCCAGAACCAATGGCGAGTGCTCTGCCTATTCCAACTAGCTATAAATAAATCTGACAGTTGAATTGTAGGGATGCTGTGGCTTAGTGGTTAAGGCACCAGTTCTGATGATCAGAAGATTGGAAGAAACAGAGGTTGAATGACCCATGCAGCACTTGGGCAGTTCAAGGCCCAAGTGCTGCATGGGGTGAGCTCCTGTCACTAGTCTCAGCTTCTGCCAACCTAGCAATTCGAAAACATGCAAATGCAAGTAGATAAATAAGTACCACTTCAGTGGGAAGGTAACAGCAGTCATGCTGGCGACATGACCACCCAAGTCGTCTTTGGACAACGCTGGCTCTTCGGCCTAGTAACAGAGATGAGCACCGCCTGCTACAATCAGTTACGACTAGACATTTGTGTCAAAGGACTACCTATACCTTTACCTTTTAGAACTGTCTAGCTCATATTTTACTTGTTTGTCCACAAAAGTATCACAGAAAATGTTGCTGATAGCCCAACATCAAAATATATTACGTTCATAGTGTTCCCTTGATTTGCCAAGCTTATAATTTATAAAAAGTGATAAGATTATACAAGAACCAATTACATCTGCTCAGAAAGTACTCTAATTTCTACATGGATTACCAGAATTTTTCAATCATACATCTCGTGAAGAGCTTAAGACTGAGTATGAGCAACCCTAAATGTTTTTAAAAGATTTTAAAATTGAGTTTTGCAATCTAAAATAAATGGGCAGAGATAACAAATCTAGTTCAGTCCTATTCTTGCTCCATCTTTACAGGTCTGAACAAATCACAGATATAAAGATAAGTAATAATTTCACATGGAAAACAATCTCATACTCCTACTCTATAATATTAAAGCTTTATAAACATATTTCCTGAGGTCAGCAATCACACACACACATCATATATTTATATGCAGGACTGTACAGTATTTGTTTTAAAATGGATATAATTAAAGCATTCAATAAGTAGCATGAAGTTCTTTTTGTAATATTCAATAAAATTTAATGCCTGATATAGGATTTGGTCTCAGTTCATTTACAGGTACATAGATATGAGCTGGTTTTCAAGGCCAACTAAAATATTCTCATTTTCTCTAACTGAGCTTTTTTCAAGATTTGGGATTGGCTGCAGGTGTTCTCTCTCATCAAGCTGAAAACTATTCATATATTCAAAATATCATACTACAAAGGCATTGAGAAACATCTCACGTTATCCAAGTACCTGTGAAACCCATGAGGACATCAAGAACAAGCCTCAGCCTAGGTTCTCATTGCTCATGGACTTATGCTAGCTTTTGGAAGCACTTGGAACAGCACGATTTTTCACATAGAGATGGAAAGTTTCCCGTTGAACCGCAAGTTCTGCACTGTGGCAGAAATATTTGAATGAAACCTATACTTGTCACTGGTGAGCACTGTTTTATGACAGGAAATATGCTACAAGGTTGAACTTAAAATGTACTGTAATTCAAGGCAGAACCTGGACCTACTTCTTTTTGCAAAATGACAAATGTTTAAAATAGGAAAAGATTGTTCTCTGATACAGCATACCTGAAAGTGCCAATACTATTAGTACTACAAATACTTTTCCTGCATACAGCCCAAATAACTGGGCTGACTGGTTTCAGCCTAAAGATATATTTACCTTATATACTCAACTATAAGTCGACTTCATGTATAAGTCGAGGACAGGTTTTGGGGTCAAAATTATAGATTTTGATATGACCCATGGATAGGCTGAGGGTAAAACGTAGGGACATGTGTTTGGAACATGTAACAAAGGATCAAAAGGATAAAGTAAAGGAAAACAATGCCAAATAACTTACAAAATTCCAGCAGGTACAACTGTTTGTGCTCACTCAATAGGCTGGATGGATGGGGGCAGGGAGTGAATATTTCCAGGACAAGTTATAATCTAGCTTTTCACCAGGAGATGGTTATATATATATATATATATATATATATATATATGAGTTGAAGTATCGTACTTACATTGACCCATGGATAAGTTGACTCAGGTTTTGGGTCAATTTTTTGACTAAAATGTCTAGACCTATACATGAGTAGATACAGTACATCTGTAAAAAACAAATAGAAAGGAAGAACTACAAGGCCCAGCCTGAATGTTAGCTGCTTCAACTTTTCTAGCAATCAGGCTTCAAACAACAATCACATTTCTTGAAGTCATCAGGCCAGAAAGGTGTAGACATAAAGGGAGGAGGGGCAGGAATCTGTGCAATTCCAAGAAATGCAACATCCAGCTGTTAATGAAGACATTTCTCAGAATCCCAGGGACCAAAGTTCAAACACAAATAATTTGTAGCCTTTGCAGCTCTGAAGATAATTTCAAGATGTGTAGCGATTTCTACTAAAAGCTGAACTCCATAAACAATATATCCCTTCAAAATTATCTCATTTGTTCAAACCAAGCTGCTGATAAAAGAACTCGAGGTTCCATAAGCACAATGAACAGGCATTGAAAAAATAAATTCTACAGCTACTGACTGGAGTCTTACCTTTAAAAAAAAAAGAGTCTATTCCCCATACTCTACTATATTTTTAAAGAGCAGGTGAGTGTCTCCTGTGCCACATACACTAAAAAGGGCAGAAGTCTCCCAGGTGGTAGCTCCTTAAGTACAATATGTCCTTCTGGAGACTGGCCAAGTACAACCATTGCTTAGAAACATAATTTCTGTGGCCTTTACATTTACACAGAATTAAGTGTGGTGTTATTTTAACATTAAAAGCTGATCCTTATAATACAGATGTTTTTAATTCATTTTGCAAAAGTACCTTACTAATGGACAAATATTATGCCTGCACAATTCTATGTCTTGAAGGCATTATATGATTTATATTGAAACCTAATATATGTTAAATATTAACATCTAAACAAGTGGAAAAATGAAAAAGCACACTGATTTATTTTTTTACATTTTAATCCTGCCTTTCCTTTTCTTAAGGCAGATGATGAGCATAATTAAAAGCATGTTAATCACAAATTAAATATAAAATAAACGCAAATTGTATGATCAAACCATTAAAATCATTGTTTTAATCAGTGATCAAAATAATTTAGAAGGCCAACTTGAAGAGATGTGTTTTAATTGTTTTCCAACAGCAGCAAAATGAGGAACTGAACACAATTCTTAGCTAAGAGCATTGCACAATCTGGGAGTAGTACAGAACAAAGCCTTCACAGGCAGGGAATTTATACAAATTAGGTGCTCCTTAGGAGGAATAACCTGCTGTCTCACATTCCTGTTTCCCATCTTTTCCTTCATTTGCTGCTTTTGGACCCTGCCGCTGCAAACAGCCTGCGGCAGAAGTGGCCAAAATGTGGTTTGCAGACCACTGGAAATCTGAAAACTCCATTCATGTGGCTAGCATTAAAGTTATAGAATAGTTTAAAATCTGTCTACATGGTTCTGCACTTAATTTATTTTCTGACAATAGAGTTCAAGGATGTTTCACCTAGGGAAGCTTTCCAAATAGTCTGAAATGGGATTGGCTTAGAGCCCATGTTTTTTCATAGTGTTTTGATAACGATGATGCAACACTGAGGATAAAAAGGTTTCTTAAATTCTTTATCAAGAACAATTTTAAGTAGTCTGTGAAACTGCAAATTTCACCCACAAGCTACAGCCCATACAAAATATCCCCAAAGTCACTGATATCTGTACAAATCTCTCCTGTATCAAATTAATCTGTTGTGTCAAAGCAAAAATTTACTATACAAATAGCTGTGGATCAAAAAGCTACAGAGACAAAGAGCAAGAGAGAAAAAAAGTTATTATTTTCTTAATCCTGGCATCTCAATAGAGCAGAGAGAAAGAACTCATTCAGGCTGGCAAAAAGTGCTAGGACATAGTGGTTTTCAATGCTGTACAGCTTTATTTGTGAAGATCCAAATGACGTTTCTCTTGTTCCAGTATAAGTCACGGTTATCCCCATCAATTAACATAACGTTTTACTCCTCAGTTAAATTCATCACTTTTCCCTGCCCTAACACATTCTGGTACACTTTGAATTCCAAATCTCCTTGTGCACCGATTTGTTACAGTTCATTTTGCATAGGGCCAATGCCTTACAACACTGGCCAAAGGTGTAAACTTTCCATACTTTTTCAGTCACTTCCTCTTCCAATATGTTCCTTATGTCAAGGAAAAACAGTGATACCAGTTTATAGCAATAGTGCTAAGGTTCTACAGAAATTTAAAAAATTAAAAATTGTGAGATGACATTGGGCATAAAGGAAACCATAAAGACTGCAATACCACTGAGGACAAAATAATGGGTAGGGATACAAGGTAGTTGGGACACAGCCACATCTAACACCACAATCCAGGTTACAAGCAAGATTCTCACAAATGGACCAAAATCTGTCACCTTTTTTTGTTTTTGTTTTTAAAGTTAGGAAATGGATTAGATGAGGAAACATCAAGAAGTGATATTAAATGGTGCAACACAAATTACCAGTCTTGATGAGCCCAGATAGACAAAGGGGGGTTGCAGACTGCCAGAAATAGTGCAAATTGAGTCCACTTTTAGGGTTAGGGTTAGTGCTAGGGAATCATGGGAATTGTTTTTTTTCTGAGACATTGAGCATTCTCTGTCAGAGAGCTCTGGTGCCACAATAAACTACAGTTCCCATGATTCCCTAACCCTAACCGTAGACTCAATTTGCACTATTTCTGGCAGTCTGCAACCCCCCAAAGATAAAAGGCACAAAGTACAAACAGTTAAAACAAATGGGCCTTCTCAGTATGGCAGAGGGGACTGAGCACAACAAAAAGATAAAAAAGTATAAGCAATGTATTACTAGGTTATTAAGAATATTTATGTCCTAACTGGGGCAACAGTATAAACGAAAGGCCTCTAATTTCTTCATAATAACCTCTCTAAGCAATGACTGACATCACAAAAATCACTTCCTCCTCTGTCTCTGCTTTTTCTGCATTCTACAGAAGAGTTGACATTTCCTAGGAAAAAACCAAGACTAATAATGTTAAATACTCAGCAGCAAATTTCAATGTTTTTATCTTCAGCAGACAGAACTCTCAATATCCAGTAAGCCGAGTACAAACAATCGCCTATCTTTCAACATTTTATAAATTAAAATTGGGACATGTTTGATCAAGCAATGACAGATTGTAGTCAAGATGGTTATTAGTTATTAATGAGAAGGACATATAAGCTAGCAGATTTATTTATATATATATATTTAAAGGATGCAACAGTTTGCTTTTGCCTGGCTTACTGGGAAGGGCAAGATTCCACCCCTTCTCTTTTCTCCTGCCTTCTGAGTTAGTTGAGCGCAGCTACTTTTGCTGTTTGAACTCAGTTTGCAGCAACTGAAGCCAAGACAAAGATGGAAAGTGGAGGAAGGTGAGAGAAACATAGGATTTTTTAATTCAAAGGCATAGCTGTGTTAATCTGGAAAATCAGTA
>CM034708.1:181578862-181588982 GCA_020142125.1 Phrynosoma platyrhinos | reverse complement strand
CTGCTTCCTTCACTGTCCAGCTCTTACATGGTACATGGTAATTGGGAACAGAATGGCCTGAATGATTCTGACTTTAGTGCTCAATTGTATGTCTTTGCTCTTCAATATCTTTTCCAATTCTTTCATAGCTGCCCATTATTTATTTATTTATTTATTAATACCCCACTCTTCAGCCAAAAGGCCATCAGAGCAGCTTACAAATGGTTAATTAGACATTTCCCTGCCCTCAGGCTTACAATCTAAAAAGACAAGACGCAAAAGGAGATGAAAATGGTGGTGGGGAAGGGGAATAAGTCCAAATTCCCTTTCCTTTCCTAGTCTTCTTATTTCTTGGCTGCAGTGTTCATTCTGGTTAATGTTTGATCCTAGCTATGGGAATTCTTTAACTACTGTATTTCAAGTTCCTTGTAGTCTAGACTGAATTTGTCTATCTCTTTTATGGTCATTATTTTTTTCTTTATGTTCAGTATCAGACCTGCCTTTGCATTTTTATCTTAACTGTACCAATTCCTGAGTGTCTTCTGCTAATAATATGGTGTCGACCGCATATCTTAGGTTGTTAATGTTGCTTCCTCCTATCTTAACTCCTCCTTTTTCTGCTTTTTTTATGTTTTCAGGATGTAAGTTAAACAAGTAGAGTGATAGTATGCAGCCTTGCCTGACCCCTTTGCCTATTGGGAACCACTGTTTCCCCAAATTCTGTTCTGATGGTTGTCTCTTGTCCTTGGTACAGATTCTTTATCAGGACTATCAGATGTAGTGGCACCCCCATGTCTTTTGAGTGCATTCCATAGTTTTTTTGTGATCTATACAATCAAATGCTTTCCTGTTGTCTATGAAACACATGCTGATTCTTTTATGGAATTCTTTGGTAGTTGGCTCTCACTACAACTCCTGTATCAGGTTTGGGCAAGAGAGGCAAATCTTTGCTTAAGACAGCCTAGTAAAATAGACAAGTGTTGTGCCAAAGAAACGTGCACAAAGTGGAAGACCTGAAAGGCCAAAGTGAAGAGGCCACCATCTAAACACAGGCCACTCATTTTAAAACAAATAAAGATTGGGGATTCTTCTGTCAAGGCACGGAAACAAGCCATGATGTCCTACATTTTGCAGTGCCTTGTCCTCCTTTGTGGTTGTGTCACCCTGTAATATTATTTGTGCAACAGGATGCAAAGGGGTCTTGTAACACCTTTGAGTCTCATTGTGCAAAATAAGTTGTTTCTCACAGTGAATCTCAAAGTAGAGTGACCGGTCCTCCTTTTCCAAGCCCTTTTAAGGCAGCCAAGCATATTACTGGAATTGTGACATATACAATTAATATATTTTCCCCCTTGCTTTGAATTGACACTGTCAGTTTAGGTGGTTTGCATGTATGAATGACCAACAAGCTGATTGTATTTTATACCTGCTGATATTTCACAGGTGAAGACATAAACATGTGGCCAAACAACACCAGAGTGTGACCAAGAGGACAAATTATTAATGAGGATGAACACATGGACTGGCAGAAGCTGCAGTTTTGGTTTTGGGTGATCTTACTGATACAAGGTCCTGTTCCTCTCCTCCCTCCACCCCTAAATTTAATGCAAACTTATTTTGCACTTTGAATTCAGTTTGCAGCAAGTGAAGTAAACCAGAACAAAGAGGGAAAGTGGAAAGAGAAACTGGGACATTTTAAAAGCGGATGAAAAGTGGGACAACAGAGGATTAACTGGGACTACCCCTGACAAATTAGGACAGTTAAAGGGTGTTTCTGCAGTGCAGGGTTCACTGTTGGAATACAAAGCATGAACATAGTCAAGAATATGCAAACTGGATGCAGTGGTTGAACATTTCTAAACTATGTATAAACAGTAATTAAGCATTTTGAGATGTTGCAGAACCATCTTTTCCCATGGTACTTGTTTATTTTTCTGTCTTACCTTGTTCTCAAAACCAGTTTTGCAGGTAAATAATGCTTCATGTAGAACCTGTTTGAAGCTAAGCACTCCTACCTCTATAGCTTTAACTGCTGCAGTGTATGATGGCAAGGCTCACAACAAACTGTACTATCGGTGTTTGTTTGGCAACTATTCTAAAACTAAGATCATGGTTTTCAGGAGAACCCCTAATTGTAAGTGGTTTTGATGGGCATCCCTTAGAATAAGGGCACTCATTTAAATACTTGGGGCTGCACTTTGGTGAGGAACTTTCTTGGAAGCAACATTTAAGAGCCACCAGAATCTTAAATTCCAGATCTACTAGGCAAGTATTTCTACACTAGAGGGAATAAATCATGCCCTAAAGGTTTTTACTGTTAAAATTAATATTCACATGCTATATGGAGCAGAAATCTGGAGAGATGATGCAAGTCTGCTTTGGAAATTTTGCAGGTGAAATTAATGCAACAAATTTTTGGCCTTCCCCCGAGGTTTCCGTTGCTCATCTTGGAGCCGAGTTGGGTTTTCCCTCAATTGCAGATAAAATTGACTTGGCTTTCTTTAGTTTATGGCATTTATTAAATGGACTTGAGAACCATTCCCTTAGCAAACTTTGTTGACTAGAGCAACTCTGGTTTCGCAGATGCGCACAATTGTGCCAAGACAAAGTTCTACAATCTTGTATGTGCATTGGAGATGCCCGTCAACTTATGGTGACCCCCATTTCATAGGATTTTCTTAGGTAAGGACTACAACCTTAACAGAGAATGATCTAAATCCTTATGGCCTTAAAAACTGGATTTTTTAAAAATCATGATGCTAGCCAAGACAAAGAAACCATAGTTGGGGCAATTTTCCACAGATCCATGTCAACCAAACAAAGTGTTGTTGTGGTTTTTTTTTTGTTTTTGAAGCTTTGGCCTTTTTTGAGCTTCTAAAAGCTTTCACAGAACCCAGATTCTAGCAGATGCCTTCAGCATATCTTGAAGGGAGATTTTTAAGTATTCTAGTTACAGAAAGGAAATGTGTATTTGCTTGTAACTAGATTGCTAGTACACTTGCCCCTCCGTTTTTGTGGGGGATTTGTTCTGCAACACAGATGTGAAAATGGAAACTTGCCAATCTTAAATATTCAGTGGGTTGAATGGCTGCGTGTTCCCACGCATGACTCTACACACACGCCATTTTAGCCAATGGAGCTCGCCCCTTCAAGTCCGCAAAAACGGAGAGATGGGTGTATAAGTCATTAATTGTTCTACTCAATTTATTCACACCCTTGCCAAAGATTTTTGTCACCCATTATTCGGCTATATTCAGATTTCACATCCCAGAAAGTAGCAGAATTGTTAGCTGACAATCACCTATTTTTTACATATTCAGTAGTCCAATTTGCATTGGCAGTTAAGAAACTATGTGCTTGCTTAATTAAGAAACATATTGCAGTATTGATTTTATACGGGTCTGTAAAAATGTCTAATTTTTTTTAACAATAATTCCTAATTTTTAATTTTTAATAAAAGCTTATGGTTATATACAATAAAGTTTTCACCCATCCATCTAGCATCCATGACAACACATTCCTTCCCTAATTGAGGTTTCTTACACCATCTGTTGATTTAGAGTATATACGCTGTACAGTAGCCCCTTGGAATCCCCTACGGTTTGGTTCCAGGACATCCTATGGATCCCAAAATCCATGAGTGCTCAAATCCCATTATATTCAATGGCATAGTAAAATGGTGTCCCTTATACAAAATGGCAAAATCAAGTTTTGCTTTTTGGAGTTTTTAAATATTTTCAAGCTGTCAATGGTTGAATCTGTTGATGCAGAACCTATGGATACAGAAGGCCAACTGTACTTCTGAATGCCAATTCACAGAAATACTATGACATTCATTTAGCAAGGCTATCTATTCTTGCACACAGTGATGCCTCAGCAGTATTTTTCAAAGACAGATCAAGACTAATGTCAGGATAGTGGTAAGAGGAATATTGGCCTGCTCTACAGAAAGGATTGTCGTCTGTTTTCACATCTTGCCCCCCATATGTTCACTTGACATTTTTGCTTTGCCTTTCTCCAAATCAAAAGGAAGACTTTACCCTGTTCTATAGAAGAGGATCAGTACTGCAGGTATACACACCCTTGATTACCTTCTCAATGATTTGTTCTAAGTATCTTAAGCACTGCTTATGTAAAGATAAACCACAACTTTCTTCAAAACCAATCTTTATTATCTTTAAAGGCAACTATTTTTGAAGTATTTTTAGAACTATTTCTTAAGCAAAAATTAATTCATCTTCCGATTTATTTGACAAGATAATTAATGTATGGGGGGGGGGACACGACTTTCTGGAGTTTATTTTTTGGACTCTGTTGAGTTCCTAAACCAGATCAGGTTTAATTAAAAACAGAAAACACATCAATTATTGATTCAGACAAAATTACAAGAGCACAGAACAGGAAACACTGAAAAGTTCTAGAAGAGGCCAAGGCTTAATTGCTATAAGTTTTCCAACATTAACAGCAGAAATTAGTATACACAAAAAAGAAAGTTTAATTGCATTAGTAATCAATGAACATTTCAGCAAGGTGTTCAAGCGAATACACATGCTGTAATTACACTTAAGATCTGCTATTCCAGCACTTTACCTCTCCCTCTTAACCTGCACAAGTATCAATATTATGGTATGACATTAACAAAAACATAAAAACTAATATTAGAGATTGATGACTGGGTTATATGAAAGTATTCAACTGAATAAATGGAAGTAATACCATTAAATCTTAAGGATCTGGCCAAGATATGTATGATTATTAGGAGCCTCACAATCTCAGAATCCAGCGTTTCAGCCATTAACAAACCTATACTGCGTTATGAACTGTTCAAAGAATCACTGTAAGAAGGTGGTAGGATTCAGTTATTTTCCCTCCCACAATATTAAGAAGTTAAGCCAGGCAATAATGTCCAAAAGTCAAATCAGTACAACAAAAAGATTCCCAACCATTGAAGTCAATTAGGTTATTAATGCTGATAGCAACATTTACCCCCTATATACCTTGACAAACCTGTTACTCTGCTAAACATTGATAGTGTAAGCAGCCCAGCTTCAATAGCACTTGTACTAAAATATTTAAAGCTAAAGCATACAACAGTAAGGGCATTTTCCCCTGTTGCAGGGATCTGATCTATTAAGAATTTGATTTTAACTGTTTTAAGTCACCATTGTGAATGTAAATAGTGAATATGAGTTGTGTACTATTTCTTCTCGTGAAAATAAAAACAGTGAGCCTCACTTGCTCATGTCAGAACAAGGATTCCAGTTACTGAGAAGCAGAAGCCCAACACCATTATAAAAAAACACACCCAATTATCTTCTTTCGCTTCCACTACTTAAAAGAAAAACCCAAACCACCCCTCCTACACTTTTTGGTACAATCTACTGGAAGTTTACATTTAACAAAATACAAAAGTGAACTGCACTATTGTTGAGTAAGACAGGGCAAAGATAGTGACAGGAGGAAAAAGTGTTTCTCAAACAGAATTTGGATACAATCGTGAACTGGATGCCATTTAATTCTGCTGCATGGAAGGAGGAGAGAGAATTTTTCCCAGAGCACTCCAGTTCTCTTTAGAGAATCAGAGGTACAATGGTTTGTGTTATTGCAACGAACAGTAAACAATCAATACTTTCTCCACGTCTTGCAATCAAAGAGGATTTTATGATTGACTTCCAAATTTGGATGATAATTTGCCAATGAGATTCATGACTTTGGGGTTATTCTGGTACTTTGACATGTTTGCTGGGTTCTGGGCAACATCTTGGAAAGCTGCCATGACCTCTGGATCCTGAAAAACAAGAAGAGAAAAATGAGTTGGCCCTGTAATATTGAATGAAATCACACTCATCCCTCCACATTTGCGGCTTTGACTTTTGCAGATTTGATTATTCACAGATGTTATTAAGATGTTCTCCCTAGGAATATTTAGGTCTACTGCAACTCTATGGTCAACTCTAACCAAAAGTCCACTGAAGGACCTAGAAATTCCTAGAGAGGTGTTCTCTCAGATAAAAACATAGTGTTTTGTTATTTATTATGAATTTTCCACATTCATGGGGGTCCTGTGCCCGTAACCCCAGTGAATGTGGAGGGACAAGTGTAACCAGATTTTTTTTTAAAATTTAATGCTTTAGTTGGCTAATACTTCAATCTGACATACAATTAAATAAAACAACTTTGCATTTGTGACTCAGGGGAAGTAAAGGACATTCACCACTATCTTTTGAAATGCTTTCTCTATATGGCCCCTAGACAAATGTTTATTAATTATATTCTTCACTCCTTTCCAATCGACCTCCCCTTGAGCAGATGTGTACCCTTCTGGAGAGCAATAATGCATACATGACCGCTATGGTTACAAAATTTGCCCTGGCTGCAAGTTAAGTTTGGCATCAAAAACATTTATAAGAATTACACAGGGATGACACAGATACACAGTACCTGACCCAGGGGCTTTTAATTTATATTAAATATGATTATATTTTTGCATTTGTATTTTGTTGTACCAATTGTTTGTTACCTATATTCTATTTTAAATGTATTACTGCCATTAAAGTTTGTTTGTATTTTACCTTAATTATATTGAATTGTGATGGCTTATTGCTTCATACTTGTACTCTAATAATTTTGAATAGTGTAAGTACCCTGAAGGTAACACACCATGTCTATTCTTGAAAGCTAAGCAGGTCAGGCCTGCTTAATACTTGGAGTGGGGGCCACCAGGGAATACCATGTGCTATATTTCAGAAGAAGACAATGGAAAACCACCTCTGTGCTCTCCTTGCCTAAGAAAACCCTATGAAATTGATGGGGGTCAGTTTAAGTTAGCAAGTGACCTGAAGTCACATACACACAATAATTTGACAATGAACAGTTGTAGTCAGGCACACACCCGTACAATACAATCAGCCTGAGTAGAATCTTGCTTTTTCCTAGCTCAAGCTCTGCATTGTTTACTGCAGATACCCTGCTGCAACCCAGCACCAAAAGGTGACTTTAATAGTCAGTGTTTGTTCTATCAATAAAGCATTCATCTGATACCAACTGAGAGTAGCTACCCTACTGGCAACTGAGTATGGAGCCTTGAGATGCAGAACTGGCTCACATGAAGGTAACACTACCTATGCCAAATAAAACATGCTGAATTCAGCACAGAATATTCTTACTTTGAGAAGATACATTTCAATTTTTGAGACAGAAAAGGAGGATTTGTCACAAGTGTAATTTTACCATCCATCCTTTCAAACTAGTATTTTGCTTCTGACAGCAACTCAAATCACAGGCATGTTTAAAAAAATCTCTCAGCTTGCATGGTTATTTTTATTTGCTTTGTTCTCACCTGCATGGCTGCAAGAACTTCAGGATCACTAAGAATTTCATTAAGTCCAGGCATGCCACCCATCCCAGGCATGCCACCAGGCATGCCACCAGGCATTCCACCAGGAAAACCACCTTCAAATAAAAGAGGGGAAACACTCCATTAGACCATACATGTCTTAACATTTTCCCATTCTCAGAAACCTTCATGTATCCAGGAAAGCAAGCAGAAAACATGTCCTCCATCTGAAGTGCAAAACTTTACCCTAAGTGTTTATCTCAAAGGCACAATTTACAGCACCAAGTCAAATACAATCTGTTTCAGTTGAAAATCATGCTAGTTAAGTAAGCCACCTCCTAACTTTGTCCAACCATAAAAGAGTCAGCATAGAATAGTGACTATAACTCCACAAGACCATATTTGAATTCCCAATCAGTCAATGAAATTCACTTGGTCACCCTGGGCAAATGACTCTCTCTAGACTTAAGAGGAAGGCAATGGCAAACCTCCTCTGAATAAATATTGCCAAGAAATCCCTAGAAAAGAGTAGCTTTAAGTTGGAGTGGAGGCACATGACAACAGACTCCCGTCAAAGAACCACTATTCCCTCTTAAGTCATCTGATTTAAGGATGTCATGTGTCTGCTGAAGGATTCCTCCAGTAAGGATGAGCATAAGCCCACTGAGTCAGAACTGATATCAGTTGCTTTTGCTGAACATGAACTATCAGGAGTTGAGACAGAGGCTGCTCTATACATGAGATGGATGCCCAGTGCTGGACTCAGGAAACTCCCAACTTCAGAGAGCAGCATAATAAAAAAGCACAAGCTAGGGTGTAGGTTACTCAGCAAAATATCTGCAAAGAAAAGCTCCATTGGAATAATATCTATTCCAGTGTAAGGAGTCTCTTTGGGATGAGGGTCTTGCTTCTGGTAATACATTTTGCTGAGATGCCTCCACCTCAGCCTACAGTGGGGTCTCAGCAGCTCAGCTGCAAAAGCCTGTTTCAAGCTGGCCGAGCTGCTGGGAGCAACATCTGTCCTTTGCCTCAGACCCTGTCAGCTATTCCTTGCCTTGTGTTATAGATGATATGCCAGTACCTGATCTTGGACTGTGTTTGACTTCGCCACTGGATTGCCCCTGTCTGTCTGCTGCTTGAATTCGACCAGTTTTGGACCTTGGACTGCTGCATGATTCTGGGTCTCAATGTCCTTCACGCACAGGTAGGACTCTGTTGGCTCTCTATTTTGCCTCCCGATTCTGGATTCTCCCTGCCTGGTTTGTCTACTTTAGAAGGGGGGATCATGCAGTCCTCCAGATATTGCTGAATTACAAGTTGCAGAATTCCTCACCATTGAGCATGAAGAACCTGATATAATGAAATGTCCTATTTCCTAGTGGATAGGGTTGATACAGTAAAGATATACACCAAGGGAGACTTGTTATGCAGACTTGTTCTCCTTTCTGTAGGCCTGTGAGAGGTACAGACACATATACTACTCTTCACCTGAACTGGTTCTAGGACAAAATTACATAATATGAAGAAACAGTCTCTTTCAGATTAAACTGCTTTTCAGATGAAAAATATCAATTACTAGTTGTATGCTACCTCCTAACTTTGTCCAACCATAAAATCTCAACATGGTGTAGTGATCTGAGTGCTAGACTAAGACTCTGGGAGGCCAGGGTTCAAATCAACTCAGCCAAGAAAACCCACTGGGTGGCCTTGGACAAGGTGCACTTTTTTCAGAGGAAAGCAATACTAAACCACCTCTGAACAAATCTTGCAAGAGGTACTCTTTAAGATCACCACAAGTTGGAAACAATGAAGAAGCAATCAACCAATAACCAGCATGAAAAGAGTTATCAGCAAAATTGCAATACACTTAAAGGGGTGTGTGATTTCAAAGGCCTTTTTGCCTGATGCATAAAAGAACATTATTACTCTATGTTGCTCCCTGGGCTCAAATTAATTAAGTGAGAGGATTCATCAATCAGTCAACCATCTGTAATACTGGTTTTGGACTGCTACAGCCAAACAGGCCATCACCTTCCAGATTTCACCCATCTCACCTCTAAAAAGGAAGGAATAAGAGCTTCATCTAATCAAATTATCTGAAATGAATTCATACCTGGGAAGCCACCTGGGAAGCCACCAAATTGAGGTCCTCCTGCCTGTCGACGTGCTTCTTCTTCCTGAAAAGAATCATAAGAACATTTCACATGCAGCGGGCAATTTACATGAGTAAGGACTCCTAAACTCCCCCCACAGACCCTGAAGATCAGCACCTGTCATTTTCAAACACCCCATGTCACCTCTCCTGAGTGGTCCCTTCCAGTTTTGAAATAGTCCTTGTTGTTGTTGTTAAGTGCCCTCGAGTCAATTTCGATTCATGGCGACCCTATGGATGAGACATCTCCAAGACCCTCTGTTCTCCACGGCTCTGCTCAAATCCTGCAACCCCTTAATACCCATGTACACTTAAAGGGGGGGGGGGGTCCATCCATCTGGCATGTGGCCTGCCTCTCTTCCTATTTCTTCCACCTTTTCCACCATTATTATTTTTCCCAAGAGTCTTCTCTTCTCATGATGTGTCTAAAGTACGACAGCCTCGTTTGGTTATCTTGGCTTCCAGGGAGGTTTCTGGCTTGATCTGTTTGAGGACCCATTTGTTTGTCCTTTTGGCTGCCCATGGGATCCTTAGCACTCTTCTCCAGTATATATCTGAAATGCATTGATTTTCTTCCTGTCATCTGAAATGCATTGATTTTCTTCCTGTACGCTGATGACACCCAAATCTATTTCTCCGTGTCTCGTTCGTCA
>CM034708.1:181564586-181575695 GCA_020142125.1 Phrynosoma platyrhinos | reverse complement strand
ATACCCTCTAGGAGAAGGAGTCACTTAAGAAAGTGCAGATAGGACTGTGATAAATCAGCAAGTGCATGTTAATGTAACAACACTATGGGCCAAAACAGATGAAAGTTACCCCCGCCAATGACACCTTGGGACTGCGGCAAATACACACTGTGGTCCCGAAGATGCCCTCTGCTGGCGGCCCAAATATTTGGGCCAGTTTTGGGTCACCTTAAGCTCCCCAGCACAACCCCTGGGCTGCTTCTGGATACTCCGGGGGCATGCATCGTCAAAACACCATGCCCCTGGAGCGGCTTGAAGCCACTCCTGTCTGGGTAGCTTCCAGGCAGCTTGGGGACGTGTGCCGTCAAAATGCCACGCCCCCAAGCTGCCTAGAAGCTGGCTTTTCTGGCAGGTCTGTTCAGGCCCCAAGTTGAACTAACCTACCTAAGATACTTTCTTGCTTTATGTTATTTAGTAAAGTTACTGTTTATGTTTTATAACAGATATCTGAGTGAATTCTATACACTATAAACAAAGGCAAGCATACTACTTAAGATATTGAATTGGTTTGGGGAAGATACTTGGGATCTTAGCCCTTACACACTTAGAAAGAATGTTAAAAGGATGAAAGCAGGGTAGGGTAATTGCTTGTACTTTTGGGCATTGGGATGTATGTTTCTTAAACTGGAGCCTTATGAGTCCCCTTCCTCCACCCTCATGCTTAAAAAGGCCAGGTTTTGAAGGAAACTGTACACTATACATGAGACAAACTTTGAAGTCTCTTCTAAGCATTTCTTACTTAGAGTTTAATTATTTCAAACATGGACAAAATTAAGATTGTCTCTCTCAATGTAAAAAGACTTGGAAACCACCACCCCCAAATTTACCCAGGTTAATAATTATTTGAAAAAACTTAAACCAAGCATTGTTTTTTTCTTACAATGTATAGAAAGGGCATGGGAAATGTTCTTGCACAATCTCCCTTTGACTCGCAATATACAACTGGAAATTCTAACAAATCCAGAGGTGTTGCAATATTGTTTGATAAAGCATGTCCTTTCAGGTTAACAAAATAATCCGGGACCCTTCAGGTCATTATTTAATATTGGAACATATCCTGACCAACAAAATCTTCACACTGGCCACATTTTACTCCCCAAACGATGACCAACACACCTTTCAGGTGTTGTAGAAACTGAACTGTGAGCTTATGGCTCCACAGCCCCTGGGTCCTTTAGCAGAGCAAAATAGAGAATGAAGACCACTGATGAGATACAAACAGGATAAATGTATTATCATGTGCACATTCCCAGGAGAAACTAGCATTTCCATGCCTGGGCAAAGGACAAGGAAAATGGCTGTTGTTTTTATACCCAAACAGACAAAGAACTCATGTCTTACATCTTATTGGATGCTCTAAACTTTAAACATATAGAATTCTAAGCAATGAGAGTAAAGATCTATGCATACATTATAATCTGTTTAGGATATCATTTGTGCCTGACCCATTGCATTCCAGGAAAACATCTTATCAGCAGAGACTGTTACTGCCAGGACCTTTCAGGGTCTCTCTGCACTGATTTATTGTTATGGCTTTATGGGGCATCCTGGCACCTCTTTGTTACAGCTTCAGGGTCTCTCTAAGGCAACTGTGTAAATAAACTTTAACATTCCTGGACTTAAACATTCTGGCCATGTGTTTCTGTGTTAAAGGTACCAGTTCCCAGAATCCTCTTTGCAGGCCTGATACTTACTTAGCCTCTAATTTCTACACAGTAGTACACATTTCTAACTTAGACATATAAAACATTGATTATCATTGATTATCAAATTATTGCCACTTCACAGGCTTCTTTCCTACAAACCTTAGGGAAGATTGCAGAGGGCAATATCATTATGGAGGGTGATGCAAACAAAGTCCTAGATTACACACTAAACAAATTGCATCCCCCCCCCCAAGATGAAAAAGAAAACATCACCAATATCTGACCTCTTAACTAGACATGGATTTATAGACCCCTGGAGAGTACTACATCCATCCTGTAGAGACTACACTTTTTATTAAAACATACACCACACCTATTCTAAAATTTCATCATTCTGAAATTATCCCTCCCTAACATTGTTGGTGTACAGGTAGAGTCTATAATTTATTCAGATTCAATCCGTATTTCCTCATGAATGAATGTTTTAAAAAACAGATTCAAGATGAAATTAATCAATTTTACCTTGAAAAAAGATCACCTAGACACCTGAGGCCTTGTTATGGGATACCCTGAAGGTGGTCTTCAGAGGCTTATTAATTAAGGAAGGGCTACAAAAAAGAGACTATGGGAGCCATGAGGCAAAGCCTCCTCCAAGAGACAGAAAAGCTATCATTAGCTCATAAAAAAAAAAAAAATCACTCAATTCATAGGTATTCATTCAACTCCAGAGGGAAAAAGCGGAGCTGGCAGCTCTTGACAACAGAAAGATTAAAACGGCCTTACATTACACTAAATCAGGGGGTAGGCAACCTTTTTGAGCCGGGGGCCGGGTTGCTGTCCCTCAGACAATTGGGGGGCCGAAGCACCAAAAATAAATAAATAAATAAATATTTTTAAATAATTAAAAAATTTAAAAAATATGCATACACACTCTCTCAGCCCCAGAAAAGCCATGGCAAAGCCCCTGTGGAGAACAAGTAATAACAAGAACAAGTAATAACAACAATAATCAATTATCATCATGGTGGGCGGTGGCGGCGGTGGCAGTACTGGCCTGGGGCCAGTCCAAAGGCCTCGGGGGCCGCATCCGGCCCCTGGGCCTTGGGTTGCCTACCCCTGCACTAAATCTTACTATTATGAATTTAACAACAAAAAGTCTCAACTCCTCGCTAGAGCTGTCAAGTGTAAGGTAGGGAGGAAAACCATATTCACTCTTACTTCCCTTGAAGGGAATATAGTGAAAGCCCCTGAAAAAATTACGAAAGAATTTAAAAACTTTTATTCTAAACTATGTATCTCTGAACTACCACAAAATTTGGACATGGACCTATTTATACAATCTCTAAATGTGAAGAAGCTCAAAGAATCTCATAAATCACTGTTAAACAAATCTATTCACCCAGATGAACTAAAAAAAAAATACCCAAGGTGAAACAGAATAAGTGTCCAGGCCCAGATGGCTTCTCAAGTGAATTTTACAAATTTATTATTTGGCCAAATTTCACCTCATCTTATTGCCCCTTTTAACTGCATTCTTAATAATGCTCCTGTGCCAACAAGTTGGCATAGAACCCCAATAATTCCAATCCCAAAACCAAAGAAGAAAGCCCAGAAACTAGATCTTTCCATCTTATTGCACTCCTTAATCAAGATGCAAAAATATTTGCTTCTATTATAGCCTCTAGTATTGAGTTTATTTTAGAATACAGTTGCCCCTCCAAGTCCTCGGACTTGAAATCTGTGGAGGGGCGACCGCCATTAGCATGAATAGGGCATGCACCCCAGTCAAGCCAATGGAGCTTGAATATAAGCGACCCTCATAACTCACGAGGGGTCTTCCATGAGTTACGAGAGACGATTGTACATTGATCCTGACCAGGTGGGCCTCATGTCAGGCAGACGCCTAGCAGACCCAGTCAATATCATCCACCATTTCAACCAGTCAAAGACTTCTCTAGCCTTACTTTCGCTTGATGCTTTGAAAGTCTTTCACAGGTTGGAATGGCCATTTCTTTTTGGGGTCCTTCAAGGAATGGATTTTGGAAATGGCTTCATAGGAGCAATCCACCTTATCTATGAGAAATCAGAGGCGACACTGTTGATCAATGGCCTCGACTCCACACCTTTTGCACTTTCCAGGAAAGAATGCCCATCCTCCCTCCTTCTTTTGCACTGACAATTGAGCCCTTGGCTAACATGATTCAGCATAATGTTGATATCACTGGTCTTTGCATCAACAACCAACACCATAAGGTTGCGCTTAATGCGCGATGATGTGTTGATTTTTTTTTATCACACCCAGAATTATCAGTTCTGCCTCTAAAAAAGACAATTAGTCCTTTGGTAGTTATTCAGGTCTAAAAATGAACTTTAACAAATCCACAATAATGGCTCTAAACACTTCATAACAGCAAAAATCCTGGAAAGACCTAATGGGCTTTCAACTTCGTCCCTCAGGTTTTTCCTATTTAGGAATAATCATCACGAAAGATACCCAACAGCTCATACCCTGAAATTATAACCCAGTAGACACATAGATGCTAAATAAATCTAAAGAATGGAAGGCTTTAAATCTTTCCATCCTTGGCAGGATTACATTAGTCAAAACCAGGGGTAGGCAACCTTTCCCCTTTAAGGGCCAAGGGACTTCAGCTCCCAGAATCCCAGGAACTATTGGCCAACATGGCTAAGGCTTCTGGGAGCTGAAGTCCCTTGGCCCTTAAAGGGGAAAGGTTGCCTACCCCTGATCAAGACGTTCATGATCCCTCAACTCTTTTTCCTGTTTCAAACAATCCTACTGACTCCTGCCCCATCTAGATTCAAGAAAAGGCAAAAATTAATTGATCAATTTATTTTCAATAAAAAGAGACCTAGATTTCCCAAATCCACATCACTTCTAAGAACGGTGGTCTGGCAGTCCCAGATATTGCACTATATTTCCAGGCTTTCCAACTCAGCCAAACTATTCAATTAATTAAGGACAACAGTGCTACCAGATGGATAAATCTATTAGTTTATAATATGAAGTCCACTGAATTTACTTGCCTCTACACCAAAACCTCAAAACAGAAAGTTAGTACTGTATAATATATGAGTCTAAAAATTTATGCTCAAAAATTGACCCCAAAATCTCAGGTCTACTTGTTTATAGGTCACTATGGTAATGTGATAGCAGCTCTTACAGATTTCCCCATGCGGTGGGAAGATAGTTTCTTTTTCTCTTGACCCAAGCAGAAAGAGTCCTATGTTCAGCTCCAATACTCTACCTCCCTTGAGATAGTGCTGTGTTCCTCCCTGCTCGCCTAAGATCCATCAATGCACATGTACAGACGTGTACAAAAATACAAGTATGAAAATGAATAGCGGCAAAGTGCCAGTGCAGCACATCAACTGTTTATTAAGCAAATAAACAGAGACCCTCTCCCAGCGTTGGCCCTTGCTGTCTGGGTGAAGACTGAAACCAAAGTTGAAACAAACAGCCTCAATTAGAGTCTCTCTTGCTGTGTGCACACATACACACATTGAAGGAGAAAATGTAGGTGAAATGAAGGTGATGTAAGAGAAAAGCTGATTCCTTATCAGGAACACTTGTTCCTTCCACCCCAGGACCTTCATCTTCCTGGGTGGTGAAGTGACAGGCAGCAAAGGCAGCCACTGGTAATAGGTCACCACATCGAAGAGAAATGAAGCATAGCAAATTGGGAGAGCAATTCTGTTAAGGCCACCTCTACAGTCCTTGAGAAAGGTTGGGATCAGAGGGAGTACTGAGGCTGAGGCTTTCATAGCTGACAGTGATGGTGGAATACCAAATGACATCTCTGGTCTGATTCAGTTGATGTGCTGCACTGGCACTTTGTCACTATTCATTTTCATACTTGTATTTTTGTACACGTCTGTACATGTGCACTGATGGATCTCAGGCGAGCAGGGAGGAACACAGCACTATCTCAAGGGAGGTAGAGTATTGGAGTTGAACATACTAAGGAAAGGAAAGGTGGAAAGGGTATTTGAAACCTATTGCATATTTTATTTATTTATCTATCTATTGGATTTATATCCTGCCTTTCTCCCAAAATGGGATTTAAGGCAGATTGCAATAATTTTAAAGAGACAGAACTAATACATTCATTGCAAAAGTTACAAAACATTAATTACAAAAGTGTATTTCAGTCTGCTCCCAACCCCTATGATCCAAGGTTTCTCTGTTATCCCACCATCCAGTTTATTGGTGCTGGGGCTGAATGTCAGGTCAGTCCACAATAAAAAAAACAACCAAACAAACCATTCATGACTTGATTGTGGATCAAAGGGCTAAGATGATTTAATTTCAGAGACCTAGATGAATGAGTGGATTGCACCTGTCCCAGCTCTATCCACTGAGAGGACATTGCAGAGTCAGTGGAGAGAAGTGCCCCCATGCATAAGAATTCCACCTTACTCATAAAGAAACCCATCCACCCTAGCACCAATTTTGAAGGTTTGCACCTGACCAGAGTGGATAAAAATCATTTTTTTATTAAATGATTTTTAAAAACTGAACTTAATTATTTAAATTAAATGCTTTTTGAGGAATAAAATCTATCTAAAGATAGTTTTCTATTTAAGATACATTATGTCCAAAGGTTATTAATCCTGAAACTGGGATTAGTTTTTAATTAAATAGCATGAGAATGTATATTCAAAAATGTTTGGTAAATGAATTCTGTTCAACCATTTACAATGTCATGCTTTTCCAGAGATTTCTGTAAGATCATTGTATAACTTTTCTATGTACAGAATATGACAACAGATCCTTGGTTTTACAGTTATTTTCTCCTATAATAGTCAGTTCACAGAATGCCAGACCATAGGCATCAGTAAAGTTAATATTCCAAATAATTATTTGATCATACAGTTTTGTTTGTAAATAAGAAATGAGGGTAGAGAATTTGACGGTAGAGAATTTCTGAACTACCACTGCATTATACTCAAAGCATTGATTTTGGTTTACAAAGCAGTCAATATCTGCTCCTTTTGTGATGAACCTGATTATACTGCAAGGAGATGCTCTTATGTACACACACACATATCTGCATAACATTACAGCTGTTTACCAAAAGACATACAGTGGACCAGTAGCAAGTTCGTATATTTTGCAGATTAGGAATCACTCCTAATGAGTCTGTGAGAGAGAACAGAACATAAATACCCTTACGTAACTGTTTGAAACTGTGATATCATGTAATTTCAATAGACACTGCCTTCTGGTGCATGTTCTGAATAATATTGCAGAACCAGAACTATAACTAAGGAAAGCATTCCCTTATTATCTTTCTTCCTTTTCTTACTCACTCGTGGCTGCACCTCCTTCAGCATAGCACTAGCTTCTTCATCATAATCCAGTTTACAGGCCAAAGCCAGATCACGTGCAGCTTCTTCCCAGTGACCCAAGAGCCTGATAATGACAAGATTCCAGAGTCAGTATTTGTTCCTGAGGTCCAAAGCACACTGCAGAAATAATCCAGTTTGAGACCATTTTAACACAATAAACTACAATTTCCAGGACTCCCTAGCATTGAACCAGGGCAGTTAAACGGGTCTCAAATGATTATTTCTGCAGTGTTTTGGACCTAAGAAAGATCTAGCAATGAATAGTCGCTTGAGTGTTGGACTGGTACTCTAGAGACCCAGGTTCAATTCTCAGCTCAGCCATGTAAATCTACTGGGTGACCTTGGGCAAGTCACACTCTCTCAGCCTCAGGAGGAGGCAATGGCAAACCTCCTCTGCAGAAACTTGTCAAGAAAACCCCATGAGAAGTTCACTTTAGGGTCACCAGAAATCGAAAATGACTTGAAGGCACACAACAACAACAAAAACATACATGTCCTAAAAGTATACTATATTATTTTTGTGTACTTGAAATGTTTCTTATTTTTAAATTTTAGACTTAGGAAACAATGGAAATTTAGCAGCCACTCACAAATCATTACTTCCTAAAAATTGCTAATATGCAAGGATGATATGCTATAAATTTTATTTAGCTGGACTAATCTGCTAGGATCATATTTATATGCAGATCAGAACCACAAGTCACAACTATGAGCTTTATTTAGAATTTTTTGTTCAGCAATGTTATTCTCAGAATTGATTCCCATTTAAAAGAACAGTATACAATTTACTCATATCATAAAAGAAAACTAAATCATAATATTTCCATTTCCTTAATTAGGGGGCTAAAAAGCAAGCAGACATTGTAGTTTCTTACCTGTGAGCTTTTCCTCGCCATTTGTAGGTCTGTGCTGAATCAGGGTTAATCTGAATGGCTCTGTCACAATCTCTTATGGCAGCATTTGGCTTCTGCATTTTCACAAATACACTGTAAACATCCCCAAAAAAGTTCAATGAATAATCAGGGACACTTTGCAAGTTTGCAACATGTATACTGTGCATTTTGGTTGTCCCAATAAAGGTGTCACTGTTTGGTGGATTAATAACATTTCGGATATTATTGGACTTTGCTATATGACCAAGACAACTACACCTGGATATGTTTTCCAGATCACATTGTTTGAATGTTTAACAAATGACTAAAGTAAACAGTAATTGCAAGTTAACTGAAAATTATAGTAACCATTCTAATAATTACTTCCCTCTGCTTTCCTAAAATTACAAGTTGTTTCAGCACTCTGGGTATATCCTGCACTAAGAAATAACATGAGCTTTAAACACCCACTATAAAATTAATTACAATATATTGTATTGTTATAGTGGTGTAAAGGCTTCTACATTTTTTCCAAGACCATAAATTGGTATATAGCAATAGAATAAATAAAAAATGTATTTCAGTGTTGATCAACAGGTGATATTTGTTACAGCATTAGGCAGAAAGAGAACTGAACTCAACCACCTATTTAAGGTTAGTACCTTGCAAAGGTTACTCATATGCAGTACCACCCCTGTGAAAACTCAGAAATGTGACACCCAAGTTACCTTTAAACAGCCTAAGAGAAATAAAAGTCTGTTTGCATACATACTGTCTAAGAATATAGCTACAGTGATATTAAGGATGAGGAAAGCATTAAAGGTCATCAATGGAGAATGTAAACAGGGAATGTAAACAGAGTAGAGAATGTAAACAGAAGGAGAGACAACCATAAACAACTGGCAGTTTAGGAAATTAGGAAAACCTAATATGACAGGTTTTTCCCTCTTATAGACTGCCTTGTAAACACTTCTACAACCATTGTAAAGCTAAAAAAAATCATTTGGGGGGGATTGCAGACTGCCAGAAATAGTGCAAATTGAGTCCATTTTTAAGGTTAGGGTTAGTGCTAGGGAATCATGGGGATTTTTTTTTTCTGAGACATTGAGCCTTCTCTGTCAGAGAGCTCTGGTGCCACAATAAACTACAGTTCCCATGATTCCCTAACCCTAAAAGTGGACTCAATTTGCACTATTTCTGGCAGTCTGCAACCCCCTTTAGTTTCTGATGATTTATAGCAACCTTAAAGGGTGAAAGAGTATTTTAGCTTGGAGGTGGGCCTAACAAAAGTTAAGAGGCTAAACAGCTTTTGCATCAGGTAATGACTTAGGAACAATCACGTACTAGACTAAAGTTGAAATTTTACTAACGAAAGATATAACAGGCAACATCTATTATGATTCAGACATCTGGGATTAATGTTTGTAAATACACTGTGTTTGTGTACATACAGTTTGGCATCCACTAAAGCACACATTTTCAGATTCAAACTCTCACCTGGCCCGTTTGGCATAGAGGATAGCCAGATGAGGATTCAGTTTTATGGCTTCTGTAAACAGATCAATGGCTTTCTGAAATTCACCTGTAATATCAATAAAGTATCAATTATACCCCAAATGAAATCCATGATATATACTTAATTAGGGCAATTATACTTATGGTAGGAAGGGAGTGATATGAGAGAAAGTGGTCCTAGCAGCCTTGCAGAAGGGGATCATGGAACTGCTCCTTAATACCATTTCCTGAGACTCAAAGAATTATAGCTACATCTTTAAGCTGTTTCAGACAGCTAAGTTCACAATGCAACCTTTAAAATGAAAAGTACTTTTCTTTATAATGAAAAAGTTATTTAATTTTCCTAAAAAGAAAAGCAAGAACTCACCTTCACCTAATGCATTAATAGCTTCCATCTTTTTTTCATTAGCCTGGTCCATCATCTCTTCAGTTACCTAAACAAGGAAAAAGTCAAAGAGATTGGAATGTAACTCAGAGGAAGTTTTCTTAGATCAGAAATTTTAAGATACCAGAGTGTTACTATGACTAAGATGTCTCTCTCAGTAGGTGTTTAATTAAAAACAGATCTGAGTTATTTTTCTCTGCATTGAGGTGCTGGTCCCCAAAGCTGATGGAATACCACCCACTTCCCCCTGCCACTCAGGTTTCCTGAACGAAAAAATATTATTGTTCTCTGTCAAATGACAATCTCAGTCCAGATTGCTAAAGCATGAAGAGGATGTGTAGTAAGCATGTTGTATGGCATACTAAGATGCATATTCTTCTCTATGTGTGTGCAGCCCAGCCCCGATTGCAAGAGGCACACATTTGGGGCTATAAGGCTTGTGTACTTTGGCTGTACTTTTTAAATCTTATATCCTGTGACCTAGTTTTTTGTCTGTCTGTTTGACATTTTGCAAGGCTATTCCATCAAGAAATACTAACCAGTTTATCTAAGAAGCAACAAGTAGTTTAAAGAAAGACTTTCAAACTCAGTGAAACTTAATTACCTCAAGACTTTCATCTCCCATTGCCTGAGGTTCATCTTTGTCTGGTTCAATAACACCTTCATTGTCAATCTCTGCAGGCAAAAAGATAATTGACAATAAGAACAGTTATTACACGTACTATGCCTAAAAAATAGTGTCATAACTCCAGAGACTATGAGTAAATCACCTAAATCACTCTCTTCACTCTCTGGCTCTGGTGGTTTTGGTGGTTCTTCTGGTGACTTTGTTTCTTCTGTTTTTGCCTAATGAAAAATGTATTCAATTACTGATACCGTCTTTCAAAAAACTGTTGACACAAAAACATTTTTTCATTAAAAAGTGACACAATTCTAAAAGGAATAGTGTGACAGGTGTTTTATAATACCAACCTTTTCATGGAAAGGTTTACACCAGAGTGAAAGTGAACACATCTAAACTTAATTATGACAATTTTGTTACAAAATGCCTGCTTGCATTAAACCATTGGAAAATCTAGAATTTCAATTACGGTCGGCCCTTTGCATCCATGGATTCCATCATCCACAGCTTGATTTTTTTTTAAATCCAAAAAGTAAACATTGATTTTGCCATTTTATATAGGAAAACTACTTTACAATGCAAATAATAATAATAATAATAATAATAATTGTTTAATTGTTATAATTGTTATTATTGTTATTACTGTTGTTTTGTTGTTGT
>CM034708.1:181536849-181555509 GCA_020142125.1 Phrynosoma platyrhinos | reverse complement strand
GACCCCTCTCCTCCTCCTCTTCCCCCTCTCGGCCCCTCCTTCACACACACCCCTGTGGCCCCCAATCCAGGGCGCGGGGACCAGAATGTTCCAGAAATTGTAGTTTAGTCGCCCTTGAGGGTGCCTGTCGCCCGCTACCTTTATATCGTTCCCCCCCTCACACACATACAAGTCCACATGGATAAAAACACCTAATCAGCCGAGGAATACTAATAACTGGAATAATAATACATTGTTATTATTATTATTATTATTACTCCGCATGGATAAACACCTAATCGATCGAGGAATAATAATAATAATAATCACATGGATAAAAACATCTAATCAACAAGGAATAATTATAACAACTAGAATAATATACAGTATTATTATTACTATAAGTTTACATGGATAAAAACACCTAATCAGCCGAGGAATAATAATAATAATTAGAATAAGAATAATAATACATTTTTATCTTCCTTATTATTATAAGTTCAAATAAATAAAAATACCTAATTAAACGAGGAATAATAATAACTAGAGTAACTAGAAAAATACATTGTTATTATAAGTCCATACGGATAAAAACACCTGAGGAATAATAATTAGAATAACTAGAATAATCATAATTATACTAATACATTATTGTTATAAGTCCACATGGATAAGAACACCTCATCGACTGAGGAATAATAATACTAATAAAAATAAATATTCCTTATTATTATTGTTATTTCTCAGCTCATTAGGTGGTATCCATGTGAACTTATAACAACAATAATAATTTATTATTCCTCAGTTGGTTAGGTGTTATTATCCATATGGACTAATAATAATAATAATAATTTATTCCTCAGATGATTAGGTGTTTTTATCCATGTGGACTTGTATGTGTGTACAAGTATCATCATCATATTTGTAACGCCCTTTTCATCAAGGCATATAGAATCAAAAACAAACGTTAAAAGACAACAGTAAAAAAAAAAAAATTGCTAAACGTTAGCAAATCAGCCAGCCTCAAACTCGCCTCAGGCTCTGCGAGGCAAAAGGCCGGAGGCGGCACTTTAAAAAGCAGGCGTTGTACTTAGCCATCTAGGCACCCTTCCCGGAAGCTATGAGGCGAAGGGCGATGGCCGGCATGAAAGTGACGTCATCAAACGTCGCCCGTGTGCAGAGCAGGTCCCGGGGAGCGTGGGAGCGGTTGGTTAAGCGTGGTTCGGGGAGGCTGGGGGAGGTAGTAAGGGAGGGGCGCTGGCGTGTCTTCCCAGGCCGCCCCTGAGGAGCGGCGGGGGGCTCAGCCATGGTGTGGCTCCCAGTCCAGAGACTCCTCCAGCCTGCGAGGGGCATGTGCTGCTTCTCAGGTTAGAGCCTTCCCTTCCTTCCTTCCTTCCAAAGACGGCTTTCCTTAGTCTAGGAGAGGGTTAGAAGTGTGAGTTATAGTTTTCTAAGTACCAAATCGAATTAATGGAATTCAAAATATAACCTCCTATTTCATCCAGCGGGGCCCCTGGAATCCAAAAACTTTTACAGGGTGTCTCTGTATGTATGTGTGGTGTGTATTTTAGAAACCATTTCTGCCTTTCTATTCTAGAGGCCCATCTAAGGGCTAAACTCTTAATTCTGTTTCTACCAGTTTCATATATAATATATACTTATTGTTGTTAACTGCCTTCTAGTCGATCTCGACCCATGGCGGCCCTATGGATGAGACATCTTCAAGACCCTCTGCCCTCCACTGCTCTGCTTAAATCCTGCAACACTTTAATACCCATGTCCTCCTTAATAGAGTCCATCCATCTGGCATGTGGCCCTCCTCACTTCCTACTTCCCTCCACCTTCCCCAGCATTATTGGTTTTTTCCAAAGAGTCCTCCCTTCTCATGATGTGTCCAAAGTACGATAGCCTCAGTTTTGGTCATCTTGGCTTCCAGGGAGGTTTCCGGCTTGATCTGCTCTAGGACCCATTTTTTTGTTCTTTTGGCTGTCCATGGGATCCTCAGCACTCTTCTCCAGAACCACATTCACTCAAAGGAATTGATTTTCTTCCTATCATCTTTACACATACACATATATACATTTATCACATATTTATTTGTGTGTTGAATCCAAATAGTAACGAGTCAAACACACTGCAGAAATGATCCCTCTTGGGTAGTGATTCCCAAACTTTGGTCCGAGTGTTTTGGATTTCAGCTCCCAAAAGCCCCAGTCAGCTGGGTCAAATAGTCAGGAATTGACTATGGAGATGAAGTCCAAAAATTTGCAGGACCAAAGTTTGGGAATCACAGCCTAGGGCAGGGGTAGGCAACCTTTTTGAGCTGGGGACTGGGTTGCTATCCCTCAGACAATGGGGGGGGGGGAAGCACCCTAAATAAATAAATAAATAAATAAATAAATAAATATATTTTTTAAAAAAATAAAAAAATATGCATGCACACTCTTTCAGCCCCAGAAAAGCCATGGCAAAACCCCTGTCGAGATTTGCCAAGAAAACCCCAAGAACAAGTAATAACAATATCAATATCATCATGGTGGGTGGCAGCAGGACCGGCCTGGGGCCGGTCCAAAGGCCTCAGGGGGGGCGCATTCAGCCCCCGGGCCTTAGGTTGCCTACCCCTGGGCCAGGGAGTAGGGGGACATTTTTGCCATGTTTCAGGGGCAAAAGCCTTTATTAAGAGGAAGACAGCAGAAGTCATTTCCTTTTCACAGTCTTGTTGCTAAAAAGACCTCTGTTTGTAAGTGTGGCCCAAAACACACTGCAGAAATAATCCAGTTTGAGACTGCTTTAATTGCTCTGGCACAGTGCTGGGGAATCCTGGGAACTGTCATTTATTGTGGCACCAGAGCGCTCTCTGACAGAGAATCCTAAATGTCTCACAAAACTACAATTCCCAGATTGAGCCTGGGCAGTTAAAGTGGTGTCAAACTGGATTATTTCAGCAGTGTGTTTTGGCCCGCAGTCACATCTGCTACGCAATGGTGTCCTTTGGGTTGACGTCACCCGATGCGGTAACTTGTGGTGTCACCCCCCCATTGACCTTCTCCCATATAACACACTGTACAGAATATTTAGTCATATATTTTTTGTACTAATGTTACTCATTGATAGTAATTCCTGCACATCACTGAATGCCATGGTAGTAGTTATGACATAAAACAACTAGCAAGATTAAAATTTCACCTTCAAATTACAACATCATAGACACAGCCTCAGTGCATTTACATGCACATAGTTTCATGGGCTTGAAGTGAAAATTTGGTAAAAGGTGATGTTTTTTAAAAAATTAAAATATTTTTTAAAATATTTTTTGAATTTTAAATTGGATTTTAAAAAAACATGGGGCCTTTCTTTTCTTCTCCCACTGAGCCCCACCCTACTTACACCATCTCTTCAGCATTTTAAAGAGAGACAGGTGAATACCACAGCCTATTTCTGCCTAAAAGTGGAAGTAGTGGTATTATTCCCCCCCTTAGAGTGTCACCTGGTATGGTCCACATGGTGCAGGCTATACCCCTCCTTTACCCTCCTAATGACACCACTGCTTCTACAGCTGCATCCACACTGCAGAAATAACCTGGCTTGACACCGCTTTAACTGCCATGGCTCAGTGTTATGGAATTCTAGGATTTGTAAGGTTTTTTTTAATTATTATCATTTTTAAGTTTAAAAGTACATAACCAAAAAAAAATCCATTGTTTTTTCTCTTCTAGTATTGAATTATAAGATATGTACACCATAGATACATAATGATAGCTTTAACAACCATTCACATGTTCCTCGGATGATTGGGTGTTTATATCCGTGTAGACTAATAATAATAATAATTTACTGTTCCTTATTCTAATGGATCTTTTTGTGATACCAGAAATACTGTGTTCAAATCACAATTGTTTATTGTACCACAGCAGACTACAGATCCCAGGATTCCCTAGCATAGAGCCATGGAAATTAAAGCACTGACAGACTAGAATATTTCTGCAGATGCAACCCCTGTGTTCTTTGTCAGGAACTTTGGTCCAAAACACATTGCAGAAATAATCCAGTTTGAGGCCACTTTAACTGCCCTGACTCAGTGCTAGGGAATCCTGGAAATTGTAGTTTGTTGTGGCACCAGAGCTCTCTGACAGAGACGGGCTAAACGTCTCCCGAAACTACAGTTCTCAGAATTCCCTAGCACTGAGCTAGGGCTGTTAAAGCAGTCTCAAAATTGATTATTGGACCTTTGTCAACCAAGGTGTGCCTATATAATAGAGGCTGAAGTGCTGTAATTGTTAGGAAATAATCACTAGGGAGTTCCCATTGAAAGTGGATTTGTTTGGGAGATAGTTGCAAGTGTAGTTCTAATTGATTTTAGTGAATGTATGTATGTTTACTTGGATATGGACAGCTTCTAGAATTGTGCTGGCTGGCTCCTGGGGAAATATACTTTTGATTGTAACTCTGGGGTGGAACAGGTGGGCAAAATAAAGCAGTTTCCAACTGCTCTGAACGGAGTGGGGTGCAGGCATTTAGATGACTCATGCCTCCAAAGCAGGCAGAAACTGGACCGAAGTTGCACTCCGGGGTTGGAAACCGGAGCAAACAGAACCTGGAATAATGCGGCTTCGCGCGAAAGATGCACATCTTTGCACCTGCATATAAATGCCCCAACACGAGTGCAGGGCTGTAGCAAAGCAAAGAAATAAAAGTGTGACAACTCTAGTGGATGCAATTACAACATACACAAACCAGACAGTCCAACAGGGGGCACAGGGTGAAGGGGGCATGTAGAGGGGGCCTCCATGATTGTGTTTTACCAATATATCACTCACACATCGATACTTCGATGTCCTGAATGGGCAGAGCATCACATGTGTGATTGTGTGGCCGATCAAAGGGGTGGCCATGCAATGAGATGTCATCTGGGCAGACGTGGGAGTAACTTGGGGGTCTTTGGCAGTGTGTTCATGCTAGGTGTGTATGTATGGGGCAGAAGCAATAAACAAAAAACCAGTGGTGTGGCTTGACGTTGCGCTGTGCGGTTGGGCCGTGTGCCTTTGGCCTGCCTTGGGAGTGGGGCGTGCGGGCAGTGGAGTTTCAACTTGATTTGGGGGAATGCGGGATCAAACAACGTTTTCCTGCCCATCTGCTTCAGGCCTCAGGACTCAGACAATGCAAAGAAAAGGGAGTGCTGAGCTAGGGCCTTTACAGACCGTCAGAAATAATGCAGCTTGAGGCCACTTTAACTGTCCTGGCTCAGTGATAGGGAAGCATGGAAACTGTATTTTTTTTTTCTGGGACATTGAGTCTTTTCTATCAGAGAGCCCTGGTGCCATAATAAACTACAGTTCTCATGATTCCTTAGCACTGAACCAAGACACTTAAAGTGGCCTCAAGCTGCATTATTCCTGGCAGTCTGTAAAGGCCCTAAGTTACAACATATCACCTTAATTCAGTGAGCTTAATTGCAGCTAAGGCTACACAGTTTTGTAGCCTTGGCATAGCTGACTTTGGGGGGTTGCAGACTGCCAGAAATAGTGCAAATTGAGTCCACTTTTAGGGTTAGTGTTAGTGCTAGAGAATCATGGGAACTGTATTTTATTGTGGCACCAGAACTCTCTGACAGAGAAGGCTCAATGTCTCAGAAAAAAACAAACAATTCCCATGATTCCCAAGCACTAACCCTAACCCTAAAAGTGGACTCTTTGTCAATAGTGCACTATTTCTGGCAGTCTGCAACCCCCCTTTCTTTGGATTATGCTTCTAGTCTGTATTGTTCTGAAACTACTGTTTTTATATTGTTATGTTCTTAGTCTTTATAGTTTGGGCAGTTTATTCAAATGTAGCATTTTGACATTGAAATTAAATAAATATATCTCTTTAGATAAGTCTTTGATTCTCAGATGACTCTCAGCAAATTCCAGTATTACATCCATAAAAGTCTGTGTTGGTACAGTGCTTTGAGAATTCAATTGAAACATGTTTTAATAGTACCCAGTGACAGCAGTACTGAATTTCAGAAAACAAAAGTGCTGTATTTTTCTTGCAAAAAAAAGGAAAGTGCATACTTAAAGAGGCTGCCCTTAAAATATAGTGTTACATTTTTGCTTTTTTTTTTCCTATGTAACCTCTGACAAAGGTTACAGTATTACTCTCCATTTGCTAGATTTCATTGTAAAGTTTTGAAGCATGGTTCATAAATAAAATAATCATGGAAATATGTAGCCTTTCCATTCTTTGTACACAATTTGCTGTTTAGTAAATATTTTACTTGTATTGCAGAAGATATTGGGTAATGTTATATGTATAAACAGTGATATCAAAATCACTGCCACTTCAACATTTGCAGCCTAAATGTTCAAGGAAAAGGTGTGGAGCTGTTATGTCAGTGTTGTCTGTAGTGTCATATATGAAATAAATCAATAAAATGTAATATTTTTGAATTGCTAGCCCTGAACTTTTCAATGCATTGTCAAGCATCCATGAACTGTTTTTTGTTAATACAGGGATAAGACTGCCCCCCAGTGTTATCACCCCGCCTCCCTTTAGCCTCACCGAGCAGGTGAGAAAATCTAAGAAAATCTGAAGGGCACAGGTTCCTAAATGCTGAAATTCTAGTTTCTTACATGTCATGTAAACACTGAAATGTTAGGTAGGAATTTATCACTGGAAGCAAGGTAAAATGATCAGTGCTCCAGAATGATGGATGTGTGACTTGGCTGCACTATGGCTAGAAAGGAAGAGTATGTTCATCCTGACACAATGCATCTCTTTTCTTTTAGGATGCAAGCTCTGTTACTTTCGGAATTTGTCCATCCAGCCTGTTCAACAAAGGAAGATCCCAAACCGGTATCTAGGCCAACCTAGCCCTTTTACACATCCACACCTTCTCAAAGCAGGTAAGGATCATTATAGTATTGTCCTAGGCATACTCACTCAGAAATGAAGCTTTATTATTCAACAGGAATTCCTCCCTGGCAAGTTTGTATCGTGGTCACAGATACTGTTTCTTGTGCTGTCAGATTCTTTCATGATATTTCTTTAGAGTGATATAGTAAAGAAAATTAATGTACACCTTCCATGGAATTCCTGTTATCACCTCTTATGTCCCAGCTCAGAAGGCATTTCCTAGATTTCCAGAAATACGTCATCCCTGTGGACATATTTTTCTGGGCAAAGGTAACATACATAAGGGAATCACAGATACAGGCAACAATAATTTCTATTACTGAAATAATGCCATAGCAGTTACTATTCACTATAAGAATTATATTATCCTGTATGAACATGGCTTTGTTGTTGTTGTTATTGTTTCCAGTTTATGGCGACCCTGAGGCAAACCTATTGCAGGGTTTTCTTGGCGAGTTTCTTCAGAGGGAATTTGCCATTGTCCTCCTCTGAGGCTGAAAGTATGTGACTTGCCAAGGTTATCCAGTGAGTTTCAATGACCAAGCAAGGATTTGAACCTTGGTCACCAGAGTCCTAGTCCAACACTCAAACCACTACACCACACTAGTTCTCCTATGTAGAAGACCTCATTTTGTAGTCTTCACCCATCACAGGACTGGTAGCTGAACTTGAAGGTCAGGGTCTTTTTGACACCAAATCATTTTAATGCCCTCATAAGGAAAGCCAGCCTACATAAGGAAGGATCTACTTTTACTAGCTTTGTTATAGAAAGTGAAGGCAGTTAAGTCTGACAGATCTTTTGCTTTTTTGCTGTCAGCAGATCTTATATATTCAGTCCAATTTTGTTGAAAGATTAAATCTGAAGTTTTGAAAGAGAGAACTTTTCCTTAGAGCTATTAGGTACATCGTTTATAATGCTAAAAATAGTGTGGCTTATATACTGTTAGAAGAACATTTGTTGGAAATTTTTCTTTGGGCAACTAACTTTCCCTTTTGTCATCACCCCAAGAGTGCAACAGTGCTACTGTTATCTGCTCATTGTCCAATATTTAAAATGGTGTCCTGACTCTTCTTGCAATATAAATTTAATACTCTTCTAGATTACTTTCAGTAAAGTTCAGTAAAACAATTTGCTCTAATGTTTATAATGGGCTAGTTCATTTGAAGTGGACTGTATAACAGACAAATATGCTGGACATGTAAACACTTTGAAACAGAGCAAAGAACACAGGAGCAGGAAGGGGTTTCTGGGAGGAAGTGTAAGATGCTGGAGAAGAGAAATTGGTGAGCTTGGTAGTGTAGCACAGAATTGTTATAACCAGGTTAACGGGCAACATGAATGTATTTTTGATTTCTCTTCACAGGAGAAGTAACACCAGGGTTGTCGCAAGTGGAATATGCTCTCCGCAGACACAAGCTCATGGCTCAGATAAATAAAGAGGTGCAAGGAATGGACCACACTGTGATTCTGCTCTCAAATCCCACCTACTACATGAGCAATGATATTCCATATACTTTTCATCAAGACACTAACTTCCTTTATCTGTGTGGGTTCCAGGAACCTGACAGCATCTTAGTGCTGCAAAGTGTGCCTGGAAAACCCTTGCCATCCCACAAAGCTCTGCTTTTTGTCCCCCGGCGGGATCCAAGTAGAGAGCTGTGGGATGGGCCACGGTCTGGTACAGATGGAGCAATGGCTCTTACAGGTGTGGATGAAGCATACACCATAGAAGAATTTAGACACCTGGTGGCTAAATTGAAAGGTAAGGAACATACAGGCAAAATATATGGAACAGTACAAGATTTATCAGTGTGAAATTTGGGAACAGTTCAGTCACAGGTCAAGGGCCTGACAGGAGCAGAATGCTCCCTTAGCTCCATGATTGTAGTTATCACCAACACTACCTTTGTAGAAAATAACATTTGAAGAAAATTAATAGCTAGCATTTCTGTTTTACTTGTCACTGTATGATAGTCTCTGAGCGATCCTATTTCAGCTTGTAAAAAAATAAATAGTTATGAAAATTGTAGTTTGACTTAAATATAGTTTAACATTAAAGTGGTTACAATTTTCAGAGGGGGAGCCGGGTTAGTCTGTGGCAAGAAAAGAAACAAATAATGAATTTTACTATATACCACTACCATTTACTACCAATATCAGGCCACACAACAAAGATTCGAACACAGAAACAAGGTTTGTTTAAATACCTGGATGCCAGTTCTGCAGTTACAGAAACTGACAATGGCTTAAATCAGGGGTCGGCAACATTTGTTGCTGGGGGGCCGGGAGGGTGGGGGGAAATGGCATGGGGGCCACGCACACACAAACACACATCCCCCCCGTGCATGTGCACAATGACCGCCACCATGCGCATGCATGGGGCACCATTTTGGAAGGCCCAGCAGCACTGTGCGCATGTGCACGGCGCCATTGGGCCTTCCAAAATGGTGCCCCCGCTTGCGCACAGATGCACATGAATGTGGGCGCCATTTTGGAAGGCCGCAGCATGCGTGCGCCAGATGAATTCTCCCAGAGCAGGCGCATTGCGGCCTTGCCAGGGCCCAGGGAAGGCCTCAGCGTGCCTGCTCCGGGCAAATTCGTATGGTGCACGTGTGCTGCGGCCTTGCCAGGGCCTGGGGAAGGCCGCAGCGCGCCTCCCCAGGTGAATTCGCCCAGCGCACGCGCGCTGTGGCCTTGCCAGGGCCCAGGGAAGGCCCCAGCGCGCCTGCTCTGGGCGAATTCACCTGGCGCATGCGCGCTGCGGCCTTCCAAACGCGTGGCGCGCAGGGCGGAGGCAGCGGGACCAGCCACGGGCCAGTCCCAAAGCCTCCGCGGGCCACACCCGGCCCATGGACCATAGGCTGCTGACCCCTGGCTTATATCAAATGTTGCACTGGCAGTGCCACTTTAGTATCACAGCATGTCCCTTCATTCCCTTCTGTAGTTCTCTGAGCTGCTCAAAACTGGCTGCAGGGGACTTTGCAGACTTTCTGAGTGGGTTTTTAGGTAACAACTTCTGCTAGATTTGATAAATGACTTCTGCTAGATTCCACAGTACTACCAACAGAAATCTTGCATTGGATCCTGCCCAATATCAATAGTTGTCCCTCCCTGTTCGCATGGATCCATTCTGTACCCCCCACGAAATAGAAAAAATGTGGATATTCAAGCCCCGTTAACTATAATGGCGTTGCACTCCCGCATGTACACCGTTTTGTCCCTCCTGGCTTGCCAGCCGCGGAAACTCAAAACCACAAATGGGAAGTCTGTGAATGGGGAAGGATGATTGTACTTCCTCATTTTCCAAACTGATGCAAGCACTTATGCCATCTTGTATCAGCCATGTGTATGTACCTTTTACACAGGGCAGATAGGCCAGTCTCTTTGCAAATTATTAAAAGAATGAACGAATGCATTCAAGTCTTATATAAAAAAATAGTATTTTTTTTAAAAAATAGAAACATTTCATTGCCACCCACTCCTGGACATTTTGTCACTGACCTGAAATAGCATTTGCAGAACAAAGAAACTTCAAGAAGAGATTAGAGAGAAAAATCAGTTACAATTTGTTGAGAATTTTGAATTTTTGTTGTGTGCCTTCAGGACATTTCCGGTTTATGGCAACCCTAAGGCAAACATCTCACTGAGTTTTCTTGGCAAGATTTGTTCACAAGTGATTAACTGTTGTCTTCCCCTGAGGTTGAGGAAGTATGACTTGCCCAAAGTCATCCAGTGGATCCCATTGCCAAGTGTAGATTCAAACCGTAGTGTCATGGAGTCATCGTTCAACACTCAAACAACTACAATAATGTAGTTGTCAGTGTCACTGCTACCTGCATTTCATATTATTTTTACCTAACTACACTCTTACTGCCTACCATGGGCTTATCTACATTGATTTTTTTTTTTTAAAAAAAAGCAGCCTCCTCACCTTGCAGTTGCCACAAGCCTGCCACACAACATTTTATATGGTTTGCAGGGAATGCAGTTCAAGGGGTGTAATCAGTATTCCAAAATAAAGAAAATCACCTTTTATCCTGAACCTTTTATAAAAATCCAGATTTTCTTATGTGTGGCTGGGCCACCAACACAACTTTGGTGTAGAGCCAGGGACAGGAGGAGTTTTTGATGGGTGGCACTGATTATTTCTTGCAAGCCTTGTGTGTGTTGCCTTTTTGTAAAAAAGAAAAGAAAAAGTACTTCTCTGTATTTTCAGCCCTGAGATCAGAGGTGAGGGATTAGATCGTGCTACCCTCTTTTCCTCCCCCAGACTTGAGTATCACATTTGTTTTTACTGTTTCTGTTGTTCCCCTCCCTCCCATCCTCCCCCTCACCTGATCAGCATTGTGTCATCTTTTTTTCTTTTCCCCCCTCTCTCATTTGTGTGAAGATCTTCAATGTATGTATGCAGACCTCCACACAACTGAATAAGTGAATGATCACGGAGGACAGGGGAGTACTTGCGTTAGATATCCACATCAGTGAATGAGTGATCAGAGGGGAGGATGAGAAGAGGGAATGTGCTTGCTCCATTCACTGAAGTACGGTAAAACCAAAGACACAACACTGATCAGATGGGAGAAAGATCAGAGAAGAAAGAGTAAAAACAATAATAACAAACATGACACTTGGGCAGAGGGAGGAAGAGTGAGTAGTGGCCTGATCTCATTTGATCTGCATTTGATTTGATATCCGCTGGCACCTTTGTATTTTATGAATTGTTTGTTTTAATGGAGGAATTTACCTCCTTATATTGTTTTTAAACTGTATTGAGTTTAATATATTTTTAAGGGGGGAGGGGGGGCAATTGTTCTTAACCACTGTTGAATTTTATGATGTAAGCCGCCCCGATTGTGCTCAGAGGGGCGGGGTATTAAATAAAATTTATTATTATTATTAATTATTATTATCTAATCCCTCACCACTGATCTCATGGCTCAACATTTTCATAAATAAAAGATGAATGGAATAAAATGTTTTTCTTTCTGTTGTGTGTGGGTGTTCATTTAAAATTAACTCACTCCCTCATTGAGGTGGCAAAGGGGGAAGAGGATTGGATGGGGATGCATCCAAATAGAGTGCAAGGTGGTCTAAATTCACAGGCAAACAAAAATAGCTATTGGTTGGTGCATGCTGGGAAGGCAAAAACCAGTGTTGCAGACACAGTTGTGTGGCTGAAAATAATGAGAAGAGGACCTGTGGATTGCCCTCTTGCACTGAAGTGAGTTGGCCAGGGAAAATGTGTGGCTCATTAGGCTGATATCACTGTTTTTTCTGTGTGTGGCATTAACGGGGTTGTTGGGGATCAGGAAAATGCAGGATGAGACTAGGGTTTTTTTGTCAGTGTAGACAAGCTCCATGCCACCTTGTGTGTAACAGATATGTTGATAAAATTTTGAATAACACTTGATGTATCTTGTGACTGTAATCCATGGAAGTGCCTGCTATAATACATTTGGTAGTCTTTAAGGTACCACAGAATCATGCTTATTTAAATTTTTGTCCTTGCCAGATCTCTTTCTCTGAGGAATGACTCTTAAGGAAGCATAATATATTGACCTCACCTAATGATTTGTTTAGATTGCAATTCTGAACAAACTTAATAAGGATTAAGCCCTGTTAAACAGTGGGGCTTACTTCTGAGTAAAGGTAAATGTCCACAGGATTGTACTGTTAGGGGAGAGTTATCAATCTGCTAAATCTGCATGCTAGCATATTTTATAGAGATTTAGGTTTCCAGGTGACTACATGAAACATTCAAAGCAGGGGTTGGTAACATGGGCGGGTTCTGGGGGGGTAGGAATTTTGTGTCACTTGGACCTTCTGTGGCCACGTGGACTGTCAAAATGTAAAAAGCAAAACCAAGGATGGTCAAAAGTCTACTGACTTTGAAAAGTAGGTTTTGTTATGTTAAACAGTGCAGGGCCTTCTTGTAACCTGTGTACAAGAAGCATCCCAGAGAGAAATAATCATCCCAGAGAGAAATAATTCACCCACATCCTTCTTTGCCAGCAAAAAGATGGTTTCTGGAGAGGTTGAGGGATACAGAAATACCCTGGGAGACCACACATGATGCCCAAGACAGCACTTTGCCCACCCCAGTTTAAATTGAGGAAATATGATCTCTCCAGTGTATGAATTGTCATTTTTAATATATAAACACAGCTGGTGTATTAGTGGAATATTGTTGGGATTCTGCTGTTAGTGCAATATTCTGCTGTATTAATGGAACAGAAAGAATCTTTTTAGCAACTATTGTTACTATTGGTCATTCCTTTGAAGAGCTTTCCACAACACTAGAAAGTAGAAAGACAAAGACTGTCTGATATCAGAAATTTGGGGAACAGATCTTTTTCATTACTTAATCCAACTGACAGGTTTTTTTAAGTTCAGGAGGAATGTGCAAGTTCTGAATCCCTCTAAAATATATCTGGCTAATTAAAATAATGTTTGTTTATATTTTGTTTCACAGATGAATCTTGTATAGTTTGGTATGATTTTGCCAAACCTGTGCATCCACAGCTCCATTCTGATTACCTGCTCCACTTAGCTGAAGTCAAAGCTAGAAGCAAGAACCGGATACGATCCATCCGGCACCTAGTACAGAATTTACGGCTAGTTAAGTCTGCTGCAGAGATTGAGAGAATGAAAATTGCAGGTGAAGTGACATCCCAGGTATGAGACAATGCAGTTATGCTCAACAGGATATCAGTAGAAAAGCTACTGTCAAATGGGAAGTGAGATGCAGATCGTAGTTTGATTCTGGTGGAATCCTTGTCTAGATTTTGTTTATATTTTTAATAAGTTGGTCATACCAACAAAATATTGTATCTCCCCCCCCCCCCCACTTCATTTTATCAGAAAACATTTGTCAGTGAGGAACATGAGACACACAGCATAATTTCTGGTAGCTACCACAATAAATTAAGCCAATATGAATTAATACACAAAAAGAACTAGTGGGTGAGGTGAAAGGCAACTAAATATATTTGATACTCTCTGTATTATTTAGCTTAATAGAGGCAAATTTATCTTAAATCATGAAATCTCTTTAATTCCATTTAGGGCATTTGATTTGAAACAACCATAAAGGGCTTTGTAAAGAAACAGAACTGGCTTCTGTTATGAAAGTTACTGCTGATATTATGGGCCAAGATCAAACAAATTACATTTAGAAATAATCATGTTTGACATCAGTCTTTTTTAATGTGCATTCAAAACTCATAGCTCATTGCTAGTTTTTCCAACTGGAGTATTATGTTTTCTCTAGAATTATGGACTTACTAAAGATTGATCAGTGCTTCCATTTGAAGCTTTGCATTTTCATCCTTTTTGACATGTGTGCATTTTCTTAGCACTGCCTGTGCTTGGTCACCTCCCCCATACATCACACAACCACAATTTACTGTAGTTCCCTCCTCATCCATCTAACCTTTAGGGTGACCACAAACAGTTATGCCTGCTGGTATTTTGTAAGTTCCTTGACATCATTTTCCTTTGTTTCATCTTTTACATTCTTTGTTACATGCCTCTAAGTTTTATCCTCAACTTATCCAAAGGTCATATCAAAATCCATAATTTTGGCTCAAAAACTCTCAATACATGAGATTGATTTATAGTTGAGTGTATATGGTAAACGGACTAAAGATAAGCTATCAAAAATGTATAGTGTTCTTGACATACAGCTTCTTGCAAGTTAAAAAAAACCCTACCATCCAAATTGTCACCAGAACTAAAGTATGTTTACTTTTACAAAATGGAAAATTTTGAAAGCATCCTTATGAATATCAGCTTAGAAGTACCATATATACTTGACTATAAGTCGAGGGCAAGTTTTGGGGCCAAAATTATGGATTTTGATATGACCTGTGGATAAGTTGAGGGTAAAACTTAGCAGCATGTAACAAAGGAAGTAAAGGATGAAGCAAAGGAAAATGATGCTAAATATCTCTAAAATTTTGACAGGCATAACTGTTTATGCTCATCCTAAAGACTGGATGGATGAGATAGTAGAGGGATTGATGCTTCTTTTATGTGCTCTGAGAAGAGATTAAGCTTTCACCTTTCACCAGGGCAGGATTCCTTTTTTGATAAGAGTTAAAAGTACAGTACTTACATTGACACATGGATAAGTCGACCCAGGTTTTTTGGCTCAATTTTTTGACTAAAATTTCTAGATGTATACATGAGTATATACAGTAAGTGCGACTGTATGGGACTCCAGTGTAAATATTCATTTATTCCCAAAGTTTCCCAAAGTTCACAGAGAACAATATTGATGTATTGAAGTATTCTGTATGTCATAAGCAGGGATCCTGTGGTCCTCTAGCTGTTGTTGGACTGTGAATTTCATTAAGTCCTAGGCATGATTAAGGATGCAGGGAGCTGTAGTTCAATTACATCTAGAATACTACAGGTTCACCATCCCTGATACAGTTGGAATCTTATCCTAGGAGAAGGTGGAGCATGTGAATTATAAAATTAACAGCCACTTTTAAGATATAGTTATATATCAGTTGTTATTATATATCCTCCTGAGAAGAACACTTGAAGAAAGTAAGGTGGGCTATACATTATATAAGTGGGCTATACATTATATACTGTTCTGTATATGTGTCCTCTGATGCGCTTGTTGTGATGCACTTGCTGTGATTCACTAATGCCTTTTTAAAAATTGACAAATGTTGATCACAAATCTCATGATTAGTACAAGAACAGAGATAGCTTTTTGATGCAAAAATAAAGGAGGGCCTTTAGAGGAGTGGATAAAAGTCTAGAATATAATTACTTCATTGCTAACTGAAATTTATGTATTCAGTTTCAGAACATTAAAATACAAGTGGACTTCTGTCTTCTATATATTTACTCACTGTAAACTTTTTTCCTATTGGATTACAGTATGTTAAACTAAAAGGAAATAAAATGTTAGTATCAGCAAAAGATGAAAGGAGATGCAAACAATTTAGTAGTCACATCAAGCAATGGTGAGGGAAATGTAAGCATATTAAAGTATTATATTTAAATTGAAAAACTGTGATTTATGATTGGCCATCAAATTGGTATCAGGAACCATAGGTTCAAATGGGTTTGGTGCCCATGGATTGCTCTAAGTGTGTTTGTGTGATGTTTAAATGGAACTGTGACACATCATTATGACCATGCCTCCACCTCCACAGTCTGATGTATCAGAAGGATAATTGTGAATATAGGAGGCTGAATGCTGGGAGAACAGAAAATGACAGTAGACAAGTACTTTAGCTCTGGGGCTTAAACTGTAGTTTGCATTTGGAAGCACAATCAGATTTCTGAGTTCTGCTGTCTATGGTTTGATGTGATATTTCTACTGAACCATAACCTGCTAGGCAAGGAATTCCTCATTAAGGGCACAGTTCCATTATTATTTAAGGTTCAGGTTTTAACTCTGAAATCAAACTTCTGGAAGTTACTTCTTATTAAGATGTAGTTTCTGTTTAGGTGGAAATGATACGGGTTCACAGATGGTGTTGCAAATTACACTTCTGTTTAGTTCAGAAGTCATGAGCAGACATAGGGGGGGAAAACAAGTCCTTGAAAAAAAGATGTTATATGTTGGGGTTGATCCTGATTCTTCTAGGGTAGGTGAAATATACTTGTCTACTAATTCTTCATCTTTAATATTTTTGCTTAAGGCAGTTAGCAGAGAAAGAATTTATTCCTCTCATACTCGTTCAATAAGAGGTTTTTCATTGCTTTTTGACAGGCATTCATAGAGACAATGTTTGCAAGCAAAGTTCCAGTGGACGAAGCATTTCTGTATGCTAAGGTATGTGCTTTATTGGATTGTGAAAGAAACATCATAGTCCTTCATTTAGTAGATTTTTGCATTGAACTGTTAAGTTGCAGTCCTTTAAGCATATCTTTTCTGAGATGTTTTCCCTCTTTTTAAAGAGATAAGACATAGCTGAGTCTTAAGAGAAGGTTAGGGTGAAGTCAAGAGGGCTACTTAAAATGTTGGCATATGTTAGTCGAAAAGCATTTGTTCCCATAGCCTTTCCCATACTAAAACTAAGGTTTACTTCACATATACTTCAAGATACACCTCACATATACTTGTAGGTGTGAGTATGATCACCCTTACCAAAACAACTGTATGAATATTTCTCTGTTGTTCATTGAACAGACTAGAAGCTTTGCTTCCCTCCATGAGGAACAAGTTAGAAAACAGAGCTTGCAATGAAGAAGCTTATTAATGACATTAGGAGTGTCTCCAAGTTGTCTGTTTCTTTCATCTAATTTAGGAAATCCTTTGACTGACTTGATGCTCTTAAGAAATCAATATCTGGCAATGGAAATGGGCCAAAGTCAAAAGCATTGTGCAGCAGATCATTCTAACCAATGGAAGAATTGTCAGGGCCAAGAGGGAGAGGTAAAAAAAAAAAGTGATTTAGCCTCTTAAAAACAATCACTAAGTTCTGGGCACTTACTATGTGTCTAATAAAAAAAAAAATCAGTGATCTCATGCTTTTATTGTTCCATGGGATGCCAGACTCTGGGCTTCCTCTACTATAGAGTCCGTTTCTGTATGTTTCTTTCAAGGAACTTAGAATAGCCTTAGGTTACTCTGTTTTTTCTTCACAGCAAATTGTATAGTTCAAGTAAAGTGAAACTGAGCTAAAGCCACTCATCACTGAGTAAAAATTTGAAACTACATCTCCCTAAGGGTAAAACCAGGACTTAAAAAGGATACTTTTTTTTGGACTACAGCTCACAGGAACCCCACCGCTGCTGGCCATTCTGGATGGGGAATTCTGGGGTTGTCATCCAAAAAAATAACATTTCCATGTTCCGGAATTAGTTCAGTATTGTATCTTCTACACTCCATTGGTTTGCTGTGCTGTGCATGGGCAAACAAAAGCTTTGTAATTCTGAGCCAGAACTGATATATTTTCTTATTTTTCAATTTGGTCATAACAGTTTGAATTTGAGTGCCGTGCTCGTGGTGCTGACATTTTGGCTTATCCCCCTGTGGTTGCAGGTGGCAACAGATCCAACACCTTGCATTATGTGAAAAACAACCAACTCATCAAGGTATCCAAATAGATTATAATATTCTGACTGCAACATACTGACATTTCGTCCCTATGAAACTTGCTTGACTATTTAGAAATGTTTTATTCTAATTGATATCTTGTTGGTTTGTGCAGCCTGTACAGGTGTAAATTCTGCTTCCTGAGTTAGTACCTGCACCAGCTCCTGGCCTAATTACTAATAGAATTCAAAGTTGTAGTCATGTTAGTCTGGAAAATCAGTATGCAAAAGGATCTTGTAGCACCTTTAAGAATAAAGGAAAGAAAGAAGCTGGGAGCATGAGCTTTAGTAGACCTGAGCCTCCTTCCTCTGATGCATGATTGTGGGAAATAATGACCATCACTTTGCACATCCAGTTTAAAAATCAGATAAAAATATAGGGTGTCTGAAAATTAACTTTACCATTTCAGTTGTATATAGAACTGTAATTGTCAATGTTTGTTTATTTATTTTTGTGCCTTTTCACCCCAAAAATGGATTTAAGGGATTTAGATACCCTGTATTAAAGATTTTACTTCAAAATAATGTTTATTATTGGTAGTGCTCCTTCCAAATTAAATCCAGACTGAAATATTGATGACACATCAAACTCTGTGGCCAGAATTCCATTCCATATGCAGTGTGGCTTGCTCTTTTCTATAATGCTGGCCTCATTGTGACTTAAACTTCTTGCCTTAGGGCCTTTGCAGACTGTCAGAAATAGTGCAAATTGAGTCCAC
>CM034708.1:181500559-181534665 GCA_020142125.1 Phrynosoma platyrhinos | reverse complement strand
GTCGTCTTATACGCCGGAAAATACGGTACTAGTTTTCTAGAAGGAAGAGAAAATGACTTCAAAGATTCTATTCTATTTATATATACATTTGAAAATTGTCCTTCATTCAAGATACTAGGTCCAGTTAAAATGGTTAAATTTAATTAAAACAGCAAAACATGTCATCAAAACAGAATAAAGAAGCAAAACCAGTAAAACAAAACTAAAAGATGCGGATGCAGCTAAGGCAGTTCCAGTGTTGGTGCCAGTTGCATATCCATATGGACAGTATTCTGCAATTGTGGTGCTACAACTGAGAAGACTTTCTCTTTTGTGGTCTATCTCCCATAATCAGAGAGGAGCTTTCCCTGATTATCTTAAGTCATGACAAACTGATGCTCTCATACAGCTGCAGTGAACACAATCTTCTTTGTGGGGAGAAATGGAGAAATGTATTTCTGTAAATAAAATTTGTGTGAACCATATTCCTGGTATGAACATTATCATCTCTGAACTGCCCTTGCCCCAACTTGGTTTGCCTTGTTTTATCTGAATAGCAAGCCAGGGCATACTATTATATTGCCATGTTGTTTCTTAACAAAAGTCAATTTCCTAAGAAGTAAACATTCTGTTTCCTTCTTCCTTTCTTCCAAAGAGACTGATAAATGTGAACACTTGATGCCAGTCTCCCAAATTGTGATGCCTTTTAACAGGTGATTAAATAATGACTGGAAAAAGGGAGTCTTTGTGCTTGCAGCAGAGATTTCCTCTATTCTGTTTAGTTCAGGGGAGAATATAGGAATGATAATGAACAGCTGAAGCACACAAGCACAGGGGATCCTCTTAGTGCAAGACAGCAGGTGCTCAATTTCTTGGTTAGCATATTACTGATGAACATCAGACCTTAAAATAATTTTGTTTATCTGCAATGATCTCTACTGAAACTTAGGGACTTTGTTCACAGCTGTTCTAAAATGGATTTTAAGTTCACCAGAACAACAGAGTCTTTTGTATGTATTCCATCCAGTTAAGATAAACTGTTGCAGAGATCACAGCCAGATTAAAAGTAGCTTGACTGAAACACATGAAAAGTGATCCAAGTTAAAGGTGGAACTTTCTAGCAAAATTAGTCTTGCTATATTTTGCCATACACATTATACTAAAAAGACTAGGTTTATGAATGTCATAATTCAAGTCTTTGTAATTCATATTTTAATAAGCAGTCTTTATAGTATAAGCAATCTTAATTCCACCAAAAATGTTACATTTTGGTGGACCTCTGTCATCTACATTACAAGGAATTGTTTTACATAAGTTACACAGTCTATAAAGTAAAACTCTTTTATTCTTTGTCACTACATGGAGACAGTTTTATCTTTTTATTTATTTAGACTCCCCTCCTTTTTTTTAAAGACAAGATTGCGTCCAAAGATAACTCAGAACAATTGCAACCCCTCACAAAATTTTCAAATGTAACTTTCATATTAGTGGGCAACTAGGAAGCCTAGGAGGCTGCATTAGTCCTCAAACTTAGGAGGGTTTGGAGGGTTGCACCTTTCTGCTGCACCTGCTCCTGCAAAAAAGACATTTTTAACTTTTTTCCCCTCTTGGGACTTGGGAAGCATTTTTGCCATGTTTTGGGGGCTTTCTAGGCTATTTTAGGCATAGGGGAGGACTTTATTAAGAACAGTAAGGGCCTTTGCAGACTGCCAGAAATAGTGCACATTAAATTGAGGCACTGCCCTGGCTCAGTGCTAGGGAATCATGGGAATTGTATTTTTTTCTGAGACATTGAGCCTTCTCTGTCAAAGAACTCTTCTGCCACAATACATTACAGTTCCCATGATTCCCTAGCACTGAGCCAGGGCAGTGCCTCAATTTAATGTGCACTATTTCTGGCAGTCTGCAAAGGCCCTAAGTCAGCTGAAATAATTTCCTTTTCACATTCTGTTTCTAAAAAGACCTCTTGTTTGTAAGCGTGGTCCAAAACACACTGCAGAAATAATCCAATTTGAGACCGCTTTAACTACCCTGACTCAGTGCTTGGGAATCTTGGGAGTTCTGGTTTATTGTGGTACCAGAGCCCTCTGACAGAGAAGGCTAAATGTCTCACAAAACTATAGTTACCAGAATTCCCTAGCATTGAGCTAGGGCAGTTAAAGTGGTCTCAAACTGGTTTATTTCTGCAGTGTGTTTTAGACCTGTGTGTTTAGACATGCCTTCAAATCGCCTGTTGACTTATGGCGATCCAATTTCATAGAGTTTTCATAGGCAAGGAATACTCAGATGTGGTTTGCCATTGCCTTCCCCTGAAATATAGCTTATAGCACCTGATATTCATTGGCAATCTCCCATCCAAGTTTTAACTAGAGCAGACCATGCTTAACTTCCAAGATCAGATGGCATATGTTGCCTTTTCTAGGCCTAAATTGGCCTGGAGAAGCCACAAAATGGGGTGGAAATGTCCCCCATGCTCCCTAATGGACATTTTGGGAGAAGCCTTTTTAAAAAAATCTACAAAACTTGTTTTTGACCTGAGGGGGGGGTTTCCAGTGGGCCTCCAAACATAATTGAAGTGACTTCACACCTCCTATAGTGTAATTTGGAGCATTCTGGATCAAAAAAGTTTTTTTTTTAAATGAAAAACTTCTTTTGGACTTGAGGGGCCTGGGGGCAAAAAACAACACCCAACCCTGAGAGACACATGCAGCCTGTGGGTCACAATTTGTTTAACCCTGGTTTAAAGTAACAGTAATATGTCAGTGTACATAAAAAATACAGATGAAAGTACTAAAGGGGCTAGCAAATATAAATGGAACAACTAGCTCTCAAATTAACTAGAAGGGGTTGAACACAAGGTCCCTTCACCTGGACATCAAACTCAAAATCAGTAAACTGTAGTTTATTGTGGCACCAGAGCTCTTTGACAGAGAAGGCTCAATGTCCCAGAAAAAAATACAATTCCCATGATTCCTTAGCACTGAGCCAGGACAGTTAAAGTGGGCTCAAGCTGCAGTATTTCTGGCAATCTGTAAAGGCCTTAACTCTACAAAAGCTCACACTACCAACTTCTTTCTTCCAGTTAATCTCAAAGGTGCTACAAGATCTCTCTACATACAGGTATTTCATAGATGTTAAGATGGGACAAAAATAAATTAGTTCAAAAACACTAATAATATTTCAGGATTAAGAATCCATATTTATATTTTACTACAAGTATTTACAGAATGAAAAGATTGGTTAGTGTGCTGCCCTTTGCAGTGGAATAGTGAGGGAAGGATCTGCAGAAAATTGGTGGGATACAGCTAGAAAATGCAGCTTTAAGCTGTATAAACTGTTGTCTAATGAAAATGTGTAGGTAGCTCATCTCACTTGCAGACATAAGTTCAGACTGGTTGGTTGGTTTTTGGATATATTTATACCTCTGATTGTGTGATAATTTTCTATACCAAGGAACTGTATTTTTTATTTTGTCTTAGGATGGAGAAATGGTTCTACTGGATGGGGGATGTGAGTTCTCCTGTTATGTAAGTGATATCACCCGCACCTGGCCCATAAATGGCAGGTAGGTTTTATGCCTATCAGGTAAAGTACCAAGGCCCCATTTCCATTTGTCAGAATATTCCAGCATGCCTATGGAGTATTCTTGGTCCATAATTCCTCCAACCTGCTCTCTTTTGCTGCAGGTTGTCTGCTCTCTCACCAAACAACGGATGCCTACTTTTCCACAGGGTCCCTGTCTTTTACCTGGCACTACTGCTGAGGTCAGAACAAGGAACCCAGCCATGATATCAACACTGGAGACTTGGTTCTCACCTTAGAGCAAAATATTCCCACAGCGGCAACACTGGGCACCTTGCAGGGTCCATGAGTAAAAGCAGCCACCATGTTCGCTGCAAAGAAAGCCAAATGCCCACAGCAAAAGCTGCATTATTTAAATGTAGATTAGGGGAAGGAAGCTCTGAATCAGGTGCAGGCATCATGAAAACAGTCTATACTCAATTTGGGGATTTGGTCATGTATCATATAATCAGGATGCAACAACCCTGGCAGGAATGTGGGGTTAGTCACCCATGTAGACAAGTCCCAAATTTCTAAGGAGCTGCAACTCATCTCCTCTTAAGCATCTGGAGGGGCAGAGGAAACTAGAGCTGAAATCTAGGCATAATTTCAGTAAGTCTAATTAATTTGCTTTCCTAGTTTCCCCACAAAGTGCCTCTGTTTCATTGTCTTTGTTCCTTTAGTTTATTACAAAAGTTTTCAAACCCTATACAATCGCCCCTTCTTTCTCACGGACTTGAGATCTGCGGTTTTGCACGTTCATAGAGGGGCGACCTCTGTTAAAATAAATGGGGCACGCCCCATTCAAGCCTATGGCGCTTGAATATTGGCAAGTCTCCATTTTCGTGCAGGGGTCCGGAATGGATCCCCACGAAAACGGAGGATCAACTGTAATAGTTTTTCAAACAAAAGGGTACAACCTTTTGATGGGTACTATATTGCAAGTATAGTATCTCAGTACTTCAGAGAGGTATACTAAGATAGTGCTGGGTTTATTTCAGGAAGGTGGCGTTTGCCATTCATAATGCCCTTCCAGAAGGCTTCTTGCTGCAGTAGCAATTTGGGACCATGTGTCTATATAGTCTACGATGAGAAGCTATTTCTGGATGAAGGCATCATTGCTGATGAGACCTTTTAAGGCTTTCATTTGTGTACTAGCTTTTACAAAAAAAGAGTATTCCAAATTCTTTATCAGTTATCTATTGTGGAATTACCAGTTTTCCAATTTTTTGCTATTTCAAAAGCTAGCAGTGGTGAGGAAGGAAGCAATCAAGACGTGGTATTTTAGGATTTGTTTTAATGACTGAACATTAAGCAATAATAAACCTAGGTCGCAATGCACTTTCATATTTCTGATGGCTGAGATTTGTTCTGACACTGAATATCAAAAGTGATATATCGTAGAACATTTGAACCACATATGTATGTATGCTCCAATAATATCCATTCCAATATTTTGCTCTAAAATCTTTAACCATTTTGGCTAGTTTGTTAGGAGTCAAATACCATTTATTTATAAATTTGAGAGTTCATTCCCTAGTGAAGGAAGAGCATGACTTGATTGATGGGGAGGACAGATACAAGGCCACTCAGTAGCTACTGTCTCTGCCTGACAGTCTGAAGATTCATTCATACAGTGAAATACTATACTTCAGAGGTTCATTTTCTTTGTTAATATTTGCACCCTTTTTCCTGATACACAGGGAACAAAATCTTCATATATCCCATATAAGAGAGGTGACTTACAGCTATAGTGATACAGAACCAAATTACTCTTTCAGAAATTTTGTATCTTATTCCACTTTAGAATGCAGATGAGGCATATAATTTCATTTAATTTCTGCCATTTGAAAAAAACCTCTGCTTGTAGAAAGCTAGCATTTCAAAGGAAGGATTGACATAGGTGGATGTCCAAAGAGCCAGTCTTCTACCTATATTCTGAAGTCGAACAGTCCCAATGAGATGTGTCATCTAATTGTTTCGAAAATGTAGCATGACCCATGACTTTCCTCTTTGTTTAAGCTGCACCTCAGGTGATTTGTGTTACTCTCTCGTTTTCAGGTTTACCAGTCCCCAAGCAGAGCTGTACCAGGCTGTATTGGAAGTACAGAAGTCTTGCCTGAGGCTCTGCTCTCCAGGTGTGAGTCTAGAGAACATCTACAGTCTCATGCTGACTCTCATTGGAGAAAAGCTGAAAGATCTCGGGATCCTGCAGAAAAGCACCAGTGAAAACCACCTCTTCAAGGTACTTGGCTTCCTTGTATCTTCTATCTGTTCATTCTGTTTTTTGATAGGTTCAGCAAAACCTATTGAAGATATACTTAAAATCAAAATTACAGTTGGCTTTGTGGCTTTGACTTTTGCAGATTTGATTCTTTGCGGTTTTGATGAATATGTTCTCTCTAGGAATCTCTAGGTCCTCCAGATGTTGACCATAGAGTTGTGCTGAAAAACCTAGAGATTTCTAGAGAAAGCACTTCTCTGGGCATTTGTAGATCTTCCAGCATGATTCTGTAATCAACCTTTGGCAGATGTTGACCAAAGAGTTGCACTGGAGGACCTGGAGCTTCCTAGAGAGTAAAAAGAATAGTGGGTTTTTTTATTTGCGTTTTTTCCACATTCACAGGAGTCTTTCACCCCTGACCCCAGTGAATGTGGTGGAGGGATCACTGTATTGCAGCTTTACATTGCTGACTTCCTGCTGAGATAGTTGTCAGTGGTCTTTCTGGCATTGTTGCTCATCCTAGGGATGTCTGTAAAACGGAGGATTTGCAGTTAAATACCATTTGCACCCAGCAGATGGCAGAACATTCAGATTGCTCAAGGTTTGCAATTGTTCGATTCTTGACAAGTGTCAATTGAGATAGGAGGTGGCACTGTTTTAACTTGTCAGTGAGATCATTGAACAGAATTGCCAGACTGTGGGAGGAAAATGCCTCGTTTTCTGATGGCAGTGAGAATTAATGCAAAGGCTTTATTTACACAGGCTATTTTGTTCTGTACCACTTTTCCATAAGCTCTGTGCTCAAAGTGTATTTGTATTTGCACAAAATACTTTCTGTAAATAAGTCAGTCACTTTATTTCTGTACCACAACCGTATGCTCAAAGTGGTCCAAAACAAATCAAGTTGATATTGATGATAATACAGGTCTAACTAGCTGACAAAGGGAATGGCAGCATAATTGGGCAGTTTTACTCACCAGTTGCCAAAATGTGTCAACTGAACTGTATAAAATTTAAAAGGATTACTTGGGAAAGGAATGAGAAGACCAGCAGACATAACTTTTGAAACCAAACCTGATCAGTCTTTTAATATGAAAATACAGTGTTTACCTGACTACCTCTGCAAAGTGATGAAAATGGGCAATATGTCACCTATTATAATAGGAGCAAGTCATAGAGGTGATGAGCCAGTATATTATATAAGCAATCTCTTAAATCAGCTAAGATCAGGATGCAAGGTGGAATGGATACTCACATACCTCTGTAGCAGGATTTCTCCCCCAGAGTCCCCCAGAACCCAAGTGTTCAACAAGAGGTTTCTAGTGCAAAGGTCATGATGGGGGAGAGGAATTTTTTTAAATTTTTATACAGGTGTCTTCTAAGACCAGAAAATTATTTCAAGGGTTCCTCCAGGGTAAAAGGGTTGAGAAAAGTCCTCTATAGATTCAAAATTAACTGAACTGAACTTAAAAATTAACAAACATTGATAAGATGGAAAATAAAACACTGAAGCTTTTAATCGCACATGTAAGTAAATCAAAGGACTATGAGAACTCAAAATCTTCAAGATGGACAATAGGAGATAATTGTATTTATGCTTTCATGGTTTGCTGGAGGAGGAAGAGAATGGAATTCTATATAACTGTTCAGTATCTGGGATACAAAGAATATCTGGGATAGATTGATATATAAATAATAAGAACAGGACACTTAGATCATTCTGACAGAAACCCCAGTAGCAAAACTGAATGTGCAATAGTATAATCAGGTTTGCCAGATTCCTCTCAAAAACTGAAGTAAATCATAAATCACTGAGTAAGATCCATGGGTTAGAATACAGAGATCACAAAATCAAAATATATTAAGATCTTTTCCCATGAACTTTTAAGAAGCTGGACAATTTTTGATCCAGTCACAGAAGCCTCGAGAACAGCTGTATTTAAACATACATGAAGTTTTCACTTCAAATTGGTAAATCTGTCCTGAAAGGAGGGCTCTAATTGCAACAACAGAGGGTGTGCAGCTTAAATATGTGTACTCTTGAAAAGAAACACCTGAAAAAGAACAGAATAATGAGAGTAACATTAAGGATATTCAGGGTTAGGAAAAAAAATCCCTGGGAAAAGCAGCAGCTTTAAAATGAAGCCTGAATTTTACAATAAGTTTGGCCTAAGGTTTGGCATACATATGAAAAACTGTTACTGTAGGACTTATCACTTCAGAAATAAAGATCATTGGCCATTCTGATGATTCTTATGATATGTTTCAAGTTAACTTGATATTTGATACTAATATGATCTCAGTGTGGCAGGATCTGAGTAATTCTTGGCTCCTACTGTGTACCCATGAAATGCATCTGAGGAAGTAAACTTAAGTCTATGAAAGTTCATGCTGCCAACTTCTTTCTTTCAATTAGTCTCAAAGGTACTACAAGATCTCTCTACCATGAAAGGTAGTTCAGGTAGAAAAACCATACAGACCATATTTCTGTAACATACAGTGGGAATGGGTGATATATTTCACGTTAGGAGGGTAACTGTAATCGAGTTACCAAATGCAGTCAGAGTTGTTCATCCTAGGGATGTTGTCTGTAAAATGGAGGACTTGCAGTTAAGTACCAGAGTACATGCCACTGAACCATATCATAGATCTGATCTTCCATTTTATTGACAGGCTATTAAAAGCATAAAATTGATATAGGCACAATGCATTAGAACTGTTGTTTAACATAGATGTTTTAAGTTTGCCAGAAAAACTTTATGGCATGCTCAAACAATAAGCAAAAAGCTGCATACAGATATGATATTGCTGCAGGAAACACATCAAAAGAAAAAAAAATTTAAAGCATCCTTATGTAAGAGAGTGATATAGTATGACTTTAAAGGCAAGAGAGGTGATTCTGATTGTTTGTGAATCTTGCCAGCTTGAAAAGTTAGGCATCTTTAAGAACCAAAAGGGGAGATTTATTTTTGAAAGGTATAGTTGTATCCAAGTGTCTTAGCATTGGGTCATTCTATGTTTCAAATAGACTGCAAACACAGTATATGACTGTGTTTGTCCAGTTATCTTGCAAATTTTACTGAAAACAACATAATAAATGAGGGGCATATTACCTACCTGGGAGACAGCATCATGTGGTGGTTTGAATGATGGACTATAAGACTTTGGAGACCAGGGTTCAAATCTCCATTTAGTCATGGAAAGCCAGTGGATGGGATTGGGCAAGTCACACTCTCTCAGCCTCAGAGGAAAGCTGCTGAACAAATCTTGCCAAGAAAACCCCGTAATAGGTTTGCCTTAGGCTCACCATAAGTCAGAAACAACTTGAAGGCACACAACAACAACAAAGTTATCAGCAGGAGGAGGAGAGTATGGCTTTCTAAATAATTTTAGAAGGACTATTCATGCAGGGCCAGTTGTCACTCCTAGGGCATTGATAGCAAGAAGATGAAACATCCTCTAGGCTAGATGGTAAGAGATGGTATCTCCTCCAGTGATGGTGGAAAAGGTAGCAGCAGAAGGAGCCCTTTTGAAGGAGTGCTAGAGAAGCAGGGTGAATCCCAGATGTTACTAACGTTACAGGCTGGGTGCTGATTTGAGTATACAGTATTTTACAAAATCTGAAGCCTGAATAGCAAGTTTGTAAAGTATAAATCAAAGGCAGCTGTGTTAGTCTGAATTTACAGTGGGCCCTTGGTATCCGTTGGGGTTTAGTTCCAGAAGCCTCAGTAGATACCAAAATCAGTGGATACTCAAGTCCCATTTTATACAATGGGTAATAAAATGATGTCTCTTATATAAAATGGCAAAATCGAGGTTTGCTTTTTAGAATTGATATATTTTTGAATATTTTCAAACCATGGATGCTTGAATCTGTGGATAAAAAAAATCCGTGGATAAGGAGGGCCGACTGTACATGCAAATAGACATTGTAGCACCTTTGAGACAGAAAGAAGTTTGTAGCATTAGCTTATGTAGACTGAATCTACTTCATGAGGTATAAAGCATAAAGTTAGTATAAAATGTACAGCAAAGCATAGGCACCAGGGAATTTCAGGCACAAAGTCAGCCTAACTATAAACAAAATGATAAGCCTGAAAGAGAATGTAAACAAATTATAGCTTATAACAAGCTCAGCTGTAAAGCTTTATTAGTGTTGAGTTAAAGGGTTACTGGCTGATGCAATCTGATGGAAGGCAATCAAGAACTACTGGTCACCAAATGTTAGGTCATAGTGTAAAGACCAATAAAGGTCTGATTGGAGGAGAACATCGCTTATATAAAGAGAGACTGATAAAGATCTCTTGAGTTGATTGGACAATACGAAGCTAGGAAAGATATAAAACTGGCTCAAGAGAGACAGAAACCAGGCTGGCCTAAACTAAGTATTAGTCTCCTATGTACCCAGATAGCTGTGTTCTGACAGCTTTAATGTCAGTAATGCTATTCCTAGCTGATAAGACCCAATAATGGTAGGAAATAGGCTAGATGTAGTTCTTATTCAGCTACTTAAATACCACTATGAATGCTGCTATGTGTATAGGGATACCCAGGGATATTATCTCCCATGGGTGCCTGTGTGTTTCCTCCACAGATGCGTTGGGACAACCTAATAGTTTGTAAGATGTATGATGTTTTGCCTGTAATGAATGTAGTGTGCCTAGACAATGAAAAGTTTCTGTCCCCTGCCGAGGTCATAAGAAGTACTTCCAAACAGATACATATTAGCTGATAAATGACATAGAGACCTCAGTCTTAAGAGACATGGGTGGGAAACCACACTTGTTTCACTAGAAAGAGGATGAAATCCTCTGGCCTAGTTTGTAATGGAAAGGGAGAGAGCTCAATTATCCACTACACACTTTGCATACAGACAATCCTGGGTTTAATACCCAGGTAGGCAGGTAGGAATGAGTCTTGCTGGAAATCCTAAAGAGCTGCTTCCTACCAGTGTTGCCAGTTCTGTTAGGTGGACTAGGGACCCAACTTGGTATAAGACAACTTGCAATGTTGTTAATATAAGCCACTAAACAAGAGATGTACCACGAGTTAAGCATCAAATTCTCTTTTAGCTCACAACTGAAACCTGTATGTTCAGGAAGGTACAGAATAGTTATATCTAGCAGTTATAAGTTTCACAATTGAGAATATTTTTGTGTTAACATCAATCTTGATTTTTTCCTCTATATCAGTTTCACTGGAAATTCTACTGAGTTTAGAAAATGATGGCTATTCCCATATCATATACCCAAGGAAGAGCACCATTTCAAGTTGTTAAGAACCTGAGCAGACTGGCATTATTTCTAGCATGGGGGGAAAGGTTCCTAGGATGATATACTCCAACCTTCCCAACCTGGAGATTGATGCTCTAATTTGAAAGCATAATAAGCTTGCAGCTAAGAGGCCATAGATGCATTGTATCTCTAAATGGAGGCTATACTTCTGGATATCAGAGCTAAACACCCCTAAGCTCCAGATGTTTACCTTTGAATTTAATAAAGGCCACTAAGCTAGTTGCCAGTGTAAAACAATAAATTCCATAGATTTTCCCTTAGGATTAGACATTACAAAAGTGATGTCCATGCAAATTGTGCTAGCTGTATGTAAGCAAGGAGATGCCATTATTTGTGTCCATCCACTTCATTGTTTCTCACTGTGCTTAAGAAGTCATCTGCTCTACATGTCTCCATATTTTGTTTACTTTAGGAACACTTTGTTTACTCCCTTGTAGGCTGTTAGGAAATACTGCCCCCATCATGTAGGACATTATCTGGGAATGGATGTTCATGATACACCTGATGTATCTAGATCGCTTCTTCTCCAGCCAGGCATGGTGATCACCATTGAGCCAGGTAAATATCAACAGTAGGGGGGGGATTGTGTATGAGTATTTGTATGTTAGCAGATTGCTCTCCAGTTGCCACTGTTGTTGTTAACTGCCCTCGATCTGACCTTGATTCATGGCGACCCTATAGATGAGACATCTGTAAGACCCCCCTATCTTCCACTGCTTTTCTTAAGTCTAGCAAATTCATTCCTGTGACCTTCCTAATTGAGTCTAGGCATCTGGTGTGCAGTCTTCTTTATACTACCCTCTACCTTTCCTAGCATTATTGTCTTTTGTAATGAGTCATGCCTTCTGGTGGTGTGGCCAAAGTATGACCACCTTAATTTGATAATCTTGGCTTCTAGGGCTATTTCAGGCTTGATCTGTTCAAGGACCCATTTGTTTGTCTTTCTGGCATTCCACAGCATTCCTCTCCATTCTTCCACAGCTTTCTTCTTCAGCATCACATTTCAAATTAGTTGATTTTCTTTTTATCTGTCACCTGTGGCATTTTCCCCTAATTTGGCATCATTGGAAAAAAAAACATTAATGCTAGGAAAGATGGAGGGAAGCAGAAAGAGAGGAAGACCAATGCTAGATGGATGGACTCTATAAAAGAGTCCATAGGTATGAATTTGCAGGTACTGAGCAGAGCAGTGGAGGACAGGATATCTTGTAGATGTCTCATCTACAGAATCACCATGGGTCAAGATCAACTCAAGGGTGGATAACAACAACAATGTAAACCTAATTCATGTTTGCCCCTTAACAATGAATAATATGCCAAAATCTACATTGGGGTAGTATTTTTATTACACCAGCCAAGAAAAAGTATACAGGCTTTTACGACTGACAAATCTCTTCATCAAGGAAAGTGTTTCCAAATCAGAATAGACAGATGGAGTAGAAAATGACTTAATGTTGAAGTCATGTTGTCTGCATGGTGCCCTGAGACGGAATGGAGGAAGAAGGGTCCGCTCACATTCAGATGAATCTCTGTAACATGCTCTAATGTTTCTATGTTTCACTATTGAACAAGGGAAATGTTTATTGGTTTTGAAAATGCAAAACTGAACTGCACTTGCAAAACTATCTTTATTTTGGATGGAGCACATAGGCGCCTTTATCAGTGGAAAACAGGAAACTAAACAGATTTTACATGAGCAAGGATGGAGATAATTTGAGATGATGGATGAGGTAGTTTCTGTAGTGACTACTTAGCTTTATATACCGATTGGTAACTTTGGGATGGCTTTTAGCTCTTTTCTGTCTTATGACAAGGAGGGATTTATTGTTGCTACTACCACTTCTTTACCTTCATGGAAGTGCAACAAATAGAACAAAGAAATTAGTGTCCTAGTTCAATGTCTGCAGCAGCACTGCACTGCTGCAATGATGAGTAAGCAGTGGCAGATCTCTTCTTGCCCACAGCATGGACCAAAGAGAAGGCTTGAAGGAATGTGATTGCTTACCAAAGCAAAGTTGTCTATCACTTTCTAAGAAAGAAGCAACCACTGTAGCCAGTGAAAAAAACACCTTTCCATTTCATTCTTGTAGAGGCAAATATATGAACTGGAACTAAGCACTGAAAATTTCTACTTGCTGTATGATGTCTTCATCTGTCTCTTTGTTGTTTAAGCACATTGTGCTTCTGTTTCAGTGAATGTGATGAGATTGCTATCCCTTCTGTCTTAATTTTAATATATGAAAATAATCATGTTTTCTCTGAGTTATCATTACTCATACTAGTGATCCTCAAAATACAGCAGGTTCCTGCAGAGACATATACAGCTATTGATATGCAATCCACCTCTTTTGTTCCAAGTAAGGCAATACAGCAGGTTTTTTTTTTATTGTATCAGTGCAGGAAACAATGGGACAAATCTGTTTTTCATGAGCTCCTAGAGTCTCTCCTCTAGTGTAGGCCCAAATAACGTTACTTCTTAATTTCCATATATTTTTTTTCAGGCTTCCCCCCCCCTTTCTTTTCTCTTTTTTCTTTTCTCCTTTCTTTTCTTAGTAATCTTGCGTACGTTTATGTTAGTCTATGTTTGTGTATTTGTGTATTTTATGTGTGTTTTTAAGCTTCAATAAAAATTTTAATGAAAAAAAATATTTTTCAGGCTTGAAGATTAGTGTTTTCAACTATATGGGGGGGGGGGGGTTAGATTTAGAAGTGCTTCCAGATGGAGAGTTCCTAGCTCTATTGAACATGTTTGTACCTATTCTTTGCCTCATCAAATATCTGCAAGGAAACAGTGGAAAAGCTCGATAAAGTTATTACACCCTCTGTAAAATCCCATGAACAAAGCAAGACAGTTGCACTATAAAAACCTTATCTGGAAATAAATTAAGCCTTTAATTACATGTCATGTTTCTAAATAGTATTGTGACATGCTGTACGTACATTGCATAATTTGCAAACCAAGAGCTTTAGTTTTTGATCACCAGCTTTATTTCCAGGCATCTACATCCCAGAGGATGATGTAAGTGCTCCTGAAAGATTCCGTGGCATTGGCATACGTATAGAAGATGATGTTGTAGTAACAGAGAATACACCATTAATCCTTTCTGCAGACTGCCCAAAGGAGATCTATGACATTGAGCAGGTTTGTGGCTGCAGCCCTTGACTACTCTTAACGGCCTTCTATGCCTTGCTCAGGTAAAGATCAGGAAATGTACACTTTTAGATATAATGTGATCTTTTATAGTCATTATACTTGAATTTTAAGATTACTAGAATGAATAGAATTTATGTTGAAAAACATTTTTGAGGAATTGTGTGTAAATGTTTTGGATAACAAAAGCATGCTATTGAAGTGGGGAGAATGTAGTTAGATATTTGACAGGTATTGTAGTTTGATGCTAGTGCTAAAGAATTCAGATGCAGAAGCTGGATTCTCCACTACACTGCCTAGACTATTTTTGCCTTTGTGCACATACTGTAATAATATTTCTGTTACTTAGTGATATCTTGAATTATGGCTCATTTGTTCCTCACAGTTTTTCAGATTGCCCATGGTAGGCGCTAAATTTCAGTATTCACACAGATGGCCTTTCATTTTAATTTCAAGAGCCGAAAAATATTTTCTCTTCATCTTCTCCACCTTGCAAAGTACGATCTTTCCAGTATACCAGTGCAGGTATTCTGACTAATGAATGGAAGTCATAGAGTGACAAGAGGAGATTGTGTCATTTAAAAAGACAAAAGTTTAATATTAAGACATCTACTAATGTTAATATTAAGACATCTACCTGTGACAAGCAGGGAACAGCCTGTGCCTATGCATAATTAGCCCCCTCAAAGCCCATCGGCCATAGGAGGCTTAAACACATATCTGTGTAGAGTTGAGTGTTTACATTAATCAGTAAATCTAGTCAGGCCTGATGTCAGTTTCAGGTTTATGAGCTCTTTTGATAGATGGAATTGGATTCTGAGGTCTAACTACATTTGGGACACATGCTTCTGAGTTTGGAATACTTCCTCGCATTTTTCAACTTGTACCTTTCCTTTTTACTCTTTAAAGAGAGAGAGGGAATAAAGCAGGGACATTTTAAGGCTCCTTCCTGGCTCCTTTTAACTTCCCTGTTCATTTCACTGTTGACACCCCTAAACAAAATATACTCATTTTGCCAAGAATTTGGATTCTAGTATTCCTTCCATGAAACACAGATTTTCTCCTCCCTTTCCTTCCATTTGCCTGCATCTTCCAAAAATCAGCTCTTGGAGTTGTGGGACCTTTAAGAATGAAGCAAGATATGGAGGGGAGATTGCAGAGGAGAAGAAATTGGCTCAAATCTCCCCCTAGCCCTGCTCTTAATTCATACGAATGAGAAGAGCTGTAGGAACCAAGACCATTAAAAACAGGGAATGTAAATTATATGGCTATTTTCCTTATCCAAGTACACATAAATGTCGACCATGAAAGAATTAAACTTCTACTTACATAAACTTGTCTTCAGAATTCCAACAATATATAGAAGAACTAACGCAAGTTGTTTTGCCTTTGGATTTGTATATCCAGTTACAAAATGTAAAATGAGGTATGGCCAAATTTATATGTGACTTGAGACCGAGACCTGCCTGTAACAGCAAATAATATAATATCAGAAAATCAAAGTAAACATAAAAAGCAGGGCAGTCAGCTACTTTTCTTTAAGTAAAAAACACAAAAATAAGTAACAGGAACTAATGAATGAAATTAAAGCTTGAAAATGTTTTAGGGCCTATACAGACTGCCAGAAATAATCCAGCTTGAGATCACTTTAACTGTCCTGGCTCAGTGCTAGGGAATCATGGGAATAGTAGTTTTTTCTGAGATATTGAGCCTTCTCTGTCAGAGAGCTCTGGTGCCACCATAAACTACAGTTCCCATGAGTCCCCAGCACTGAGCTAGGACAATTAAAGTGGTCTCAAACTGGATTATTTCTGGCAGTCTGTATAGGCCCTTAATTAGATCAAGATAAATCTTTTTATCACAGAAATCTTATAAAGGATTAAATGTTACAGAACTATCCAGCAACCAGACTTTGCCTGTAAAGCACTTTTGGGGTCTCTGAATAAAAGGTATTATATTTTATTATATTTGTACAGAACATTATATATATTCATATATAATACAGATATATTTTCTTCTGCTGAAAACCAAAAAGAATTCTGTATCAATAATGGTGCCCTTCTTTTAAACAATTAACTTTAAAATGCAAGATAATAGAACTGCTGACCAGGAGCACCTACTTCTTGTAGTATCATCCTTAAGGGTAGACATTGGGTATGTAGATCCCTTTTGAAACATTCCTGTCTTTTTTGCATATGTACAGAAATATTGTATTTTTAAAGGGTAAAAAGAGTAGATGGATTTAAGATTTATGTAAAAAGAAAAATAATAAAAGACGAAGGAAATACAATTTTGTGCTGCTCCTCTATAAGGCTGTAGCACAGAATATACATCCAAGGATAGTCTCTTGGGTGATCCATGTTATCTCTATACCAGCCTAATGCTAGGCTGCTCTTTTTTAGTTAAAGGCAGCACATATTCCTTCTGCTATGATTCAACACTCGTTTACTGATAGATACACCTTTCCTTTATTACTGGCCTGTACTGAAGAGTACAGTGGGAAATGAGAGCCTCACACTCTTTTGACAACTAAATCCACTAGTAATGAATGGCAGACCTTGAGGTTCCTCTGCTGCATATCTTTTTGGGCCTTTTGATATAAGGCAGCTGCAAAAAGATGTTGTCGATGTATATCCACAAAATATCTGTAGTTTGGGGGGCAGTGAGTTAGTGTATTAGAAACATTTTATATAAAGGCACAACTTGCCAGCATAGAAAGGTGATCTGGGAAGAGGAGAAGAAAATATAAGAAACTTGTTAGCCTTCTTTTATTCCCTTTATTGAACACACTATATTAGCCATATTTTTTGCAAGTCCAAAATACAAAAGTGTTTTGTCTATTGGCTTACAAACTGAAAACTAAACTGGACAGTTTGATTTTCTTCTTTGAACTGTACAATATCAGTTTTTTTACACAAAGCCCTGTTCATGAGTCTGAAGAAGTTATTTTCTAAATCTGAGTGGCATGTCAAACTCATGTAGACTCATTGAATCAATGGAAACTTGTTTAGGTCAATATTTAAGTAAATTCCTTTGGTGGGTCTACTATGTAAGATTAATACTTTGTCTACTATGTGAGATTAAAATTGGATTTAGGCCTACATGCTGAAGCATTTTTCAGACTAGTAAAATTTTTTAAAAAATCCTTAAAGAAACTTAACTTCCCATTGGAATTTTTTTGTGCTAATCTCTAAGCCTGTCATTCTCATTGTTATGAGAACAGTACAGGACAGTGTACTGCTAAAGATTGTACTGGTATGTTATTTGTATGTAACATTTGTGAAATATACGGTATGCATCTTCCATATGACTTAAACACTATTACCTTCCCTTAAGCCCTATCTGCTATTCCAGGTAGTGCTTAAAAATACAGAACAAGTATGAGCTGCCAATAAACATCTTGCAATATCAAATGTGTTTGTGTGTGTGTGTATGCATGTACCTTCAAGTTGCCACCTCTTTCCTTTCACACAAACAAGTGGGAGCTACAGAGTCCATTTATAAATTTATTTGCATGTTGCCATTTTCTACACTTATGTATTTTAATGTATTAATCTGTCAGGGCAATTCTAGTAACATTTACTCAGAATTAGGTACCACTTTGTTCAGTCTGGGTTACTTCCAACCAACATGATACAGTGTTTTGAGTCTTGGACTAGGTTTCAGGGGGCAACAAACTTGCTCAGCTATGGAAGTCCACTGGGTGACTTTGGGCAGATCACACTCTTTCAGCCTAAAAGAAATGCAATAGCAAATGTCCTTGGAATAAATCTCATCAAAAACAAACCCAATGATGGGCTCACTGTAAGTTAGTCAACTTGAAGGCACATAGCAGCAACGAAGTATATACAGGATTTCACCCTGAGGTACCTCTTGCTGTTTTTTTACTTCTTTCCCCTCATTTGCCCTTCTGTGTCAGGAGTATTAGCTAATTTGCTCTAGTAACTCTTGAAATCTAAACAAGGTAGACATTTACTTATGTTTATTTATATGGAAAGGGATTTTTAGTCTTGTGTATTTCTTTAATCCCTATTTTCCAAATCCCAACTATAGAGATTTCTTTTAAGATGTTTTTATCCTACCTTTCAAAGTAAGCCCCTACAAGGTATCTAACATAATCAGTGTAAAGAAAGAACCACCAAAATTTGCTGTCCACTGCTGAAATGTCACATCTTCCTGTTAGAAGCTAAAACATTACTAGATGTGCTAAATTGTCTTGTGGATTTTTAGTCAGAAAGTTCACCTTATTTAATAGAGCTTATTCGCAGGTAGTTGCATAGGTTTGTAGCTTAAACTCTGCATACATCTGAACTGTACTACTTGGAATGCAACCTAAAAGAGCATATGGGATTCAAAAGCAACAGGAAGATGTAACTGTTAAATCAAAAATCATTGTCTTTTGTAACAGCAAACTAAAAACAATTGATGAACTAACTTTAGATTTAGAGCCATTAAAGGCTAGTTGGTTTCATATCCCTCAGATAATTGCTTTTACACACAAATTAAAGGAAATAGGAGGACCACCTTATTTGAGGCACAATGTGTTCCCCCCTCCCAAAGCACCAGAGGACTAACATCTTTCTTTAATCTATAACTGTTTGATTGATCACTCTTACCAGAACATCTATGGCATTAATAGAACTAACCTGGGAAATGGATTTGAATCTTTCAGTTCCCATTTCAAAGTGGACTACAGTTTGGTCTTCCACCCCTTTTAAATCCAGATCAGCACTGAATAGAGAAAATGCTTTGAAAATTATACACAAGTGGTATTTGACTCAAGTGAAACTAGCCAGAATGGTTAAAAATGTTTCCTCCAAATGTTGGTGTAGTTGTAATGATAATGGCACATTTCTACACATGTGGCTAGACTGCCCCAAAATAAACACATTTTGGCAATTGGTACTTGAACAGATTTCATTGCTCACCAACCAAGAAGTAAAATTGTGTCCAGAAATGCTTTTGTTATCAGTATATGTAGATACAAACTCAAATTTGAAACATAAAAACTTCATTAATTTTTTTCATTACAGCAGCCCTTGTAGAAATTGCCAGATGCTGGGAAACAGGGGAGGTATCTTTAGATATGTGGTGGAAAAAGGTATGGGACCTGTGGTTATTTGAAAAACTGTCAGATAAAATGGCAAGTTACACAGGACGACCAAAATCAGAACCTTTTATATACAAATGGTTCCCACTCATTGACTTTATAAACAAAGACAGAAAAAGAAGACAACCTCCATCTCATACTGAACCTTTTGTTGGACACTGGACTAAATTTACACAAAGACAGCACTGGACTTAAAAATGACCACTTACATTGAACAGAACCCAAGAAGGAGACCTGCAACACAATTCAAAGTTGTGAGATGAATTGTTTTATATTGCTTTATTGTTGTTATATGTTTTGTACATCGTTGTTTACTTATAATAATAATTTTCTTTTAAAAAAATGTTTAAACAAATAAATAAAAATCATTGTCTTAAGGGCTTATGAAGGTTGGTAAAAATGTATTTAAGAACTGTGTGTTCCTACCACCAAGTACATCAGAATGTATTAAAAGTTGAAAAAAAGATTTTAAATGTTTTAAATATTAATAAAGATTTTTTAGTGTACATTTTTAAAAATACAGACTACAGTGGGTCCGCGACATTTTCAGTTCTTGCCACAGCCAGAAGGAAAGTGATAAGGTTTTTGTGGAGTAATAAAAGTGTAGGACAAAAATGGATGGTTTATTTGGTAATGAGATCTGATTTATGACTGCTGTCCAAAAAGTTTTAACTTCAGGACATTCTATCCACATGTGATAGGAATCAGCACTGACACAACTTTTAAGTTTACAACAAGATGAATTTACCTGTGGTCCAAATTGGGCCCTTGCTCTTACAACTAAGGGCCTAAGCAGACTGCCAGAAATAGTGCACATTAAATTGAGGCACTGCCCTGGCTCAGTGCTAGGGAATCATGGGAACTGTAATTTATTGTGGCACCAGAGCTCTCTGACAGAGAAGGCTCAATGTCTCAGAAAAAAATACAATTCCCATGATTCCCTAGCACTGAGCCAGGGTAGTGCCTCAATTTAATGTGCACTATTTCTGGCAGTCTGCTTAGGCCCTAAGTCAAGTGAGGACTAGGATAAATAGTACATACAGGTGGGCAGCTTGTCCCCCCCCCCCAATGTTGTCGGATTGGCTGTTCTATAGTTAGGTAAGGAAAATGGCAATGGCAAGCCCCCTCTGAAGAAGCTTGCCAAGAAAACCCCATGATTGGTTTGCCTTGATGTTGCCATAAGTTGAAACTACTTGAAGGCACACAAGAACAACAAAGATAAGGTGAAAGTTGGAGTCCAACATCTGGAGGATGAGATTTCCCACCTACCTCACCAAGTTGCAAGCACTCTATACCATGATGGTAGAATTCAAAGACATGGCTGTGTTAGTCTGGAAAATCAGTATGCAAAGGGATCTTGTCACACCTGTTGAGACAAAGAAGTAAGCTGGGAGCATGAGCTTTTGTAGACTTGAGCTTAATTAAGATGCATGATGTTCTGGAAAATCAGTACGCCAAAGAATCTTGTCTCAGCTTTGAGACTAAAAGAAAGAAAGAAGCTGGTAGGATGAGCTTTTGTAAACGTAAGCCTGCCTTCATCAAATGTATGCTGTACCTCATGCATCTGAGAAAGCAGGCTCAAGTTTTGGAAAGCTCATACTACTACCAGCTTTTTTTCTTCTTGGTCTAAAACACACTGGAGAAATAACCCAGATTGAGACCGCTTCAACTGCCCAGGCTCAATGCTAGGGAATCCTGGGAATTGTAGTGTACTGTGGCCCCAGAGCTCAGATAAAGAAGGCTAAATGGGTCACAGAACTACGGTTCCCTAGCATTGAGCCAGGGCAGTTAAAGTGGTCTCAATCTGGGTTATTTCTGCAGTATGTTTTGGACCTTAGTCTCAGAGGTGCAACAAGATCCCATTGCACTCTATGCCAGGTAACAAGGCAATCCAGCCTGCTCAGTGGCCTTTAAGAGTAAACCTCTAGGCTGGGGAGCTGTGTGGGTCTTTTACACCTCCATGTCAGAGGTATCACCTCAACTAAAGGAGACTGACGTCCAAAACACTGCAAGAAATAATCCAGTTTGTGACCTAGCTCAATGCTAGGGAATTCTGGGAAGTAACTATAGTTTTGTAAGACATGGAGCCTTCTCTATCAGAGAGAGAGCTCTGGTGCCACAATAAGGTATAGTTCCCAGGTTTCCCTAGCATTGAGCCAGGGCAGTTAAAGTGGTCTGGAACTGGATTATTTCTGCAGTGTATTTTTGGACCTGAGTGTTTTAGGCTGGCCTGGTCCAAGGCCTCATTCTCACAGATAAATCAGTTTGCAATCCGAATCAATGAATCGATTCGACAGCGGAGCGTGGTTCACACTACATTTGCCCCGATCGCATTTTCTTGTAAAAGAACCCACTTGTTCACATTGACTAATGAATCAATTCAAAATGGACCTTCTTCAGTTCAGATGGCCGGCAAATTTTAAAGGGTGAATTTAAATAGATTTTGATCTGGATCCCCTTCACACTTGCACTGAATCGATTTATTGCAAAAAACACAGGAGGGAAGAGTGTCAAAAAGACTTGCGTTAAATGGGTCTAGCACAGGGCCCCCCCTCACCAGACCACTTCAGCAGTTCGGTTCCAAGTGTGAACAAGGGTCATTTAAACCACTTCAAACCGGTTAGCAAACCAGGTTATAACAGTGGGAATGAGGCCTGATGAGAAAAGAGGGCCTTTTGCCATGGAAGCTGTCCTCCCAGTTCAGTGTGGGGCAGATAGATTCATCCTGAGGGTTTCCTCCACCTTTGCCAAAAAATAAAGAGAGAGAAGTGGGGGGGGGGGTACAAAGCTCGGTGTGTTGTTTTTGTGAGGGAGAAAAGAAAGGCCCTCTACACAAAGCCTAAGAAGCCTAATAATGGATTCTGGAGAGCTGGGCTACTACGCCACTGGTTTAGCAAGGATTAGTCATCCCTAATTAAGGCAGGGCGCTGGTGCAGCAGGCGGGAAGGATTGCTCGGTCGGTCGCTCTCTGAGGGGAAGGAAGAAGAAGAGGAGGCTGACAACGAATCCTGTCAGGACAGAGCCACATCCTGAGGCTCCTTCTCCTCACACACAAACGCACAAACTGATGTTATTTAATCTCGTGTTCTTTTCTGAGGGGAAAAGAAACGGCAAGCCTCACACTTCCCTTGCCTTAATTCCCCTCAGGCCGCAGGCAGCCAACACTAGGCCGAAGTGCCTCAGATCCCATTTTGGGAGGAGGAAGGCGGGATATAAACCCCAATAAATGTGCATTTGTCACTTTCTAGAGTCAGCCTTGGTGATGTGCTTAGGCTGCATCCACACTGGAGAAATGACCCGGTTTGGCACCACTTTTTAACTGCCCTGGCTGAAGGCTATGGAATTCTGGGAATTGGAGTTTGTTGTGGGCCCAGAGCGGAGCAGGGCTCCACTCAACCCACAACAAACTTCACTTCCCAGAATACCATAGCCTTGAGCCAGAAAGAGTCAAAGCATTGCCAAACTGTTATTTCTCCAGTGTGGATGCTGCCTTAGTCTATGTTTTGTTGTTTTGGACTATGACTGGAGACCAGGGTTCGAATCCTGGCTGGACCATGGAAACCCATTGGGTGACCTTGGTTGAGTCACACTGTCTCAGTCTCAGTATGTGGAGAGAGATATTGTCTAAATGCATCTGAGGAAGTAGGCTCAAGTCTAGGAAAGCTCATGCTGCCAATTTGTTTCTTTCAGTTAGTCTCAAAGGTGCTACAAGAACTCTCCACATTATTATTATTATTATTATTATTATTTAACTCTAGGAAAGCTCACACTGCCAACTTGTTTCTTTCAGTTATTAGTTTCAAAGATGCTACAAGATCTCTCTACATATTATTATTATTATTATTATTATTATTATTATTATTATCATTATCATTATTATTATTATTAAAGTCTAGGAAAGCTCATGCTGCCAACTTGTTTCTTTCAGTCAGTCTCAAAGGTGCTACAAGATCTCTCTCTATATTATGAAGCATGGCTTTATACGAGTGTTTTTATCTTTTGTTTGGCCGTGTCCCTACATTTCTTTTAGTTAAGTCTCAAAGGTACCACACAAGATCTCTTTACATACTGATCCTACAGGTTTTATCTTTGAATTCTCTCTCAGACTCAGAGGTTGACCGTGGCAACCAAAAAATAATGAAACACTCTCTGAAGGAACACTAGCCAAAAAAAAAAAAACATGATAGGGTCGCCATAAGCAGTAAAAGACTCGAAGGGACACAAAAATCTATGTTCCTCAGGAGTTAAGTAATTGGTGTGTATCTCTTTAAATAAATCCCTTCGCTTGGCCCCGCCCCTCATTCCTCCCCCTCCCCCCCTGCGCGGAGCGAAGGAGAAAACGACGACGACGACGAACCAAAGGCCCTGCATAACGGGCCCCGCCCTGAGCAGCGCCTTTAAGAGACGCGCGGCACGTGATCGGACTCCGCCCCTCGCCTCCCCCCACCTGTTTGGAGAAAGAGGCGGGGTGAGACAGGCCCTGAGGGAAAGGAGTAAATCTCCCTCCCTCCTCCCCAAGACACGCCGAGGAAATATCGCGAGGTTTCGGCACCGAGGATACGCATGCGCGTTGAGGGAAAACTGCCTGGACTTGGTTATTCAAAATGGCTGCCGCGATGGATGTAGACACACCGAGTGGCACCAATAGCAGCGCCGGCAAGAAGCGGTTTGAAGTGAAGAAGGTGAGAGGAGCTGCCAAACTTGGGGCTCAGGAGGGCGTGAGAGTAGCTGGGCCCGAGGAAGGATTCGTTTTCGTTTTCCCCGGGGAGGCAACGGATAAGTGGGAGTGTTTGGACGGCTTGGTCCTGGCCTGGAGAGGGAAGGAAGGAGGTGGGGAGAGGAATGAGTAAAGAGGGTTTCGTGTCTCTGAGCTTCTGTACTCGCGATTCACAGTTTTAGACCAATTGAAGTGCCTTGGCTCAGTGCTAGGGAATCCTGGGAACTGTAGTTTGTTGTGGCTCCAGAGCTCTTTCTGACAGGGAAGGCTAAACGTCTCACAAAACTACAGTTCCCTAAATTCCCTAGCTTTGAGCCAGGGCAGTTAAAGTGGTCTCAAACTGGATTATTTCTGCAGTGTGCTTTAGACTTCATATTGGAGCGGGAGTTGCATTTCCCGATCCTCGTGCCCCTCCGATTTTCAGTTTGTTGTTGTTGTGTGCCATCAAGTCGTATCCAACTTATGGCGACCCTATCATGGGATTTTCTTGCCAGGTTTCTTCAGAGGGGGCTTGCTGTCATCCTCTGAGGCTGAGAGAGGGTGACCTGCCAAAAATGGGTTTCCATGGCTGAGTGGGGATTCAAACTCTGGTCTCCAGGGTCATAATACTATGCTCAAGCCACTACTGGACAATGTGGTGGGAAATCACAGATTTTTTTCTGTTTCTTTTTAGGCTGTGAAAGTCAGAAAGATGGTCATGCTTGCTTAGTATCCACAGATCGGTGAAACTTGAGAACTTCCTCTTCACTCTTTAATTTAATTAAAACACTAAACATGACTATAGTGGTTCAGAAAAGTGTGAAGTAAGTTAGGCATGTTACTATGAAGTATGTGTCTCCATCACTTTACGTAGTTTTGAAAGTTTCAGTGGGATATCCCGGCGTTGAAAGGTACACATTGGTACACACATTCAGTGGTATATGCCAGTGTTAAAAGGTACACCACACTGTGGTGTTAAAAGTTATGTGGAACTATTATAGTGATCATCTTACTTGTTAGAAGACCTGCTTAAAGACAACACACACACACATGCACACACACAAGACAAATGAAAGACGGGCTTGTTTCTTTTGCTGCAAGCAAGATTCTAACACAATGGTTTTGTCCCAAGGGTGCAGTAATTGTTCAAAATACACAGTAAAGGGCAATAAGATTCTTCAAAGATGCCCCTTACAAACAAAGGACTCGAAGGTAGACAAAAACATCAGTATTTTATATAGAAATGATGCTTTTTGCTGTGTGACTTTTGAACTTCTGATAAATTGTTTCTTCAGTTTTAAAGAGTTTTGCATAAAAAGTTGTTATTACAAGACTGTGTAGAAAACATTTAGGCTACAAGATTAAATGACACCCCCTGCAAACATTCTCACAACTCTTGAGCAAGCTACTGTGATTTGAATGTATTAGTGTTGTTAATTAAAAGTCCTAAAGGCAGCAGATCCTGTCTCATTTTGGAAGCTAAACAAGGTTAGCTCTGTTTAGTACTCATATGGGAGACTGCCAACAAATACCAGGTGCTGCCGGCTATATTTCAGAGGAAGTAACTGGGAAACTACTTCTGAGTATTTCTTGCCTAAGAAAACCCTATGAAATTCATGGGTTTGCCATAGGTGGACAGGTAACTTGAAGGCACGCACACAAGCAACTAACAAAACTTTTGTAAACTATTGCCATGCCATTTCTTTTATTTCATTCTATAGTGGAATGCTGTTGCCCTCTGGGCTTGGGACATCGTGGTTGACAACTGTGCCATTTGCAGAAACCACATTATGGATCTGTGTGAGTACTTGTAGAATGTGTGTGTTGTAAGTACTGTGACTGTGCATATCAGACGTTTGACAACCAAAACAAGTGAGTAGATGAAGAAAAAACTTTCTAGCAGTCTCAACAATTTTTGGTGAATTACGAAGGTAAGCTACACAGGTAACAGTAGGAGAGTAATTAGGTTACAGGGAAGGAGTTAATCCAGTACTTCTGCCTATATCTGCCATTCAGAGACATAGCCGTGTTAATCTGGAATATTAGTATGCAAAGGGATGGTAGCACCTTTGATACTAACTGAGCAAAGGCCATTGTAGCAAAAGCTTTTGTAGACTCTACTGCCGCATCTGAGGAAGTAGACCAAGTATATGAAAGCTTATGCTACAGTGTCTTACACAGTCTCAAAGGTGATTTTGCATACTGATACATCTGCCATGTTTACTTAAACCAGTTTTGCTGGCTTCCTCTGAAGAACTTATAAATTATAAAGCCATACTTCTAGGAACTCTATTTCAGATCCCCAAAACCTCATTGCTATTCTTTCAGATGGTACTGTGACTGCAACTTCAGTTGTTCATTGCAACTGTAGTGTCTGTGATACTGTCTAAATGGCTGTATTACAATTCTTGCAATATATAAAATGGCTTCTGTGTCTGAGGTCATGAATGTAAGAATTGTCAGGCAGAATCAGATGAAAAGATCAATCCAGTGTAATAAAGTTTTATGAACACAAGTGCCTAAGAAACTTGCAAGGTACAGAAAATAACGAGGCAGTTCTAATCATGGACCTGGTTTCACTGTGATTTGAGATTTTATAATTACCATGGTTAATGAAGCCAGGTATTAGTGTTGAGGTGGAGCAATCATCCAGCACCTCCTCCTACTGCACACCACTGATGATATAAAGATTGTGTCTAGTATTAAGCTAAAGCTCTTTGTTATGTCCATATTGAGCTTCTCTTAGTGTTTTCTTGTTAATGAGACCTGTTTAGTTCATATAGTTCAGTACATCATTGTTAACTGAGGCCTGGTGAGCTGATCATTTTTTTTTTTAATTGTTGAACAGTCTGCACTGGCTTCTAATAAAGTACTGGTTTGGGGTGATATTTCTAAATACCTGCAAACCAGTGTACATGAGGGACTAAGTGTTTAACTATGGACAAATTACTCATTTGCTTCACATATTCTCTACCTTTTGGAGTTCAAATGGGTAACTTCTTCATGCCATTCCAGGCAAATTTTATTGCTTCTGGATAGTGTCATAGAATCATAGAGTCATAGCATTGGAAGAGATCACAAGGGCCATCCAGTCCAACCCTCTGCCACGCAGGAACTCAAAATCAAAGCATCTCCGATAGATGGCCACCCAGCCTCTGTTAAAAGACCTCCAAAGAAGGAGACTCCACCACACTCCGAGGGAGTGTGTTCCACTGTCAAAAGATGCAGAATAATTTATGAGTGAAGAATGAATATAAAACAGCAGTCCAAAGAGACATTTTACATCTGTAAAAATTTTAAAACTTCCCCATTAGTTATATTTTTAATTCTTACATTCATATCAGGTTAGAACATATATTTGCTAAGCTAACACTTGTTAAGCTAATAAGACATTCATCACTCAAAATGCTGAACTGAAGGCTGTGTTACCATACTGTCTTGTACATAATTCTATACAAATGCTCAGACTGGCTGGTGGAGTGATGGTGTCAAAGAGTTATAGACCCTACCCTGTATCTCAGTTTACCAAAGGTCTTCCCCACTGTCATCATTTGCCCAGTCACTATCTTGGCCTGGTGTCCAAACTTGTCCATTTCTACCATGATGCATACAACAATATATTACTTGGAATGCCATTACAAGCTTAGCAGATTTAGCGAGAGTGAGAGATTGTGCTTTCCTAATTCAATATATACTGGAAGACAGTTTTTATTCTCTGTGGCTATGCCAACCTCAGAGGTCCATTCCAGACTCAGCACAGTTGTTGAGAGAAGGAACCTAGGCTTGCAAATATAGTGTAGTGCAGGGGTGGGCAACTCTGGAAGCCTAGGGGGCTACATTGGTCCTCCAGAAGACCTTGGAGGTCAGCACACTCCAAACTCTCTAGGAAGCATGGGGGGCATTTTCACCATGTTTTTGGGAGAGGCTTTAAAAAAAAAACCACAGGAAGTGAGAGGAAATCACATCATGTTTCATAAAAGGCTTCTCTGGGGTCTAAATTGATCCAGGGTATTGGAAGACATGGTGGAAATGCCCTCCACACACCCGAAAGGGCATTTGGGAACATTTTGAAACACCCTCTTTCTCCCCTCTCCACCCCAGTATAGTGAGTAGACTTGTATTTATATTGGCTGAGCCATGCAGATCACTTGGTGATTTTTGTACAGATAAAAGTAGGAAGCAGAGAGCCATATATTCTCCACCTGAGCTCATTTAATGAAATAAATAAATCATAACATGTATATTGCAGTACATTACTATAGTGGCTTGTTATGCTGAAGCCATCTCTGTCAGGGTGTAACAAAAATGGGAAAATGGGTATTAACAGAACTCTATCATCACACAATGTATGTCTCTTTTTTGATATCCTGAAATACCCATACTTGACAAGAATGTGGATACTTCATCACAAGTTATCTTTTCAGCAAATAACCAATTGCTTTCTTTTAAACCTTTTTTTTTTTCTTACAGGCATAGAATGTCAAGCTAACCAAGCATCAGCTACTTCTGAAGAATGCACTGTTGCATGGGGTGTCTGTAATGTAAGAAATCTGCTTTTCAGGTGTTACGAAGATCAGAGCTGGGGGGGGGAGTCATATATGACTTTGTCAAATGCCCCATAACTGAACTTCATAGATTTCCTGATTGATGCTGAAGTTGATTCTATACATTAATTAATTATTTTAGGTTGGTAGATTGTGTTGGGGATGGGTAACTCCCTAGATTCAGTAAAACAGGAGGGACCAAGAAGGAGGATAAAATTAGAGGAAATGCATCATATGACTCTGTTAGCTAGTTGGTCTAATCTGCCTGCTGTCTTGTAAATTACAACCAAGAAAATGGTGAGGACTTGCTGGGTATGGAATCATGAGGAGGGGCATTGATCTGTTTTCTTAGCACTCCTATTCTGCTATAAACCTTTTAGTACTATTATTGCCCATACAGCTCATTTTCATTGCTGTTCCAGTGTGAGAAAAATGAGATGTTCAGTTTTAAAAGCAAGTTCCCTTGGACTATGAAAACTGCAGTGCTGAAACATGTGAAGTCTTGATCTGTGAAAGTTGTTCTCATTCTTATGCTTAAATATCCACTTCAGTTCATACCAAATGGAGGTAGATAGTGACAGTAGGTGAAAGGAACAGAATTAAAATATAGTTGTTTCTAATGGCAGAGTAGGAAATCATGACTCTTGAAACACAATGGATCTTGTATAAGAGATAAATGTTGTCTCTTTTCATAATAGAAGGCATTTTTGTCCCCTTATGCTTCAGTTTTTAAAGTATTTTAAATGTTTTCTGAATCAATATGAGGCTAGAAGCTCCCCCCACAGCAATTTCCAACTGCACTTGTGTTCAACAGGCACAGAGCTGATCAGACAAACAAGGTAGCATTATCCTTTTTGACTTAATGAAATTCAAAGGACCTGTGCTTGTTTATACATATCAGACTATTAAAACTATTCCACACCAATCTTTGTGTTGCAGTTTTTGTTTTCTGCAAGTTAATCTCATCCCTTCCTTATGCAAATTTTCTTACTTGAAATACAGTTTTCAGCCTACCATTTGAGTAACTTTGGCCCTCCTTTTTCAGCATGCTTTCCATTTTCATTGCATCTCTCGCTGGCTTAAGACTCGGCAGGTGTGTCCCTTAGACAACCGAGAATGGGAATTCCAGAAGTAAGTATAATTTGCTTTTATAAATAAGAATATAAATTTTATCTGTAGTTGATATGGCCACCTCCCTGAAATACTATTGAGAGCTGACTGTCCTGAAATCTGCAGGTGGTGTTCCCTAGATTGAACAGTTAGCTAACTTAACTGATTGTATTTTAAAAGTGATTGTATGCTGACATAACTGCTGCTGAGTTCTAAAAGGAACATAAATCTCTTTCTAGGTATGGACACTAGCAGAAGAGAGAAGGTTGCTAAGTTTATTCTGCATCTAGTTAGCCCTTTCACCTTGCAAGTGGATTGTTCCTGTTGCTGTTCCTGTTGTCTCTTGTTTTATTTCATCATAATAAAGTTCTGTGAATAATAAAATTTTAATGTCTTGAGTTCTTTTAATTTTCTTAGAACTGGAACCATTTCTTTTAATTACACTTTCATGTTTTGAATAATATTTTTATTTGCATACAGTAAACTAATGCAAAATATTTAATAATAATAATAATAATAATAATAATAATAATAATAATAATAATAATAATAATAATATTTCTATCCTACCCTTCTGCCAAAGCAATCGGGGCGGCTTACAAAATTAAAATGTCATAATATACAATCCCAAAGAACCCCCTCCCACCCCTTAAAGTAGCATTAAACATCAAGCATATAAAACAAAAACAATAAAACAATCAGCTATAACATCTAAAAAAAATCATAATAGCATGCAGGCAACAGATTATGAATGCGACAGAGGGTAGAGATAGAGTGAGCTCAAAATATATTTGAAAGTGTTCCTCATGGCCTTTATCACTGTCTCAACTAAAATCACTAAATTGAAAGCTTCCAAAGCTGGGCTGTCATAAGAATATTATCTCATTCTCAGGACTTTATCACATGGAGGAAATCCCATGCAGAAACGGGACTTAAAAGCTAGGGAAAACCCTGCAAAAGCGGGTTAATTTTCACACACGCCATTGTTGAAGTGTTTTTAACACAAATGGAAAGTAGACAAAAGCTGCTACTTTTTACATTTGGGATTTTCTGAAAGTAAAAAGGAGCAACTTTTGACTACTTTCCGTTTGGGTTAACAACAGTTTAACGACGTCATGTGAAAATCAACCTTCTTTTGCGGGTTTTTTCCGATTTTGAACCCCGTTTCCGCACAGGATTTTGCCCATATGATAAAGTCCTTAGATAGCCTGAAGCAGCAATCCACTAAAGGTAGATTAACCCCTTAATCTAACCCCTTAGATTAACCTGGGTGGGTTAATCCCTCACACCGATCTGATCAAGGCAGGAATATTAGAATTCTTTTCCATTACAGCCATTGCCTCCAAGCACCTTCTCTTGCAGTTTTTAAATTCCTGCATTGCCAACTGGACAATTATTTCTTTCTCATCCCTTCTATCATTAGTTCAACATAATTCCTTTAATTATAATTCTTGAAATAAGAGTATACTTAGATATTTATGGTGTCTGGATCAGCAACAACAAATAGAAGAAGTTAAGGAGGACTCTTATTTTCCTTCAAAGAAGAGAAGGCAACAAGAAGAGGGCAATTTAATTTCTGTGAGTTCCCCCAAGTCTGCAACTCAGCAGATCATGGAGGATGAATAATGCAGTATGGCAAATGTTAAAAATCAGTTGTCCTTGTGGGATCTAAATTTAGTGCTGAATTCTTCAACTGGTTAACTATTTCAGCTTTTGAAGGAGGCATCACTAAGATGTCTTCCATTCAGAGTACTGTTTTTTGGTAGCTATTACATTGGCTGGAAGAGTTTCAGAACTGTAGGTTTGATGATAAGCTGCCTTTGGTTATAGGCCTGTTGTTTATTCCACAATCAATATTTATGAGAGCAAGTAGTCAAACACTAGATTTGTTCACATTCTGCCTGAATCCTGTGCATCTACTTGAAAAAAAAAGTGTCAGGAAGGCTCTAAAGGTATAACTTTGAAGAACAAGAAAGATTAGGTGAAGAGATACTTTGGGCCTTTGCAGACTGCTAGAAATAGTGCAAATTTAGTCCACTTTAACTGCCCTGGCTCAATGCTAGGGAATCATGGGATTTGTATTTTTTTCCTGAGACATTGAGCCTTCTCTATCAGAGAGCTCTGGTGCCACAATAAACTACAGTTCCCATGATTCTCTAGCACTGAGTCAGGGCAGTTAAAGTGAACTCAATTTGCACTATTTCTGGCAGTCTGCAAAGGCCCTTTGTTTCCTTTCATTTGAGGACTGTATGACATAAAGCATCTAAGCAAATGCTGTTGAGATTGTTGATATCATGCTATGCTACGACTTGGCTAAAGATCCAAGACTGGATCAATGGCTACAACAACTACCTATAGAATGGCAACTTCCATTGAGGATGTTTGCAGAATTGCTGTAAGACATTACAAAGTGAATAAATTCAGATCAACTCCAGCTACTTTTGGGACAATGGTTTTGCAGGCAGTGATGCAAATGAAAAGTAGTCAGGTCCACCCTGGCTTGGGTATATACCTGAGAAAGAGGTTGATACTGTGAATGGTCATACTAGGGAGGCTGAAGGAGCAATCCACCCCTACCCTAGGGAATAATAGAAAAATAACTTACACCTTATATTGTTCTGTCACTGCTTTTTATGCTAGCAATTTTCAAGGCCATATTAAAAAAATGAGAAGATGCTTGGAGGCAACAGCTGTAACAGAAAAGAATTCTGAAGATGTCTGGAAGAGTTTGACCCACATAGAATTGGAAGAGACCACAAGGGCTATCCAGTCCAACCCCCTGCCATGCAAGAACTCCCAATCAAAGCATCCCCGACAGATGGCCATCTAGCCTCTGTTTAAAGACCTCCAAAGAAGGAGACTCCTCCACTCTCCGAGGGAGTGTGTTCCACTGTTGAACAGCTCTCACTCTCAGGAAGTTCCTCCTAATGTTCAGGTGGAATCTCTTTTCCTGTAGCTTGCATCTGTTGTTCTGAGTTCTGTTCTCTGGAGCAGCAAAAAACAAACTAGCGCCCTCCTCAGTATGACATCCCTTCAAATATTTAAACAGGGCTATCATACCACCTCTTAATTGTCTCTTCTCCAGGCTAAACATACCCAGTTCTCTAAGTCGTTCCTCGTAGGGCATGATTTCCAGACCCTTCACCATTTTAGTCGCCCTCCTCTAGACACGCTCGTGTTTCAACATCCTTTTTGAATTGTGGTGCCCGAAACTGGACACAGTATTCCAGGTGAGGCCTGACCAAAGCAGGATACAGCAGCACTATTACTTCCCTTGATGTAGATACTATACTTCTATTAATGCAGCCTAAAATTGCATTGGCCTTTTTAGCTGTGGTATCACACTGTTGACTCATGTTCAACTTGTGGTCTACTAGGACTCGTAGATTCCTTTCGCACATAGTCTCATTAAGCCAAGTGTCCCTCGTCTTATATCTGGGCATTTCATTTTTTGCCCTAAGTGCAATACCTTACATTTCTCTGTGTTGAAATTCATTTTGTTAGCTTTGGCCCAGCTTTCTAATCTATTAAGGTCATTTTGAATTTTCATCCTGGCTTCTGGGGTATTAGCTAATCCTCCTAATTTGGTGTCATCTGCAAATTTGAGAAACATGCCCCCTATTCCTTCATTCAAATCATTGATAAAGATGTTGAAGAGCACTGGGCCCAGGACAGAACCCTGTGGCATCCCACTGGTCACTTCTCTCCAGGATGTAGAAGAGCCATTGCTGAGCTTTGGGTTCGGTCAGCTCACCACTTACTTATTGTCTAGCCCACATTTTACTATCTTCTTTGCAAGAATATCACGGGGGACCTTGTCAAAAGCCTTACTGAAATCAAGATATGCTATGTTTACCGCATTCCCTTCATCTAGCAAGCTGGTAATTTTATCAAAAAAAGAAATCAGATTAGTTTGGCATGAATCTTTCCCGGTATTGATGTCAGACTAACTGGGTGATAGTTGTTAGGATCCTCTTTTTTACCCTTTTTGAAGATGGGGACAATGTTTGCCCTCCTCCAGTCTGCTGGGACTTCTCTGACAAATTACAGCTGATACACCAGCTAGAAACACACTTGAATTCAGACTATTCTTTTGCTACGGACATACCCAAAAAAGCCCTTTTTATTGTCCTTAACCCCTCTAGCAAGCCTGAGTTCATTCTGTGCTTTGGCTTTCCTGAATTTACCCCTACATGTGCTAGCTATTTGTTTGAATTCCTCTTTAGTGATTTCGCCCCTTTTCCATTTCTTATACATCTCCCGTTTAAAACTTAGTTTAATTGAAAGTTCTTTTGTCATCCAACCGGTCTCTTCAGACATCTTCTATTTTTCTTTCTCATTGGAACAGTTTGAGATTGTGTCTTCAGTATCTCCCTTTTGAGAAATTTTCATCCATCCTGAACTCCCTTCTTTAGTATTCCTGACCATGGGATCACT
>CM034708.1:181470369-181486802 GCA_020142125.1 Phrynosoma platyrhinos | reverse complement strand
CACCATGTTGCCACTTGTGTCACCGATGACATGCAGATGATTGACATGGACTTTGAAGTGGCACAAACTAGTGGGAATGACAATTGTGCCAAAAAAGAAGTGATTACACGGGAAGAATGAAAAGATCTGCTTTCATAGTGAGAACAATGAACCTTTTAGAATCAATTCACAAACACAGAGCAAAGGCAAATCGCAAACTTGTTTAAATGTAAGTGGGAACGAGCCCTCAGTCTTTGGGAGGGGGGGAATGAGAATACCTTTCTATCCCATTCTTGTGCAGGAAAAATGCCCAGTTGCTGCTTAGATCAGAGTTAGGGAGAGGCAGGCTACAACAGCACTGCAGAAATAATCCAGGCTGACACCACTTTAACTGCCATTGCTCAATGCTAAGGAATCTTGGGATTGTAGCTTGTTGTGGCACCAGAGCTCTTTGACAGAGCAGGGAAAATCTATAATCCCCAGGATTCCCTAGCACTGAGCCAGGACAGTTAAAGCATTCTCAGACTGGATTATTTCTGCAGTATGTTTAGGACCTTTGTCTTGCCAAGGTCCTTTTTTTTTTTTTTTGCCAAAGCAAGCAGGACTAATTTCAGGAGGTAGTCTTTTTCATATCATATTTTTGGCTCTGTTTTGTTTGCCTACAATTCCCAGGATTCTCTAGCACTGAGCCAGGGAAGTTAAAGAAGTCTCAAAGTGGCTTATTTCTGCAGTGTGTTTTACACCTCTGTGTTTCCAGGATCCTTTTCTTTGGCCAAAGAAAACTGGACTGGTTTCAAGAGTCTTTTTTCTGGCTTGGGAGGCATTCAGCACAGGACCAAATGTATAGGAGCAGCTCTTCTTGGCAGCTCCTAACCTGCAATTAACCAGCTCCCTCTGGGAATTGGAAGGGGGGCTTCAGGGATCGATCCGATTGGCTGAGGCGGCCATCACCAGCTGTCCGATTGGCTAAGAGTGAGATTGCCCATCACTGGATTGGCCCTCTTCAGAAATGGGATCCTGCATTTCTCTTTCTTTGCAAGCCTTTAGAGGAGGGAAGGCACTGACTGGGAAACAAGCGCATCCTGCTCCTCCCAAGCTGTCTATTAGCCTCTGGAAACAAGGGCTGCTCTTCCATGGCGCAGGCAGGATTTTAGCACCATGCATCATATAGGGAAAGTGGGATCTCACAATCTGGAGAGAGCTTTCTGATCCCCCCAGCTGCTGAAGCCTCGCCCCAGCCTTCGAGGGTTACGTAAAAAGAAAAGGTAGTCTACTTAAAGGGATGTTGCCAAATCATTTTACCAATACTTTGCTTTCAGATTTATTCCCTGAAGTATCAATCCAGGGGTAGCAGCGTTAGCCCTTCAGCCAAGGACAAGAATATCCACCAGATCCACCAAAAAGGTTGGGGGAAGACAGACAATAAATATTAAAAGTACAGTAACATCCAAAATCCACCAAACAGGGATCCCTCGATTGGCCAGCCAAAATGCACAAAATGAATGTTGCAACCAAAATACACATTGCCAACCAAAATGTACAAAACACTTTTTTTAAATGCACGAAATCCATGTTGCCAGCCAAAATGTACAAAATGCTTGTCTCAATCCACAAAATACATGTTGCCACCAAAATACATGTTGCCAACCAAAATGCAAAAAATACTTTCGTTTAAAAAAATGCACAAAATCCATGTTGCAACATGGATTTTGTGCATTTTGGTTGGCCAATCACAGTCTCACTGTTTGGTGGATTTTGGATGTTAACTGTACTTTTAAGATTTATTGTCTGGCTTTCTCTCCCCACCTTCTCCTGTTTGAAATCAAATGATTGCACAAAGCTTGGTTTCTAGCAAGAATCCTGGATTTGCATTGTTCGGGGAACATTTCTTTGACATTCCATTGCACAATGCTGAAAAACACAAAAACAAGAAACACACAACAACAGACCTGAAAGTGAAAAATGCTTCAGAAACAAAAATACAATGTGGATAAGTCTTTTTCTTCTTTTTCTTATTAGACTGAATGAAAGAGACCGCCTGCTGTTCAGTCCCTGGTGCTATTCCTTGGGCTAAACAAAAAGAGAACTGATTCACCATTGATGAATAAAACCCAAGATTGCGTGGAAAAAAGCAAGCACGACGCAGACAGCCCTCTCTGGAAGTTAACCTCCTCTGCTCTGGAAACTTTTCCCTCTAATCCCAGAAGACTGGGAGAGTGGCTCTGGTTCTTCAGTTTCTATATAGCGTACATGCTTTACTGAGACAGAGCAGAGCCAGCTAGGTTTTAGGACTTGGCACAGGTGAGTTTTGGCCAGGGGTCTTGAGACAGCCATCATTATTTGCCAATACTAACAATATATTGGTTGCATTTTGTCCCTACACCTTTGATTAAATAGCTTAAAAGACTACAGTGATTAAATATGACTTTAAAGAAATGCATTCTTTTGTAAAGGAGATAGTGCAGCAAATAAATATTTTGCTATACAAGGAATGTCTTAAGGAAGCTGCCAAGTATCACAGCTGGGCATATAGGAAAGGAGATTCCTAAGAAGTTAGAATGGCAAGGAGTAGGTCCTGAAGCCTTGAGAAAAGCAGTTTAACCAGGTGTTGTTATGGGATTTGAAACATAAGAGGAGGACAACATCCTCTGGGCAGTAGACCAAACACAGCCATCCTGGAATCTCAGCAGACTCCCAAGAAAAAACATAGTCTTGGGTTTTCAGTTCGTAGATGACTGGGAAACAGATAAGCTGATGTCTTTTAAGGGCTGTAAAAGCAAGAACAGTCCAAAATCCAGTACTGTGTGCCTGAGAGCTGATATTAGAAATATCAGGTGCTTCCCAGTGATAAAAGACTGCTAACATTCAGATACCTGGATACTTTCTCAGTACAGTACAGTACAGTACCTTAGAATCATAGAATAACAGAATCATAGAGTTGGAAGAGACCACAAGGGCCATCCAGTCCAATCCCTGCCACAAAGCATCCCCGACAGATGACCATCCAGCCTCTGTTTAAAGACCACCAAAGAAAGAGACTCCACCACACGCTGAGGGAGTGTGTTCCACTGTTGAACAGCTCTTACTGTCAAGAGGTTCCTCCTAAGGTTGAGGTGGAATCTCTTTTCCTGTAGCTTACATCCATTGTTCCGTGTTTTAGTCTCTGCAGCAGCAGAAAACAAGCTTGCTCCATCCTCAATGTGACACCCCTTCAAATACTTAAACAGGGCTATCATATCACCCCTTAACCGTCAGGCTAAACATACCCAGCTCCCTAAGTCTTTCCTCATAAGGCATAGTTTCCGGAACCTTCACCATTTTGGTTACCTTCCTCTGGACACGCTCCAGTTTTTCAACATCCTTTTTGAATTGTGGTGCCCAGAACTGGACACAGTATTCCAGGTGGGGCCTGACCAAATCAGAATAGAGTGACACTATTACTTTCCTTGATCTAGACACTATACTTCTATTGATGCAGCCCAAAATCGCATTGGCCTTTTTAGCTGCTGCATCACACTGTTGACTCATGTTCAGCTTGTGGTCTCCTAGACCTCCTTCACATGTAGTCTTGTTTAGCTACGGGTCCCCCATCCTATATCTATGCACTTAATTTTTCCACCCTAAGTACAGTACGTACCTTACATTTCTCCATGTTAAAATTAAGTTTGTTAGCTTTGGCCCAGATTTCTAATCTATTAAGATCTTCTTGAATGTTGATCCTGTCCTCTGGGGTATTAGCTACTCCCTAATTCAGTGTCATCTGCAAATTTGATAAGCATGCCTTCTATTCTTTCATCCAAGTCATTGATAAAGATGTTGAATAGCACTGGGCCTAGGACAGAACCCTGTGGCATTCCTCTAGTCACTTCTCTCCAGGATGAAGAGGAGCTACTCTTGAGCACCCTTTGGGTTTGGCTGGTCAACCAATCAAATCCACCTAACAATCACATTGTCTAGCCCACATTTTACCAGCTTGTCTGCAAGAATATTATGGGGAACTTTGTCAAGGGCCTTACTGAAATTGAGATATGCTATATCCACAGCATTCCCTTTGTCTACCAAGCCAGTCATTTTATCAAAAAGAAAAATGAAAAGAAGAAGAAGATCAGATTAGTCTGGCATGACTTGTTTCTCAGAAACTCATGCTGACTTTTTGTGATAATGGCATTGCTTTCTAAATGTTTACAGACTCTCTGTTTAATGATCTGCGCTAGAATCTTCCCTGATATTTATGTCAGGCTGACTGGACAATAATTGTTGATACATGCCATATAGCAGGCTAAGAACAATATAGACAATATAGACAATGTGATAGCCTATCCTGACTTAAATAAAAGGTATGTTAATATTCTACAGTATATTGAAAAATGCTAAAAAGTATCTGAAATGTACTGGGTAAGTTAATACATTATTTAAAATAAGAAATGTACTGCATTGTACCTAATTAATTAAGAAAATTTGCTAGACTATAAAATCTCCAAATATCTTTAAAATGAGTGTGTAACTAAACTTGTCCACAAAAAATATTTATTTGTCATACTGCTACATATATACTGTCCTGTAATATACATTTCCTAATAGTCCAAAACTGAAAATAATTTGAAGAGAAAGGCCCATATAGATCTGCCTACTAGACAGTACTGATTTCTGCCACTTTACCACCAAAGAGGTGGACTCTAAAGAATTATAGCAAGATACAGATTAACAAATATAAGTCAAATAATGTTACATTGGTTGCAAGATTGGGATGGTGGAAACATGTATATTGGTAGCTTAGAGAGTCCTCTTCATTTGCTGATGCAGCACCATTGCTGAGAAAGGAGAGGAGAGAGGTAGCTTAAATATTAAGCAATTCAGAGCTTGGACAAGTTACTTGTCTGTACTACAGAGGTGACTAGGGGATCTCTGGGAGCTGTAGTTCAAGAAAGTAGTTTTTCTGAAATCAGATGTATATTGATAAGGGAATTTGCTTTAGGAAGCAGCATTCAAAAACAGTGCCCTTTTTCTCAGTTTATCACTCTACATACTGCCTTACAAAAAACAAAATAACAAGCCCCAGTCTCCAGAATGTGCATGTATTTTTTTTAACATTTTAAAAAATTACTTTGGGCCTTTGCAGACTGCCAGAAATAGTGCAAATTGAGTCCACTGTAAGGGTTAGGGTTAATGCTAGGGAATCATGGGAATTGTTGTTTTTTTCTGAGACATTGAGCCTTCTCTGTCAGAGAGCTCTGGTGCCATAATAAAATACAGTTCCCATGATTCCCTAACCCGAACTCTAATCCTAAAAGTGGACTCAATTTGCACTATTTCTGGCAGTCTGCAAAGGCCCTTTAAAAAGGGATCTCAGTTACATATAATAATGTTTCAGTATAAAAAAATCAGGAAAAGTAACCATATTAATTGTAAGCTTCAATAAAAGCTGACTGAATACCCAAATACAAGTTTATTTGTAAATTTTGTCTACACATTATTGTTTAAAATGTTGCAAGCACTGTTAAATCTTCTGTCAAGTGGATCACAGGTGGAGAAAAAATGACTTTTCAGTGTGAAGTATAAATCTAACATGCATGTCCTTGAATATAAAGGAACTATCCAAAACCAAATTTACTTGTGTGATTACTTCCTCACAAAATATAGCTAGTATGGGACAACTCCAAAACATATGCATTAAGAAATCATTAGTAAAACAGTCGGTCCTCTGTATCCATGGATTCAATAGCAATAGCAATTACATTTCTATACCGCTTATCAGTGCACTTAAGCACTCCCTAAGCAGTTTACAATGTGTAAGCCAATTGCCCCCAACAAGTTGGGTACTAATTTTAGTGACCTCAGAAGGATGAAAGGCTGAGTCAACCCTAAACCCCTGGTTGGTATTGAACTTGCAACCTTAAGGTTTGTGACTGAGTGGCTGCAGTACATGCATTTAACCACTGCTTCAACCATCCATGGCTTGAAAATATTTTTTAAAATCTATAAATTCCAGAAAGCAAATCTTGATTTTGCCTTTTTACGTAAGGGATAGCACTTTACAACACCAGTGTATTTAATGGGACTTCAGCATCCATGGATTTTGTTATCCCCATGGGGTCCTGGAACCAAACCCAGCAGATACCATGGGCCCATTGTACTACATAGGGTCTGGAAACCATGCCCTATGAGGAACGACTTAGGGAACTGGGTATTTTTAGCCTGGAGAAGAGATGGTTAAGAGGTGATATGATAGCTCTGTTTAAATATTTGAAGGGATGTCATATTGAGGAGGGAGCTAGCTTGTTTTCTGCTGCTCCAGAGAATAGGACCCAGAACAACGGATGCAAGCTACAGAAAAAGAGACTCCACCTCAACATTAGGAGGAAGTTCCTGACAGTGAGAGCTGTTTGACAGTGGAACACACTCCCTCAGAGAGTAGTGGAGTCTTCTTCTTCTTTGGAGGTCTTTAAACAGAGGCCGGATGGCCATCTGTCAGGGATGCTTTGGTTTTGAGTTCCTGGATGGCAGCGGGTTGGACTGGGTGCCCCTTGTGGTCTCTTCCAACTCTATGATTCTATGATACATCTCCAACAATCTGCTGATTTTAAAAATCCCTTTCTTTAATAGACATTGTGATGATCAATATACCCCAAAAAGCAATTTCTGCTGTACAAAACATAGTTGGAGAGCCATAGCCATACTAGTTATAGATGTTAAAATCTATGGTCATTAGAATCATAGAGCTGAAAGGGACCTTGACCCATCAGGTTCAACCTCTGCCACTTAGGAACTCAAAATCAAAGCATCTCCAACAGATGGCCATCCAGCCTCTGTTTAAAGACATCTAAAGAAGGAGACTCCACCACTCTCTGAGGGACTAAGTTCCGTCTAACAGCTGTTATCATCAAGAAGTTCTTCCTAATGTTTAGGTGGAATCTCTTTTCTTGCAATTAGTATCCATTGCTCTGGGTCCATTAACTAGTTGGAACTGGATATTCCAATTCTGTTGTTCATTTTTTTCTGTAAGCCTCACATTTCATATTTATTTACAGATAACAGACATTTATACTGTATATATAAATTGTTGGTTTGGGTACTTGGTTGGCCTCAATTAATGTCTTTAATATGTCCAAAAGTGGACATGTCAAAAAATTCAAGACAACCCCCTCCCCCCCCCAGCAAATAAGGACGGATTCAGGACTCCCCATTATCCTTAAAGTCGGATGCAACACACTAATGCAGCCATGTGCAGGCATGATCTGTAAACTAGCACATCAGGTAAGAGAATCTAACTGAGAAATCTGGAAAAAAGTAATATGTGGTTTCATCTCAGTAAGTTGTGACATGGTAAACATTTGGTCCACAGCCATGACAACTATGCTTTTTGAATGCTTTGCAGGGAGATGGGTGGAAAGAGTTGGTAGAGTGGAGATATTTTTCCTTTCACTTCTCCCATTATGTCCAAGTACTGGTTAAAGTACTGCTGAAAGCTGATTGAGCAAAAATTCTGGAGTTGAAACTAAGATCCAAGATAAAGTAAAAAAGGGTTTTTAAAAATCCAATTTGGTGACAATCTCTAAGGGGTTTTTATTGTTTTAAAAAACCCTCTCCTGTTGGATTTATACAAAACTGCTGCTTATTCCAACAAGACAGAGGGTGCATCTACATTGTAGGAATAATGCAGTTTGACAGCACTTTAATGGGCTACAGAATCCTGGGATTTGTAGTTTTGTGAGACACCAGCACTCTTTGGCAGGGAAGGATTCCATAGGATGGAGCTACATTATGTAAAACCGCATTATTTCTACAGAGTAGATGTACCCAGCAAGCTGAAAGCAGCTAAGAATAAAAAAGAAAGAAAAAAAGAAAGAAGAAGAAGCAGAGTTCAGTCCAAATAATAAAGGTCTAATAGTCCCTGGGAAGTTTGTTATTTAAAAATTTCTCCAATTACACATCCAAGGTTTACACAAAAATCTTACAAAATGCCTCCTGACTTTGAATTCCAATCAAGTGAAAACAGAAAATTAAAAATAAATAGTCAGTGAAGAACACTGAAGGAGACACAATAAAACAAAAGACAACCCAAACAGAAAATACCCTATTAAGATGGTAATTTCTGCAGATTTTGTTGTTTAAAAGATGAAACTAGAGGAGAGATTAAACAGAGTGACTAACCATGTTTCCATCCCAACTGGAAGAAGCATGTATGTAATTTTGATCTTGCTTAAAAGGTAAGAGTTCTAAAGGCAACAGAAGGCTTTGAAATACCTGAGGACTACTTCAGAATGGCCAAAATGTCCCCAATCTGTGTGTTTAGGTATTATTTATATTCCTGTTCTGTGTATTTCTCTGATTCCTCAAATTTTGAATTTATTCCAGGTTTGACTTAACTGAGCAGATACGGAAGGAGGATCCCAAGAAGTTAGAATGGAAAGGAATCAGTCCTGAATCTTTGCACCTCTCACTCCCCCATCAGTAGTTAGCTGCAACACACACAATCTCTGCTGTATGTTTACTGAAACGTAAGCCCGGAAGTGTAAAATGAGAGCCAGTGTGGTATAGTGGTTTGAGTGTTGGAGTGTGACTCTGGGGACAAAGGTTTGATTCCCAGCTCAGCCATGAAACCCACTGGGTGACTTTGGATAAGATGCTCTCAGTCTTAGGAAAAAGCAATGACAAACCTCCTCTGAACAAATCTTGTGAAGAAAACCCCATTATAGGTTTGTCTTAGGACCTTATCACACGGGGGTCTAAAGTGCTCGCATCCCCATGCGATCACGCTTCCTTACCCCGGCTGATCAAACGACGTCGCTGGGAAACCCCGCCCATCCCCGTCGCATCCCAGTCGCATCCCTGTGCTATCGCGCTTCCTCTTTCCAGCTGATCACACGGCATCGCAGGGAGGCCCCACCCACCCCCGTCGCATCTCGGTCGCATCCCTGTGCAATCGCGCTTCCTGTCGCCGGCTGATCAAATGACATCACAGGTAAACCGCTCGCATCCCTGTCCCAATGCAGCATGATGCTGCATCATCCAGGCATCATCCCCGTTCTTTTGAATGCCTGGTCGAAATGGGAATTACATTTCCCACGACCAGAATGATGCTGGGATGATGCTGCTTTCTGGCCAAGGAAGCGCAATGGGACAGGGATGCGAGTGCTTCAGTCCCCGTGTGATAAGGTCCACAGAGTTGCCATAAGTCAGAAATGACTTGATGTCACATAACAACAACTGCGTATAGGACTGCAGCTATAGTAGCCCGTCACATCAAGCCTATTTGTCAATGGCTATCTGTAGCAGAAATTAATTGAGAACTGCCTCAGGGAACAGATGCTGAGCACCATCCAAGGGCAACAAATTATTAGTTTTGAGTTACAAACTAGTATCAGGGCTTGGGGGATTTGAATGTCCAGTAATTACTAGACAGGTATAGCTCAGTTAACAAAGTGGATTAATTCCTGGGCATCTTTAACAGAAAATCTGGTATCATAGGCAGAAATAACACTAAAAGAATAGGGAGAGATTCATACACCACTAAAAGAAAAGCAGTTCAACGTGTCAGCAAACCTTTTATCCAAAGCATCATACATGTATGAAATTAGACACTCAGGTCAGATAAGCCTTGTGTAAGTAAAGAAAAACACTCTAAACCTTCTAGAAACTACCTGAAGGCTTCCTTGAAAATGCATTTTCTCATCAGACACACAGTTTACTATGCTGCACTGGCTGAAATGGTGTGAGTTGGAGGCAGTTGTTTGGAAAAGATCACAAAAATAATGAGACAAAGTGATTATAGGAATAAGGAATTCAGAATATATGAGCAAAGCTTCGCTCTGGTGCCACAACAAACTACCATTCCCAGAATTCCATAGCATGGAGCCATGGCAGCTAAAGTGGGACCAAACCAGATTATTTCTACAGTGCAGATGCAGCCTAGAAAACTGGATAGCTGATTGCTTTCCTACCAGCCCTTCAAGGCCTTGCAGATTGCTAAACCAGGCAAAGCAGTTTTGTTCTCTTCAGCCAAGTGAGCTTCCCCACTATGTCGGTCGGCTTTGCCTCTGACTCTGTCATGTACACTTAGCTATACTCTTTGATGCTATTTCTTCATTGCATCACTTTGGAAGTCTGGTTGCTATAGCAACAGAGCACAGCTTTAACAATCTGTTTGTGGTCCACCTATTTCATGTAGACATTATTCTGGATTTCTTCATATTTCAGTGCGTGCTATTTAGTTAGGTATGTAGCACAGGAGATAAAGAGGTTGACTTTTTCAGAGCCGGGGGGGGGGGGTTTCACACCACATAAGCTTACCACTATTTGGATGTCTCTGTTCTCATCCAACAGAAGTGCAATGTGGAGGTGCACTTTTAATAAGGTAATTATCATAATTTGTAGTTTTTGCAGTCAGTTTCCTCTGCTCTCCCTGGCTGCATCCGCGCTACAGAAATAATCCAGCTTGACACCGCTTAATTGCTGTGGCTTAGTGCAAGGGAATTCTAGAAATTGTAGATTTGTGAGACATTTAGCATTTTTTGTCAGAGAGCTCTGGTGCCACAACAAACTACAATTCCCAGAAACCCACCCCCACCCCCCATTATCAGCAGCTATTGTTATATTCCATGTTGATTGTTCCAGGGAAAAAAATCTACTAGCTGGATCCAGCAAAGTTTTGGAAAAAGTATCACTCAGTAAATAGTAATAGTGGAAAATAAAAGTCTTCCATGCTCTGCTGGATCCACAGTCTTAACCCATCAATGTGGTTTAGAATAGTAACTACACAAAGCCTTCACTGGAGAATAGATGGAGGAGACCTGGACTTCTGTCTATTCGAACTGCGCCCAACCTTTCTGAAGCGCTTTATTCTCCCATATGAGCTTGCCTGGGCTTTGAGGGATTCTATGGAGGCTTTTCTCTCAATCCCATCACCTTCAGAGACATATCTGATGGGAATGTAAAAGACAGAGCTTTTTCAGGAATCCCTATCAGCTTGGGAAACTAACTTCTAAGGAAGTGAGAGTGATCTCTTCCCTATTGTCTTTCTATTGCGAGACCTTTAATTTTAATTTGGCAAGATTTTGCCAATAGATCATTCAGTGCTTCATTTTCCTTAATGATGTAATTTATAAAAAATGTGTTTACAGTGGCCTTTTAATTTAATTTTGTTTTTATCTTTGACCTTGTGTTAATCTCACTTTTTCTTCACTATGAGGCAGGTGTGAGAATTGTGTAGCCCTCCAATTGTTGTGGGACTTCAAGTCCCACTAGCATAGCTCATGGTGAGGAACACTGAGAGCTGAAGTCTAATAACATTTGGAGGGCTACAGGATTAATACCCCTTCTGTAAGCCAAGTTGAGTCCCATTTTTGGGAGAAAGATGGGATCTAAATCCAGGAGGCAAGTAAATAATAGAGTTCAGTTATCTCAATGGTGGTATATACAGCTACAGCCATATAGCTGTATATAGCCTCTTTCAAGGTGTCTGAGATCCAGACTGCATTGGTTTTTAAAAAAGTAAAAGCCAGCACATTGAATTTCATCTAAAAGCAAACTGGCAATCCAGTGGCACTCAGGAAAGCTATGTGTGTCATATGTGCCTTGTGTCTTGCTTTTGACAATTGTGCTGGCACATTCTGGACTAGCTCAAAATTCTGCTATGTAAGGGCAACCACATTAAAATACTAATGTTGAGGTGTTACTATAGTATGCATGATTATGCCTATATTCTTATTACTGACATACACAGGTGTTGTGCTATACTACACATGCAGAATGGAAATCATGGACAATATGTAGTAGTAGTAGTAGTAGTAGTAGTAACTACTACAACAATAATAATACATGTATGAATAATAAATATAAGTCATATTCCGCTGATGGTGGCATAAATGGATTTTCACATGCAGAACCACTGCACATGTGGCTGTGTGTTGAAGTAGGAGAAGTAGTTCACAAATTTGTATTCAGCATGTAAATGCACAACAAAGTATAAAGACTGACTATTTAATTTGAAGTGAATTTAACATTACATTGATGTTGCTCAATGTGATGACAGTATATTGTGCTAAGAGGTTACTCAGTATGGAGGTTGCACAATAACATAACGTTACTCCATGGGTGCCTATTTATGCTATGATGGATTTCAGCCTTAGCATCCATATAAATGGGGATATTGGCTTACCTTACCATTACAAAATGTTATTATTTCTTATTAAAGGCGTGAGTCCCAGTCCAGGAAATCTAGGAAATTCTCATTTTCTAATAGTTGTATGCTGACTCTACAGTAAGAAATTTTTTTAATGCTGCTTTTCATTATTCTGTTTTAAAAATGTTTACTATTTTAATCTTTTTTAAGCCTTGATCTATAACAGTCTCAAATAGTAATTGTTTTTAATAAATTAAATTGTTCAATACATTTAAAAAGGTAATTGGTGTTGACCCAGAGTTTCAGCAAGTGAGTTCTTCAGTAATCTGAAGTACTCCAATTACATTGTGGGTTTTTTTCCAAATGCTAAAAAGACCTTTTTACAGATGAATTCATAGGAATCTTCTTCTATACAGGATCGTATGGCAGGACCAAACAACTAATAAAGAGACTGTGCTTGTAAACCTTCCTGGAGGCATCTGGTCAGCCACTGTAGTTCTTTGAGGTGTAACCTAATGAATTTCAGCATGCCAATGCTCAAACTGAATACAACATTTTAATAGACTTCTGGGCTAGAAGGTCTGTTTTAGTAAGGGTTGTTTTAATTTCAGCAGTGGCCAGGTACGTACTATTTAGTTATTCTGGACAGAGAAAGGTACAGGCACACTTCAGTGAACAATGCCTCTGACAAAGAAACTCCTTTTTACAACTTTTTAATGTTTGCCCAGGCCTCCCTTTTTCTTCCTCATCCTCTATCTAAACGGAAGGTTTTTTTTAGCAGTAACAGCATTGGGGGAGGGGTAGTGAAGGAGGGCTGGAGAAACACTTTTTTTGGTGTCACTTTGCAGTAGCATATCTGCAGTAAACAATTAATAACAACTTGCACTGGAAAACTATGGGATTCTGCTGTAGCTTATCCTACTGCAACTGTGTGTTCCTGCCTTCTGCAAGCAAGAAAAACAGAAGTTGCCTCCAAAATACTTTACTGAGCATGCAAGAACAGAAAAAGACAGAGATATCAGAACAATAAATAAGCCTGTTTCTCCATTTACTCCTAACATGTTAAAGGGTGGGAGGAAGCATTTAAAGCTATAGATTTGATCATTAAAATGGAAATAAGAAGATGTGGAGGCTGGTGAAAGGGGAAAAAAATGGTCGTACAAGGCAAGTAAATTAGAAATCCTTTGACTGGGGCTTATTGCATGATGCTGTTGCTATCCTGTTATTCTCCCATGCAAGACCATCTTGAAAACATTTTGAAAAGCATCTTTGAAAACAGTGCTATAGTGGGAGGAAAGCTTGGTGTGATAAGGCCCCCAGATTTTGTATCAGAAGATCAAATATGAATTAAATTAATTGGTGTTCTTGGACAAATACTTGATCTCAGTCTTTCCTACTGCACAGGACTCAATCATGATCTCACCCTCACCTATCTCACAAGGGAAATTATGGAGAACTAAGAAATGGTGATGTTCAAGCCTGCTTGACAGTTATGCTGTGAATTTTCACTCTATTATTTTCTCTCCTATTCAGTCTGACATATATGGGCAGGTTTAACTGATGAAGAGTTCCCATGGACCAAGGTGAATGGTTTTAAAAGCAGGCTTTGAATCCTGACAGTCCTCTTCTTCTGATTAGCTTCAGTTCACATTAAGCCCTGAGCATAGGAGGTCCCTAAATCAGCACCTCCATTTTAAAGGAATTAATAAACCCGCCTTGAATCCCACTGTGGGAGAAAGGCGGGATATAAATCCTGGAAATAAATAAAATAAATAAAGGTTAGGGAAAAGGTTACTATAGAAATCTGCTGCCACTCAGAATGGTACAATATGACTCACTTCCAAAACTATAATCTAAATAGCTAATTTGTGTGCTAATATGCAGCACACGAGAAGCCCTACATGTATTATTTTCAAGGTAATGCTGTTCCAGATGCATCTCAGTTTTCCCTAAAATTGCTTAGAAGTCCTCTGCTTTGACAGACTCTTGTCTATTAAACAATACAAAAGAGATGTAGGGGAAATGTTCTTCAAGATGGCAGATGGTTCTGTGCCCTTTATTGTTGGAAAGAAAACTTCTTGTCCACATTTTCCCTTGCTACAGAACCTCTGGTCTGTGATGCAATGTTTGTTTATCAGTGAGAAGTTATCACATTTGTTTACCTACCCCAAAGCTGTTAGTGGATTAAAAAATTGCTTGAACACAGGCACAGGGGAGAAAAATAATGGGAGGGGTGGGGGAACAGTTATTATAATGGTTGAGCAATAAAAGCTTTCATGAGAAGGTGAATAAGGACTGGTTGGTAAAACTAAAGAACTACTACAGGAAATTTATGATTAATCCTATCATTTGACATTGTCTGTTCAAAAATAATTGGGCTTTGGAAGCAAGTTAATTATTTACATCTGTCTGCATAGATATTGAGTAAGTCATGAAGGCATTTGCTTCTCTTCTGAATAGGGAAAAGTGAGAAGAGCAATACCAACTGCAGAAAATTGGTAAAACAACATGACGGCCATATCTGTAGAAAATGCTTTTATAACCTAAGTTGATCATAATCCTCCATACATGACATATTGTGCATGTTGCCCTGTGTAAAGTAGTGCCAGTTCCCATTTTTAAGGAAAATACATCTGTAATTCTGAAATCTTCAGAAAAGACAATGTGAATTCCTGACCTCCACACTGGGGGAGGGGGCACTATATGTTGTGGGCAATTGTTTATTATTAACTGCATTTGCTAAATTTTAAATTAAACATATGAACATATTACATAACATACATTAATAAGACACTTAGATGATATGAATGGCACACTTAATGTTCAATAAGCATGCCTGTGTGGTTTCGTTCATTAAAGTAATATGTGCTTAATTTGTTATCATAAATACTAGACTGGTGAGGAGCTGCTCAAGAAATGAAAAAATAAATAAGGTTTATTAACAGATTAAATTAAATACACTAATTATGGTGTCCTTTAAACTGATAATAAGTTGGACTACACAGGGGAGGCTTGGGGGGAAATAGGTAAGATTTCAATATGAGTGAAGCATCTTGGACATCTGAGTGATATACTGAGGAGCAGTTTCATGCTTGGCATTTTTTTAGCATTTGCTTATATATTGCATTATATTCACAAGTAGGGGTGTGTGTGTGCGTACATGTGCATGCACACCTTCAATTTACCAGTCAACTTATGGTGACCCTATACATTTCATACAATTTTCTTAGGGAGTACTCAGAAATGGTTTGCCGTTGTCTTCCTCAGAGATATATAAACTACAGCACCTGATATTCCTTGTTGGCCTCCCATACAACTACTAACCAGCCCTTGCCCTGCTTAGATTTCAAGATAATATGGGATCTCGTGCCTTCAGGTATTTAAGCCTCATAGTTACAGGAATAAAGTGTTAATTTATGGTGGGGAACAGGTCAGAGAACCCAGGTTGACAAATCAGGATATGTATATATTTGTTATAAAGTCTGTCTACCTTAACAGGGACCACACTGTAGTTCTGTGCATACCTATAGGGCATTTCCAGATGGAAGGGTCTTCATACTGTACTGCTATTATATCTTTTTCTCCTTAACTGATTTTTTGTGATAAAGAAAAAAGCAGAAGCAGCAGTGGAAAAACAAGGGAGAATTGTGATTAGAAAATTAAATTTCCATAAAAATAAAGCAACATTCCCCCACCCCCACTATGGACAAAATCCTTTTCAGTGTACCTAAGCCCAAAGTATGTGTGTGTAATCTTGCCTGAAGGTAACAAACAGAGAAAAAGCATATATATATATATATATATATATATATATATATATATATATATAATCTCTAGCATGTTAGCAGTAAGATCTATACTTGGAAAGATCAACCTATATTCTGTATGCACTTTTTTGGTATACATTTTATGCATGCATAAAATGGCATTTGTGCTATGAAAGATCATGGCCCATATTACTCCATAACAAAGTAAAATATTTTCTCCTATTTGTAGGAGAATATACTGTATGTGAAATGTAATGTATCATTCTCATCAGGTCCCTCATATTTGGAACAAATCTCATACGAAAATATTTACCGGCATTTGCATTGGTTATATAAGAAAGGAAAAAATAGTTTTGGTGTAATATGAAATTAAACAATCCACCAGACAGATTGATATGTATTTTCAGGACATTGCTGCCTTTTATTTGGGGCTGCTGTATACACTATGGAAAACTGACTGAAGCAACAAGAGAAAAATTGTCTGTGTGAAAATTTTTCACCATTTGCTTAACTAAAAAGCTGTCCTGGGCCCAGTGCTATTCAACATCTTTATCAATGACTTGGAT
>CM034708.1:181456602-181470269 GCA_020142125.1 Phrynosoma platyrhinos | reverse complement strand
AATGGTGAAGGGTCTGGAAACCAAGCCCTAGGAGGAACGACTTAGGGATCTGGGGATGTTTAGCCTAGAGAAGAGAAGATTAACAGGTGATATGATAGCCTTGTTTAAATATTTAAAGGGATGTCATATTGAGGAGGGAAGAAGCTTGTTTTCTGCCACCCTAGAAACTAGGACCCGGAACAATGGGTGCAAGCTCCAAGGAAGGAGACTCCACTATTACTACTCTTGATCTAGACACCTCAACATTAGGAGGAACTTCCTGACAGTAAGGGCTGTTCGACAGTGGAACACACTCCCTCGGAGAGTAGTGGAGTCTCCTTCCTTGGAGGTCTTTAAGCAGAGGCTGGATGGCCATCTGTCGGGGATGCTTTGATTGGGAGTTCCTGCATGGCAGGGGGTTGGACTGGATGGCCCTTGTGGTCTCTTCCAACTCTATGATTCTAAAAGTGCAATCCTACATGAGCATTCCCCAGCGTCAGTCTCATTGAGTTCAATGGTTGGTGTGTGTGTGAGAGAGCACATGTGCACCTTCAAGTTGCCTGTCCACTTGACTCATATATAAAATTAAGGGTTATATTACCTGTTGTAAATCATAAAGAAGAGGCAACATGGTGTAGTGGTTTGAGTGGTGGACTATGACTCTGGAAACCAAGGTTCAAATCCCTGATGAGTCATGGAAAACCACTGGATAAGTCACACCCCCTCAGCCTTAGAGGAAGACAATGGCAAACCCCCTCTGAACAAAGTTTGCCAAGAAATCCCCATGATAGGTTCACCTTAGGGTTGCCATAAGTCAGAAAGGACTTGAAGGCAATAACAAATCACAAACTCTTTACTGGGAAGAGAATATAATTGATCTCTGTGCTAATATTTGCAGAAAAGTCTAGTTTTCTTCAGCTTTATAGGGATGTACCTTGGAGCTGAATTCCAGGGCTCAATAACCCAGGGCCTTTCTAACTGAACATCCAAACACTTCGTAATTGATGATAGGGGGAAAAAATCTCATTTAAAATGTGGTACTGGAGAAGAGTTCTATGGATACCATAGACTGCTAAAAAGGCAAATAAATGGGAACCAGAGCAATCAAGCCAGAGTTCCCCCTAGAAGATTATTAAACTGAGATTGTTGTACTTTGGACATACCATGAGAAGACATTATTCATTAGAAAAGACAATAATGCTTGGCAAGGTAGAAGGCAGTAGGAAAAGAGGTAGGGCACATCACAGATGGATAGACTCAATCAAAGAAGTCTGCAAGACCTGAGCAGTGCTGTTGATGATAGGGTGACTTGAAGGCCTCTCATTCCTAGGCTTGCCATAAATCAAAGTTGACTTGACAGCAGTTAACAACAACAAATACAAAGGTATATCAAGAAGGGACAACATCACTCTTTTTTGTTGCATGACAGTAACATTTACTTATTTCAATACTTACTGGAAGGTGGCTCAACCAAATGGCAGAGGAAGAACATCACATTAATATAATATAATGATTTGTTATGAATCCTGAGGCAACAACAAGGCACAAAGGAGGAAAGGATGTGTTTTACCAAGGCTAGTAGCTTGAAACATTCATATATTTGTTCATGTTAAAAGTAACTGGACAGAGAACTATGTAATTACTTTTGATAAATGCAAAAGTCGAATTTGTTAAGGTGCAAGTTTGTTAGCAACTGTTGGGAGTAGTGCTGGGGAAGAATTCTATGGATAGCCAGGACAAGCAAAAAGACAAATAAATGGTTCTGAGAGCAAACCAAACCTGAACTAATTACTAATCTGAGGTTTTGTACTTTGAACACATAATGAGATGGCATTATTAATTGGGAAAAAGGATAATGCTTGGTAAAACTGAATACAATAGAAAAATATAAATACCATGTTATAGATCAATAAAGGAAATCACAGCTCTGAGTCTATAAGCCCTGAGTAGAACTCCTGGAGATCTTTAATTCCTAAGGTTGCCATGAAGTCGATTTGATAGCAAATGACAAACAACTGTGGACAAAAATATAACTGAAAGTAATTCCTTTTAAAACTGTAGCATTCCAAGGTCTACTTTCAGTTTTGTCCTGTTTTGTATCACTCTGTTTCTAGGTTTTGAGAAGCATTTTTTTCTTCCTACCAAGAAATTCATAGCAATCCTTAGCACTGGAAGTAAAATCTGCAAATCTGAATCATGGGGGTGAGATTCCTTTACACTTTATCAGATGGTGAATGATTTTCCTTGAAAAGATGACACACTTAAGTAAAACCACCACAGAGCTGCTCAGCTATTTTGACATGCTGGTTTATGGTACCAGGTATATCTGTTAAGAGTGATTAAAGGCTTTTATTTTATTTTCTACTCTCTCTCTCTATTTTATTAATGTTTAATACATATATTTAAAGTGGTTGGATGACAATAGTTTGTTGACAATTGTGATGTATAAAGCTGTTTATACAAAGATTAAACAAAAACAGGCTTGGTTGATAGGCTTACAGTCTAAAAGACATGACACAAAAAATTGAGTACGTATTCCATCTAGTTACTAAACAGAAGGCATTATTATAACATTGCAAATTGGTCCAGTCAGAGAACAATATATCTAACTCTCTTTCCATGTAGTCTATGCTTCTCTGGTCATAGTGAGAATACAATACGTAACTGCCAGTAGTAGCAGTACGTTATGATTGCTACTAATACATTCCTATTATTCATTATCTAATGCCATCAGCAAATGATGGCACCCTATTTCCAAAAGCTGTAAGCCATGGATAGATGAAGGAAAATAGTTACTGGGTCCAAATCAAATTTCAGTGCATAGATCCTAATCCAATTACTTAAATTATTAAAATATGGACTAATCATATAATTAAATTAATGATAATATATGAAATTCTATTCCTTTTGAATACATAATTCAGAACTAGTCACATGTACATTGTATTCTTACAATATAGTCTACAGTCAGCCCACCATATCCATGGATTTTTTAAAGCATAGATTCAACTATCATGACTTGAAAATATTCCAAAAATATATAACTTTCAAAAAGCAAAGCTTGATTTTGCTATTTTGTATAAGGGACACGATTTTACTATGCCATTGTATATAATGGGACTTGAGAATTCACCAATGTTGGTACCCACAGGGGTCCTGGAACCAAAGCCCAGCAGATACCAAGGGCCAACTGTACATCAGGGTATTTTTAATGAGTCTTCAGAAATTATAATGATTCAGAATGCAACTGTGAGATCACTGTCTATTCTTCAAAGGCTGCACCGTTACCAGTTTGTTTCTGGGGACAATTCAAAATTTTAGTGATTACCTTTGAAGCTCTCAGGGGTCGGCATACCTTTTTTTGGGGGGGCTGGTTCCCCTGTCCCCCAGATCATCAGTGGGCTGGAGGGAAAAAAATGGCACCAGAGGTGCGCTTGTGCATGTGTGTGCGCACGCATGAGCACTCGCGCATGCATGTGCACTACTCCTGGTGTCGTGCACATGCGTGCGTGAGCACGGGGTGCCATTTTGTGTATCAAAATGGTGCCCGCGGTCACACACGCACACACATGACTCCCGGTGTCGTGTGCATGCGTGCGCGAGCACAGGCGCCATTTTGGAACACAAAATGATGTCCTGCATCGCGTGTGTGCAGCAGTGCCAGCAGCAGCAGGACTGACCATGGGCTGGTTGAAAGGCCTCGAGGGGCTGTGTTCAGCCCCGGGCTGTAGTTTGCCAACCCCTGCTCTAAATGGTTTAAGTGCAACATACTTTAGGAATTATCCCTTCATTACTACACTGCCTGAACCTCAAGATGTTAGGAACTAGGTTGAAAGTGTGATTGGTGGGGTTAAGGGAAAGGATCCGCTTACCAGTTGCCCCTAAACAATTAAATTCTTTGCCTTGGGAACTTGGCTAACACCCTGTTGGATGGTATTTTTGCTGTATGATTAAGACTTTTCTATTTAGGTAGCTTTTATTTTATGAATTTTATTTACTGCAACCATCTGCCCTTATTATAATAAGGTTTGTAATTTTATTGTATTATTGGTTTTATTATTCTTATTCATTGTCTTGAGTGGTGTGTAAACATTGAAAATATGGACTATCTATTATGTCTGAATTAAGAAATATATAGTTAACAGCAAGCTCATGTGTTACTATGCATTATTATTCACATTACACACAGGAAAAGTGAAAAATAGAAAAATAAATGGACTGTCTGTAGCACTTTCTGATACAAGAATGAAGCATACATATTTATTGTTTTACACATTCTGTGGAAATATTTTCAATTAAGGGTATTATTTCCTTAAATGTGGAGTACAATACATCTTTAAGGCCATGTTTCTATCTTAATGGGACACTATATTGTTTTTCAGCCCTAGTCAAGTATTCGTACCAAATTATTTTCCTATGACCAGGGTTGCTAAAAAGATTAATGATCCACACAGCAAGTATGAACTATCCTCCACACTATACTTCAAATCTGACTAGAATATGCTTGTATCTGTTGTAAGCTGCTTCCTGTGTTTTTCTGGAGTACAACTCTTTACATCCTTGGTTAAGTGCTCCACTTGAGGTAATAACTTTGTTAATGTTTACTGAACCATAGTTTACCATTGCCTATGTGAGCATTAGGCTTGCATCCCATTAATTTAATACAGTTATGAGAAAGAGTTTATCAGTTTTAATTTTCATTTTTTTACTAATCACGTTTACCATAACATGCATGTCTGAACAAACTGTAGTTAGTCTTTACTAAAACAAAATTAAACAAAGACTGTGTCCATATGAATCTGAAAACTTTGGGTGCAGCCTGGAATAGTCCTGCCCCAAAGCTGTCCCAAATTCTCCCTGTTTTCTGGTCACTCTGGAGTGATGCCAGACAGCTGTTTACTTGTGCATCCCACTGTGCTGCCCAGTGGTGAGAATCACCTCATTTGCCCAAATGTTAAGTAACCAGCATCAATTACATGGTGGGGTACCTTGTTCTGACCTCAGAGGGAGCGACCTATGCCAGTGGTGGCAATGGGTGGCACAGCAAGATATGCATGTGAACAGTTGCCCATCATCACTCCAGAGGGTTCCAGATTTTCTGGGAAAATAGAGCAAAATGTGAGTACTTAAAATCTATTTTAAGAGCGATATAATGTGGATTCGATGCTGAACTGACAGTATGTTGTCAAGGCAGTTCAAAATAATGGATTAGGTCCTGCATCATCATGTAAATCTGGGAATAACCTGCAAAGGCCTGGGGGGGCTGCATCCGGCCCCCGGGCCTTAGGTTGTCTACCCCTGGTCTAGCTTGTTAGTAACTCCCAGGGAATCTTTTTGAGTCCTATGAGATGAGAAGACAGAATTATGTTCTTCTTTACATGCATAGAAGGCTTATGCTTTACCATTGGACAAAGTGCTTTGTGATAATTCCAATGGTTCCTACTTACCTTAGCAGCTTTTATAATTGGATAACAGGCTGTGTTTATTTCTCAGTAACTATGGCAAACAACTGGATCAATCTTCCCCACCCCCATGATCATAAATATGTTCTTCCAGACTTTTCCCCTTTACAAGCAATTACTTTTTTTAATCTTCCAGATTAATTGCTTAGGGTATGTGATCAGCATGACTACAGTTCCCCAATCTGCTTCAACATACAGCTCACTTGCAGATTGCTGAACCATTTTGTAAGATTCCCATCCCTAGGAGCTCTGCCTACAGGTTTTATAGAAGTCAGAACTCTGTATGCTTGTTACATTCCCTCTTTGTGGTTCCACTGAAGGAAGCAGTTCCATCAGCAGGACCACCCAACTCATCCTGTCTATAGTAAAATTTCAGTAAAATTAAACAACACCAAGATCTAAAATAACACATTCAAGCTAGTCAAAACAAGATCCAGCATGGTGTAGTGGTCTGAGTGGTGGACTATAACTGTGGAGACTAGGGTTCAAATCCCTACTCAGCTATGGAAACCCACTGAGCGACCTTCAGCAAATCACATTCTCTCATCCTTAGAAGAAGGCAAAAGTAAAGCCCTTCAGAACACATTTTGCAAAGAAAACACCATGAGTTCCCACAAGGACATGATTTTAAGGCACACAACAACAACAACAAGTAAAATTTAAAAAATATCTTCAGTTTCTGCTAACAAAGGCTCATAGAAGATGGCTACTGGATCATGATTGGTAAAGTAGTACAGAATGCTACAGTGAAAAGTTTATGTCTCTTCTGCATACCCAATCAATACCTTGGGCAAGGACTCTGAGATTGAGCTTAATGCTCTGGCAGATTTATAGGGGAATAAGTAGAATTAATGGTTACCTTATCCTAGACCAGGGGTAGGCAACCTTTTTGAGCTGAGGGCCGGGTTGCTGTCCCTCAGACAATTGGGGGTCCGAAGCACCAAAAATAAATAAATAAATAATAAATAAAAATTAAAAATTAAAAAAAAATTAAAACATTAAAAAAAATATGTATGCACACTCTCTCAGCCCCAGAAAAGCCATGGCAAAACCCCTGTGGAGATTTTGCCAAGAAAACCCCAAGAACAAGTAATAACAACAATAATCAATATCATCATGGCAGGTGGTGGCGGCAGCGGCAGTGGCAGGACTGGCCTGGGGCCAGTCCAAAGGCCTTGGGGGGCCGCATCCGGCCCCTGGGCCTTAGGTTGCCTACCCCTGTCCTAGATCATTTAAAGCTTATGAAGGTCCCAAACCAATAATTTGTCTGAAAGCCAGTAAGTAACCTGTGAAGATGGCAAATTATTGAATAATTCCATATCAAAACCTGTAGTTTCCTGATAAAAATGTCTGTTGTATTTTGAACCATTTGAAATATCCAGAGCATATTAGAGTGAATTGTAATAGTCTAGCTTGGAGGCAGCATAGTGTGACTAACTGAGACTATTCCATCTTCTTCAGGAAAGGCTAAAGCTTGCAATTTTACTGCTAAACAATTGCTCTTGCCTTTTGTTGCCATTCAAGACTTGAGCAGGGACATTGATAACAGGGAGACTGGGAGGTCTCTCATTCATAGAGAGTCCAATAAGTCAAAGCCAACCACCACCATATTCTGGGAAAACAATAGATCCAGGAACACTCCCAAGCTATATATCTGCTTTTTCAGGGGAACTGCAACCATATCTGGAATAGTTTGAACCATCTCCCCTATATAAAAATTGAACCATCTCCCCTCTTGACCCATAGCATCTCTGTTAGCCCCCATCCTCTTGTACTGACTTTGGTCATAACTTTATAACTTCCACTCCTTTCCTAGTATTGGATAATTTGCATACTAATAGCTTCAGCAAAACAATGTAATGTCTTTACCTAGCAGTTTAATTTAGGGGAGAAAAAGTGAAAGGGAGATGAAATGGGACCTCAAAGTACTTCACAAACTAGCAGATATGGGCAGAACAGCTATCTCAGGCAACACCTTGTGAGATCAACCTTCTAGACAGGAATAGAACCACTGAAGAGTGATACCACATAGCACAGGGTAGAGAAACTTTGAACATCAGTGGTTTTGTACCACAACTACCATAATCTTTTACTTTTTACTCTAGACCTTACCTAGATCCAGTTCTGGGAATCACAATTAAAGATGCATTTTGACATGCTGGAACATGTCTAGAGAAGGGCGACCAAAATGGTGAAAGGTCTGGAAATCATGTCCTGTGAGGAGTGGCTGGGTATGTTTAGCCTGTGAAAGAGAAAGTTTAAAGGTGACATGATATCCATATTTAAATATTTGAAGGGATGTCATATTGAGGAAGTGTGTTTTCTCCTGATCTAATAATAATAATAATAATAATAATAATAATAATAATAATTGTCCCACCCCTCTGCATAACACAACCAGGACAGCTTACAACATTAAAATATACATTTCGTATCCTGCAATCCCACCCCCCTTAAAATGCTGTTAAACAATGATAATTTAAAACACGCTTAAAATGCTAATACAAATTTTAAAAAATAAAAACAAAATAAACAAAACAAACAGTAACTGCAGCAGAATCTGGGGAGCAAATTGGGTTGTCTTTTGACGGCCAGGATATCTATTCAGGAAAGACCTGCCAGAAGAGATCTGTCTTAACAGCCTTTTTAAAGCTGTCTAAGGTGGTAATATGACGGATCTCATCTGGCAGGCCATTCCATAATTTGGGAGTGGTTGCCAAAAAGGTCCTCTGGGCAGTTGCAGACAGCCTAGTTTTTATAGGCTGCAGCAAATTCCACACAGAGGACCTGAATGCACGGGATGGATTATATGGGAGGAGGTGGTCCCGAAGATAGGTTGGACCCAATCCATTTAGGGCTTTAAAGGTGATAACCAACATCTTGTACTGAGCCCGGAAACTAATAGACAGCCAGTGAATTGATTTTAAGATTGGTGTTATATGGTCTCTTCTCGGTGTTCCTGAGACCATCCTGGCTGCCATACTCTGTACTAGTTGAAGTTTCCGGAACAAGTACCAGGCTAGCCACATGTAGAGTGCATTACAGAAATCAAGAGAGTTTATCAGCACATGCACCACAGTTTCAAGGCCCCTAACTTCCAGGAAAGGGTGCAGTTGGCATATCAGTTGAAACTGATAACAGGCACTCCTGACCATCGCATCTACCTGATTTATCATCTGGAGCGATGGATCCAGGAGCACTCCCAGACTGTGAACACAGTCCTTAGAGGAGAGTGTGAACCCATCCAAGATTGAAAGCTGCATCCCAATACAGTGGTACCTCTACTTATGAAATTAATTTGTTCCACAACCCATTTTGTAGTTAGAAAATTTCGTAAGTAGAGGTACATTTTGCATAGAAATGCCCTAATCCCTTCCAAGCCCATAGAATAGCCGAGGCTGCGGCTGGAAGGCCGCCTCCTTCCAGCCCCTTCCAGCCGCAGCCTCGGCTATTCTATGGGCTGATCCTGGAAGTGGAGGAATCCTCTGCTTCCAGGATCAGCCCAAAGAATAGCCGAGGCTCTGACTTGAAGGAGGCCTCCTTCAAGTCAGAGCCACAGCTGTTCCTTGGGTTGATCCTGGAAGTGGAGGAATCCTCTGCTTCCAGAGTCAGCCCAAGGAATAGCCGAGGCTGCAGCTGGAAATTTTCTAGTTACAAAATGCTTCTAAAAAATATTGTCTCTACATACACATATGTCTCTACAGCCATTCGTATGTAGAGACATATTCGTATGTAGAGACAATATTTGTTAGAAGAAGCGTTTCGTAACTCAAAAATATCATAACTAGAGCTTTTCGTAAGTAGAGGTACCACTGTACTTGGTTTCAGGGCCACTATTGTAAGTACCTCCATTTTATCTGGATTCAGTCTCAATCTGTTTTTCCTCATCCAGTCCATTACTGCTTGAAGACAATCATTGACGGGAGAGATGCCATCTGAAGTCAAAGCTGAAGACCAAGACATGGAGAAATATATCTGGGTGTCATCAGCATACTGATAACACCCTGCCCCATGTCTCAGGATGATCTCTCCCAACAGCTTCATATATATATTGAATGGCATCGGGGACAGGATGGTGCCTTGTGGCTAAGCTCTTTTCTTGAAGAGTGACTGTCCCTGAGCATCACCCTCTGGAATTTGCCCGAGAGGAAGGAATGGAACCACTACAATGCAGTGTCTCCAATTTCTAATCTTCTCAGGTGATTCAAGAGGATGTCATGATTTATTGTATCAAAAGCCACTGAGAGGTCCAGTAGCACCAGCAGGGTCACACTACCCCTGTTGATGCTCAGACGAAGGTCATCAGCTAAGGCGACCATGGAAGTCTCAACTCCATATCCTGTCCTAAAGCCAGTTTGAAATGGATCTAGATAATCGGTTTCCTGCAAGACAGCTTGGAGGTCAGACACTACAGACACTACAACAGGGGTAGGCAACCTAAGGCCCAGGGGCTGGATGCGGCCCCCCAAGGCCTTTGGACCGGCCCCAGGCCGGTCCTGCTGCCGCCGCCCACCATGATGATATTGATTATTGTTGTTATTATTTGTTCTTGGGGTTTTCTTGGCAAAATCTCCACAGGGGTTTTGCCATGGCTTTTCTGGGGCTGAGAGAGTGTGCATGCATATTTTTTTATTTTTTTAAAAATATTTTTTTATTTTTTATTTTTGGTGCTTTGGCCCCCCAATTGTCTGAGGGACAGCAACCTGGCCCCTGGCTCAAAAAGGTTGCCTGCCCCTGCACTACAACATGGGGCAATGGATTCAAACTACAGCAAAAGAGATTCTATTAAACAGGAAGAAATTCCTGATGGTAAGAATTGTTAGACAATGGAACACACTCCCTCAGAGTGTGGTGAAGTCTCCTTCTTTTTGTTTTGTTAACTGCCCTTGAGTCGATCTCAACCCATGGCGACTCTATGGATGAGACATTTACAAGACCCCCTGTTCTGCTTAAATCCTGCAAACCCGTACCCTGGCATCCTTAATAGAGTCCATCCATTTGGCATGTGGCCTTCCTCTCTTCCTACTTCCCTCCACCTTTCCCAGCATTATTGTCTTTTCTAATAAGTCTTCTCTTCTCATGATGTGTCCGAAGTATGACAGCCTCAGTTTGGTCATCTTGGCTTCCAGGGAGGTTTCCGGCTTGATCTGCTCTATGACTCTTCTTTAGAGGTTTTTAAATAGAGGCTGGATGGCCATCTGTCAGGAGTGTTTTGATTGTGTGGCAGGAGATTAGAATAGAAGGCCCTTATCATTTCAATAATAATAATAATAATAATAATAATAATAATAATAATAATAATAATAATAATTTTTATTTATAGCCCGCCTCTCTGCCCAAACAATCGAGGCGGGTTTCAGCTCTGTGATTCTTGCTAGGACTTCTCTGAGTTGAAGTCAAAAGTAAGCCAGCCTAAGGTTACTAGAGATCAGGTTGTTAGAGTTTAAAAATGGCATTCAGTCATGGAATCAGAGAAATTAAGAAGTCCCCTAGGCAACACCCCAAATCACATCCTTTTGTGAATGTATTTCACAATTGCCTTTATACATAATAGGGTTAAGGAGCAACTGAGATTCAGTGCATGAAAAGACAGGGCAGCAAATATCAGGTCTGTTTGGAAGGGGAGCAAACGCTTTTACAAAATGTAGGAATTAGCAAGATTTCTAAGGTCCAGGTTCTGATCTCACCTCACAATGGAGGTGGTATCCTGGCTAGTCCTGATTGTTGTGCTAGCAGTTTAATTTGTGCTAACAATTTTAGTTTATATAAGTAAAACTAAAGTGTTCTGAAACAGCCTTGAGACTGCAAACTGAGCTGGAAAAAGAATTAAGCACACACAAGAAGTCAAAGGCAGCAAAGGCAGTTTGTTATGAGTTTTGATATTTGTTTCCAAACCCTGTAGGTTACATATTCTCTAATGTATCTGTTAGATCCCTTCAACATGTATCTAAACTCTCTGGGCCACTTAATTACCAGTTTACACAACTGGCAACATGTTCTCCTTTCCCTTTTATTACACCTTCCTTATTCAAAGCATTATTTATTAAAACAATTGTGGTGAATTAGACATCATGGACATGTATTCAAGAAATCTTCCTAAAAGGGAATTAAGCTGCAATATACCACATTACACTACCACCTCATAAAATGTTCAGGTGACAAGTTTTCCCACAGGGAGATTTTACTGGATTTTAAAGGCAAGCCATGTGTCCAGGGACCTTGTGAACTGGTTCTTCACCTCTTAGGCTAAGGAGAGGAGCAGAGAAAAATGGAATTATCTAATTCTATATTACACCAGGGAACATTTAATTGTGGGGAAAGTGCTGCTGTTTCATTCCTATCTGGAGAAACAGGATCCTGTTTACACAGACTATAGTGAAAGACAGAGAGCTCTGGCAGTTTATACACATCTCTTTATCTCAGAATAGGGGTATACTATGATTCTTGTTGAGAGAGCGGTGTAATGTTTTTGAGTGCTGGAGATTGGGGTTCAAATCCTGCTGGGCTATGAAACTCAATGGGTGACCTTGGGCAAGTCCAGGGTGACCAGAGGTCCTCCTTTCCAGGACATGTCCTCCATTTAAAACTTATGTTCAGGAGGAATTTCAAAATGTCCTCCATTTTGAGCATGCCTAAGAAGTAAGAATTGACATTTATGTGAGTGTTTTGAGTTTTAATTTTGTAAAGTCCTACATTTTTAATTATCCTACATTTTGCAGTGCCTTGTCTCTCAGCTTCAGAGGGAGGCGAAGGCAAACTTCCCTTCTGAATAAATCTTGTCCAAAAAACCCCAAAACCCAAACCCTGATGTGTCTTTCTCTCCAGGGTCGCTATAAGTCAGAATGCCCTGTATTATTTTTTTTTTTATTGTCCTATATTTTGCAGTGCCTTGTCCTTCTTGACCAGCGACGTCATCTAGTCACCCTGGGCAAGTCACACTCTCTCAGCTTCAGAGGGAGGTGAAGGCAAAACCTCCCTTTTGAATAAATCTTGTCAGGAAAACCCCGTGATGTGCCTTTCTCTCTTGGGTCGCCATAAGTCGGAAACGACTTGAAGGCACACAACAACAACAACAACGACGACGATTCTTGTTAAAAATGGACGCGGGGATAAGTCCAAAGGAGAGACCTGAGGCAAACAATCGGGGCCTCGATGTTACAACCAAGATCCAAACCCAACACTCCGCTTGTGTTTTTCCTCCATAATAAAGCCCCTTCTTCTACCAATCTTTTTTCTTTTCTCTTTTGAGGGGAAAACAGACATGGATCCTGGCAGGAAAAGGAGGATAAGGAATTGTGTAAGAGATGGATGGCTTGAAATAAAGACCTTTGCACCGCCGCCTTCAGGCTGTGTGGTGGTTTTTGTTTTCGGACATTGTGGCCAATTTGTGGTAATTTTTTGTTTTGTGACACTATGGCCAATGTGAGGTGATTTTTGCGCTCGGACATTATGGCCAACGTGAGGTGATTTATTTATTTTCGGACACTAAGACCAATGCGAGGTGATTTTTGTGCTCGGACACTATGGCCAACGTGAGGTAAACGTTGTTTTGTGACATTATGGCCAATGTGAGGTGATTTATTTATTTCCGGACACTAAGGCCAATTTGTGGTCATTTTTGTGCTCGGACACTATGGCCCATGTGAGGTAATTTTTGTTTTGTGACACTGTGGCCAATGTGAAGTGATTTTGTTCTCGGACGCTGACCAATTTGTAGTGATTTTTGTTTTGTAACGCTATGGCCGATAATATGTGGTGATTTTTTTCTGCTTAAACGCTACGGCTAATGTGAGGTCATTTTTTTTTTTTGGTTTTGTTTTCGTTTTCGGACACTGCCCAATAATATGTGGTGATTTTTGTTGCCAGACACTATGGCAATGTGTGGTGATTTTTGTGCTCGGACGCTACAGTCAGTCAATGTGAGGTGATTTTTATTTTCGGACACTACGGCCAATCTGTGGTGATTTTTGTCTTCACTACTATGGTCAAGGTTCCTGTAGTACCTATTTACGTACACAACACACAAGCGGAGAGAGTCATTTTCGCCTCGACACACACTAATGTTCCTGAGGGGAGCCCCGCTTTAAAACCCGTCCCGTCGCCCGTTTTTAAAATCCTCCCCCGTTTCTGCGGCTGGCCTGAGGGAGGGCCCGAGGGAGGGCCTGGGCGCCCCCCTTTCCTTCCCTCCCTCCCTCAGCACAGAAAGCTTCCGATGCGCAGCGCGGG
>CM034708.1:181434248-181456502 GCA_020142125.1 Phrynosoma platyrhinos | reverse complement strand
AGAGAGAGAGAGAGAGATTGAGAGGGAGGGGGGAGGGGCCGCTGGAGCTTCCTCCTCCTCTTCTTCCTCCTCCTCCGGGATCGATCCCTCCGTCTGACCAGAAGGGGGGTCCCCTGCCTCAGAGAAAGAAAGGAAGAAAAGGTGGGGGCGGCGGCAGTGAAGCCCACCCTCCTCCTCCTCTTCTTCCTCGGGATCTCTGCTGCTGCTGCTGCTGCTACTGCTGCCTCCATCGGGACAACAACCCCTCCTCCTCCTCCTCCTCCTTGTTCCTGCACAACAAGATGTGAAGCGGAGACTCCTGGGACTTCGCTTCGTCCTCCTCCTCTGTACGGCTCCCTTTTCTGCAGCCATTAGCGACGACTGGCGAGAGAGAGAGGCGCAGGGGGAGCCGGGGACCCTCGCTCTGCTTCCCCCTTTCCTTTCCTTTCCTTTCCTTCTCCCTCTCCCTCCTCCTCACCACTGACGGCGGGCATTCATTCTCTCCTCTTCCCAGTTACAGGCTGATTTATTTATTTATATTTTTGGAAACGGTTCGGAAGGAAGGCACCGCGAGCGGAGGAGGAGGAGGAAGAGGAGGAGGAGGAGAAGGCTCCTTTCTCTTTTCCTTTTTCTTCTTCTTCTCCTTCGCCGCCGCCGCCTCCTCCTCTCCTCCTTCGCCCGCCTCCTTGTGGCGATGAGGAGGAGGAGGACGACGCCGCCGAGGAGGAAGAGGTTGATGGCGGCAGCGAAGAGGCAGCAGCAGCAGCAGGAGAAGAAGGAGGAGGAGAAGAAGAAGACGGCGGCGGCGGCGACGAGGAAGACGGAGACCCCCCGGAGGATGAAGATGGTGGTGTTGGCGGCGACCAGGAAGCAGCCCCGCAGCCGGATCTGATTCGCCTCGCAAACCCATCAACTCCTCTTTTGTTTTTTAAAAAAGACACAAATAATTTGCCTTCGTCTTTTTATCCTGATATATTTTCCCTCCTCTGTGTGTCCCGGAGGGGGAAGAAAAAGACTGCTTCCACACCCTGTTTCTCATCGTTGTTTCTCCCCCCCCCCCTTCCTCCTCCTTAGTGGCTGCTTGCTACCCAAAGGAGACGGATCCCGAGGGGCATAAAAAAGAGGAACTTTGACCCTTTCTTCTTCTTCTTCGTGTTGTTGTGCCGTTGATTCCGGATCCGAGGAGGTGGCTGGCGGCATTTGGAGAGCCCCCTCTTCGATTTGGGCTCTGTTTGTCTAAAAAAGAATTAAAAATGGCCGAGAATGTGGTGGAGTCGGGCCCGCCTTCAGCCAAGAGGCCTAAACTCTCCTCACCGGCGCTCTCTGTCTCTGCAAGCGATGGCACAGGTCAGTCTCTGGGGTAGTTCCCCTCATTTTACCTCCCAAACACTATGGGCCCCTTCTGTTTCCTCTTAAGGCCCCTTTTTTGGGCCAGTAGGCTATGGCTCCCTTTCAGGCTCCTCTCTTGCTCTTCTGTGAACCCGCTTTTCTTCACTTTGCTGCATTGGTCGTTTTAGTGTTTAATTGCTGTTGCTTTTCATTTCTCTGAAGAGGCTAAAAGCCAGGCTGTGTTGGCTCCTTTACCTGTTTGGCCATTTGCAGCAATGAAACCTCTGTAAAAATGGACTCTTAGTATTTGTACAGTGGGTTGCGCTATAATATCTACCTTGGTGTGGATGTATATTCTTTTTTTCTTAGCTAACGTCCTTTTCTACTCTCTGCATTCCTTATTCTTTAATGCTATCCACAATCTGGTAGCAAATTTTGATTTTTGCTACTAGTTGCTTCAATTCCACAAAATGTTAACTGTCAGTTGTTGCTGCTGCTGGTGAATAGTGTTCATATTGACACATTTGTCAAAACACTTTCACCAGATTTGCATTAAAACAACATAGACGTCTTACCTTTTATGTTTGCTTCTCTGTGAGTCCAATATGTCTGAAATTCCCATAGTCTTGCCACATTTGTGAGGACCCAAATAAATCTTGCTATGTTTCCTATGTTTTGATAATGAGTCTATTGACGAGCCAGTGAGTTTGGATGAAATACTGAAACTTTGAATTAAGAGATGGAAGTTAATAATAATAATAATAATAATATTTATTTCTTATATCCCGCCTTTACTCTTGGCAATCAAGGCGGCTTACAAGTACAAATACAGATCAAAAACATACATGCCATAAAACCGTAATACAATACCTCCCTTAAAACTAAAGTTACAGGTGCTAACAAATGTGTACTGGCTATTTTATAAGTTCAGGGAACTGTATTAGTGTAGAATGAAAGTGACTATACAAAGGAGAATTTGGGTATTGTTTCCCCGAGGAGTGATCAATCATGTAGTAGTTTTCAAAACTAATTTTTTCCCCAAAAAATCTGGGGTCCTTTATTCATATCTAGACACTGTGATATACTTAATTCTTGGTTACCATTCTTATTCTTTGAGCTTGTTGATGCTTCTGGATATTTGAAGGTAAGGAAAATGGCTGATCTTGTGTGATAGCCAACAGAGTAGTTATATGCTTTTTGCCTGAATTTTATTTGGATGGATTGGCATGATTTGGAATGCTTCTTGTATGAATGCTTAGGGCTGGGCAGAAGTCTCACTTGAATTGATATTTTCCAGCAAGAATAACAATTTAGAGATAATATTAGGCAGCTTTGGTTGATATTGGGGTGCCAAATTTACCTGAAAATCAACAGGTTCCATTTTACTAGTGGGAAGGTAGAGTTGGAGGCCATCTTCAGAGTTGTTTCTGAAGGTAAATAATAAACACATAACTGCAAAGGTAATGAAGTACATATTACTTTCTCAGAATTGTGCTGCACAGTGGTATTTAGGCTTATATTGCACTTTCCCTTGCTGCATAGTTAGTTAGAAAGAAAATAAGTTACTGGTTTCTTAATGTTGCAGTTCTGTGCATCCTTACTTGGGAGTATTTCCTATTACTATTCCCATTACTGTTTCTTAATAGACTTAATAATATTCCACTTCAAGTCAGTACAAACTTATGAATGTTCACTCACATGTATGTTTTGTTGTACCCAGTGGGGCTTACTCACTAGTAAATATTTAGCAGTCTTAACATAGATGTATTCAATGTACAATTTTCTTCCATGATAACTTGATGTAGGTTAGGTAGATTAGGCTCACATCAATAAAGAATTTCAGTGGTTTTGCTTTCTTTTTCTGAGTTAGTAGTAGTAACGAGCTGTATTTTTCTATTCTGTTTAAAGTACACAGACTAAACTGAGCTTATTATAGTGGTTATTTGATTTGTTACCTGCATTCTTAAGGTAACTGTTGTCTTATACTTTGGACTTAAGAAAATAGTGCCTTATTCAACTGAGTGTAATTTAATTTAGTTGCATTGGTTAAATGTTAAATATGTTTAATGTACTGGAGTATGGACTATTTGGGTCTCCTTTCTAATGATTTTATTTTGGAGACTGTATTTGTACAGTTCGTTTCCTTTTTAAAGTGGTTTAGAGTGTTCAGAACACAGCTGTGCAAAGAAGTTGTTCTCAAAAATGCTAACATGTGCCATCATAGTAAGCCTCATTTCTGAAACAAACTACTAGCTTCTTCCCCATTATGCTGCGTCACAGTGCTGCATCTCTTTCTAGCTATTAGAAGTTGTAGCTGTTTCAATCTCTTCTTGCTCTTTGCTTGATTAGAAATATCTAACAAATTTGATGGCTCGTATAGTAGAACACCCCATTATAGGGGAGCCTTGAGGGCGCACAGCAACATCTACAGTTGTAAAACATTTAAACCAGATGCTAAATTCCATGGCATCTATGTAAAAAGAGGCAAGGGGAATACAAGGTAAGCTGATAATTTGTATGTAGGAACTGTCACTAGCACAAGAGTAAAGATGATAATTAGCATCTTGTAAATGAAACAAACTGAGATTTTCATTATTTGAATATAACCAAGTTAGTTTCTATATGAGCATAGCAGAAAACACAAGATTTGAGCACTTAATACAAGCTTGTGCTGTATAGAAAGACAACACAACTGTCCTGCTTCCATAAATTTAGTAGATTGTGCTATAAAACAGCTTTTCAAATGTACAGGACCTGTTTTCAGATAAGTTGTCCTTTCTTAAAAATACATCTTGGGCAAGTATTGGTGGTTTAGTGTTGTACAGATGTTTTGGATTACAACTTCCATAAACTCTAGTCAGTAACTAGTGCTCAGAAATACAGGAATTAAAATCTGAAACATCTGAAGGGCAAGGGTTTGCCTACCCCAGACTTAGAAAGATGTCAGGAGTGCTCAGAGTGCATGCCTTCAGATTTCACTGGACAACTCACATAGCAGATTGCAAGGAATGCTGGGGATTGCACTCTGGTGACATCTTTCCATTTCATTGTTTTTCTGCAATTAAGATATTATTAGAACTCTTAAAAAACTAGAATCTCATCTAAGTACATAAAACTATTAAGATATATTTGAGACAAGAAGATGCAAAGTAGATGAGGGGGTCATACATTGCATGAAAATCTGTTTCTGATGGTAGAAGTATGTGATTGATTCTCAATCTGTTGTTAGTATGTTAAGAAAGTATTTTTCCACTGAGAAAGAAAATGTTTGTCATCATGTTTATTCTTGTTATTACAGAAATTTTCTAAGTGCTCAGAACAGCTTTGGACTGACACAGAAAATTGGGTTCTGTAGTTCAAAAGCCAAATAGCTGCTTTAGGCATGTCTAAAGTCTTGTATAAGCCTAGTTAGGTATGACTCTGTCCTCTTCCCCTCCCCAACTTTACTTTTTAATGTTGCTTCATTTTCAAATGAGTTTATAGTGTATAGAAAAAGAATCTTTCTTTGAAAACTAGAGAACCTTAAGGTCCTAGACATAGGTTGTATGGCTCTTGGGATCCTAGTCATATGTCTGATTAGTTTTAATGTATTGTTGTTATGTGCCTTCAAGTTGTTTCCCACTTATGACACCCCTAAGGTGAACCTATTACGGGGTTTTCTTGGCAAGGTTTGTTTAGAGGGAGTTTGTCTTTGGCTTTCTTTTAGCCTAAGAGAAGGTGACTTGCCCAAGGTCACCCAGTGGGTTTATATGGCTGAGTGGGAATTTGAACCCTGACCTGCAGAGTTGTAGTCCAACACTCAAATCACTACACCACACTGATGCCCTAGGTTTAATGTACACTTGTTCACATTGCCTGTGCTTATATGGACTAGATTAGAGCTGTCATTTTGAAAATAAAAATATCTGCTTTCTATCTGTAGATACTAGCTCAGGAAAGTAAAACATACTCCCTCAGTACCATTTTAACTGACAACAAAGTAACTTCTGACGCAGAATGTAGGCTTGTAACACCATCTTTTTTTCTCTTGTATGATGTTTAACATCTTTGCCTAATGAAGGAGCCAGTGAAGCTTAAAAACTTGCTTAATGTATTTTATGCTTTGGAGTTGTATCACTGTATTGGGGATACTATATTTTGTTCTATTTTGCTCCATGGGCAACACAGCTGCCCTTGAATATATAGTCGGCCCTCCTTATACATGGATTTTTTTATCCACGATTCAAGCATCTATGGCTTGAAAATATTCCAAAAAAAAGTATACATTCCAAGTACTAAACCTTGATTTTGCCATTTTATATATGGGACATCATTTTACTATGCTACTGTATTTAATGGGACTTGAGCATCCATGGATTTTGTTATCCACGGGGTGGTGGTGGTTCTGGAACCAAACTCCAGCGAATAACAAGGGCTCACTGTACTCTATTCAAACATCTGATGTACTGTGATATACTTTTATTTAATACTGAATGTCCTCCATGAGTTTTTGATTACTTATCAATTTAGAATGTAGAATGAATCAGGCCAACCATGTGTTCTACCAATTTTTCTTTGAAGTTGCTATACACTAGACATTTTTTCTTCTAAATTTATTTTTAATATATTTTTTAGGTTATTTTCCCTTTTAGATCTTTTGCTACTGGCTCTTAGAAATGAGCATGGGGGAGGGGAAGCCCACTGTGGACAAATAGTTAATGAAACTTGTCAATGAAACTGTAGTCCATATAGCAGCCTTGTGAATAGGAATGATCTCGTCTCCTTCTGCTTGTTGCCAGTGTTTGTGGTTCCCTTAGTACCAGGATTGTGGAGTATGTTATAGTGAAGGAAACCTATTTCAATATCCATCCTCGCACTTCTGGCTCCATCAGCGCAACAGCAATAATTGTTTTCCATTTGTTTTAAGAATAGATTTTTTTATACTTTACAGAGCGAGTGATTGAACATAGTGACCAGTTTCTGCTGGTGGATATCATGGATCTGGAAGCCATTGTAATTGTCCCTTGGCTCTTAAAGTAGAAGTTGAATAGAGTGCAGAGTGAGTGTTAGGCTGACTGCATATACAGCGTGTCTTGTTTTAGTGCTACGTCTGTGAGATTAAGGGGGGTTGCAGACTGTCAAAAATAGTGTGAATTCAGTCCACTTTTAGGGTTAGGGTTAGTGCTAGGGAATCATGGGAATTGTTATTTTTCTGAGACATTGAACTTTCTTTGTCAGAGAACTCTAGTGCCACAATAAAATACAGTCCCCATGATTCCCTAACCTTAACCCTAACCCTAAAAGTGGACTGAATTCACACTATTTCTGACAGTCTGCAACCCCCCTATATGACTGCACATGAGCAGTAGTGCTCATATCTTACCTGAGCAGTTGTGATGGGCACCAGGTGAATAGCATATACTGTTGCTGTCTTTCTTTTAAATAATATTTTCAGTAGATTACAATAGGCTTTGCATATAATAGCATTAAGCAACAAGACTTACAGTATTGTAGCAAAAGGACAACTAACAGTAAAACTTGGGTTTCTTGATATCTGAAGATAAGTATTCTATTTCCTGCTAACAGAAATCAAAGGAATGCTTTGAGAATTTGTCTACTTTTTACAATAGCAGCTGCTTATTTATTGAGACACATGTTTAGATTATATTAGAATGACTTTTCTGCCTTGCCCACTTGGATTTTTGCCTTGAGAGATATTAAATAAGGTTATTTAATTTGGATTTGTCACTTTAAAAAAAAGCAACACATCAGTTCTGAGAAGTTGGTATGTATGCGAGGTTTTTCTACCATCCACAATCTCCTCCCTTTACATATTTCCAGTTAGAGTTTAACAAATAATTTTGAAGTTACTAGGACTGCTTGAAGATAACTCCAGCTTACCTAAAACCAACTAACTAAATCTTACTTTAAGCAGCTTTGTATTTACTTTTCCGTGCTGTTTTTTATTCAAGGGAGCTGAAATATAAAAGTTAGTAGTGCATAAGAGTAGTCCTTGAGAGCCACATAGTTGCGTATGTACATGTGCAAATCTCGGCATTGTAGCTAACTTAGGGGGGTTGCAGACTGCCAGAAATAGTACAAATTGAGTCTACTTTTAGGGTTAGGGTTAGTGCTAGGGAATCATGGGAACTGTTTTTTTTTCTGAGACATTGAGCCTTCTCTGTCAGAGAGCTCTGGCGCCACAATAAAATACAGTTCCTATGATTCCCTAGCACTAACCCTTAAAGTGGACTCAATTTACACTATTTCTGGCTGTCTGCAACCCCCCATACTTTTGTTAAACAGTATATACAAGGATACTGTGGGTTGGATGCAGTCAGCTTTATGAACTGGGTGATTTCAGGAATGGATGGAGAAAGTGATTTTTGCTGATTCTTCCTTAGCACTCATTTCCCCCCAGATCTATTATGGATGGTTGATGGGTCTTCCAGAGTAGTGTGTAGAGTCGTGATGGGGGCTGTAGGTAGAGGGAAATACTGAAAATGTATGCCCTCTCAATTTTCCCTCTGTCAAGAAGCTTTGTTTTTTTTGTTAACAGAGGATGCCCTTCCATTCACCAGAGGTCAGCTTTGGTTCATATCCCACACCTGCAGACCTGTAATATATATATGGGAGTAAATTATATTTGAAGCAAGAGCGTCTTACCTGCAAGAAAACCATGTTGAGCAATATTATATTAGATTTGATAGCCATATTGCATTGTTGAAGTATGGAACCAAAGGATAAACATAAAGATGTAGATACCTGTTTCCAAGAATCATTGAAAAAGTATTATGTACTTAATAATAATTAGAAATAGTTTCACATTATCAGCAGGTAGCTTGTAAAAAGTAAATAGAAGTTCAACTTATTATCCTTGAGAAAATTTTCTGCTGTTTGGACATTTTAGTTTAACTTCTGTGAGCGATTGCACAAATGTAATCCTTACAGAAAACTATTATATTAACAAAAATATTCTAAGAGCTTAAAGTGTTCAGGTTTTTTGATACATAAAATTAAACAGGTCCTTCTGCTTAGGTGCAAAGCTTTCTTGTTATCTCTTGTTCCTTAAATTTGTATTGATTTTATCTAAAATAAAATTGCATGTTTAAAGATCAATTTGATGGGTCAGATTCTCAGTTCTAATAACATTTCAGTCGGTTCTCCATATCCACGGATTCAAGTATCCACAGCTTGAAAACATTAAAAAAAATTCCAAAAAATCAATCCTTGATTTTGCCATTTTATGTAAGGAACACTATTTTACTACCCATTCTATTTAATGAGATTTGAGCATCCACAGATTTTGGTACCCACAGGGGTACCTGGAACCAAACCCCAGTAGATACCAAGGGCCTATTGTATTTCAGTGGCTCAAAACTATGAATCAGAATGCTTGACCAAAGGTTGTATGTATTGCTACAGTGGTGGAGGATTTGTTTTGCAAAGGAAGAGCAGCATTAGTTGGAGGCAGAAATAGCTTGTTATGATACTTGGAAGGTTGCATCCGCAGTGCAAGTATGGGATTATATCAAGTGCTTCTGGGACATATTGGGAAGTTTAAAATGATAGCCCAGTGGTTCTCAAACTTCGGTCTGCCAGATATTTTGGACGTCAGCTCCCAAAATTCCTGACTGCTGGCAGAGTTGACTAGAGCTTCCAGGAGATGAAGTCCAAAACACCTAGAGCAGGGGTAGGCAACCTTTTTGAGCCAGGGGCTGGATTGCTGTCCATCAGACAATTGGGGGGGCCGAAGCACCAAAAATAAATAAATAAAAATATATATTTTTAAAAATTTGAAAAATTAAAAAAAAATATGTATGCGCATACTCTCAGCCCCAGAAAAGCCATGGCAAAACCCCTGTGGAGATTTTGCCAAGAAAACCCCAAGAACAAGTAGTAACAACAATAATTAATATCATCATGGCGGGGGGCGGTGGTGGCGGTGGCAGGACCGGCCTGGGGCTGGTCCAAAGGCCTTGGGGGTCACATGCCGCCCCCGAGCCTTAGGTTGCCTACCCCTGACCTAGAGGATCAAAGTTTGGGAATCGCTGTGATAGCCCATAGCTGTCCACCTCATTATCTTGTAGAGGGAAGCAGCTTACAAAGTACTTTGCCAAGGGTTCCTTTCATACCTTCAGCTGGCCCTGTTCTGATCCTGAACTCTTACTACAGAGTTACATCTCCTGACTGATACAGGAAAAGAGAGTCTACTTTAACTTTAGGAAAAACATATGACAGTAATTGCTGTTCAGTAGTAGAACACACTCCCTTGGAGTGTAGTGGAGGCTCCTCCTTTGGAGGTCTTTAAACAAGGTGGATGGCTATCTGTCGGGAGTGCTGTGATTGTGTGTTCCTGCATGGCAGGAGGTTGGACTGGATGGCCCTTGTGTTCCAACTCTTTGATTCTGTGATTCTATGACTTCAAAACAAAGTGTTGGTATGCACATGATTGCAAAGTAAATGAATTGTGGCACATGCTTTTGATAAATAGAGACCACTTTGTGAACTGTATGGTGTTATCCTTAGTTGGCAGACAGGCATGGTCATGTTCATGTGCACAATAATTATAAGCATGAGATGTGGTTCCTGCAACCATTTACTTTCATGTGCTTGCATTTAGATAGAAACATTGGAATAGCTATAAAACAATGTATTTAAAGAACTGTAACAGTTTGATTAATCCTTCTGTTAATGCTTTGAAACAATTTATGGACTTTAGAAATCTAGATTGATAAAGAATGCTCACATGAAAGTGAACATTCAATTTTTTCCAACGTTTTAAGATTTTGAAATGATTATTAAGCTTATTTCATAAAACAGAATTTTAGTATATTTTTGTGATTTTAAAAACATTCAGTTCCATATTCTTACATTAACTGAGCATAGTGATGCCTTTCAATTAAGTATTTATAGATTTTCTGGATTTGAGGATTTCTAGGTACTGTACAACAATAATTAAAACATAAAACACTGAATTGGATTTTAAGGAAATATTATTTCATTTGATATAAAACTGCACAGTTTAGTATTCATGGCTTGTCTTAATTTGTCCCTAAAAGAAGTAACTGCAGCTGTTCATTAGGAAATGACCATTTTCAAAAGAACAAGAACCTTATAAGTATAGGTGGTGCTCATTTAACCTGATAGAAAGGTGAAACAGGCACTCCACCAGAGCATATGTTTGTTATGTGTTTTAAAATGAGAGTTCAGCCTTAATTTTCCTATAATTTAAAAACAGTTGTAAGAGAACCCAAACAAATGAACCAAGCACCAGAAATTAAAACAATAACTCCAGAAGACTTCTAAAACAATCATAGGCTCCATAGATAAGTGCATATCTTCACGGGCAGCTGTAGTAAACCAGAAAAAGGTATAATAATGTATTCTTTCCTATATACTCAAAATACTGTGGGAGAGACAACTTTAGAGGTATTGTGATAGTTTTGAAAGGAAAGTGGACTCTCTGCACTGTGTTATAACTTAAAGGAGAACATCTTTTTTCTGCAGCAAAGTGAATCAACTGTTATTCGTTCTAAGCAAAATGCTTTAGAACTTCTCCTCCTCCAGAGTTGTGGAATGACTGGTTCATTTGTGTTGTGATTTCTTTGAGATATAACTGAAGATGCTTGGTTTTTTGCTGCAGTTCTTCCTTGCTTAGTGAAAAGTATTAGAAACCATTGGCTCAATAGGCAGCTTTTGTTCATGTCACAAGAAGTACAACACAGTGTGCTCAGAGGGGTCTATGCTTTGGTAGAGAACTCCATCTCTCTAAGGCATGTGGGGTCATAGCTGACCATACAGTGGGAGCCATTTCTTTCTAGCAGGGGCTCCTGCTGCCTGACAGTGAGCTGTCTTCCTAAAAATGAAATGGTCATGAGGAAAGGGGCACAGGTCTCACAAGGGATCACAAATTCCCTTCTTAACTCTCATATTGCTTGTCTACTGGACTAGCAAGAAAAGAGGAAGGGAATTATGAAGGAACTGGATCATTTAACCTGTTTGCTGGAGACCCATTGCACTTGCACTGCATACAGACTGCAGAGCTCCAGACGCTCTTGTGCGCTCTCTTGATGTAGATTTTCCAACCAGTGGATGTGACTTAATTAAAAAAAATATGGAAAGGGCTCATGAACACACTAGACATAGGATGCCTCCTTTTTCTCTTGAGCTAAAGGGGACATATATACCTGAACTTTCTATTGTAAGTATGATAGATATTGAGTGTTGGGAATGCTATGCATGTTTGAGTAGAGTGGGGATGGAAAACGATTCCCATATTTATCTCAGAAATAGTCTGCATCCCCTAGAACGCAGAACAGTTGCAGGGATTCTGCCAGTGACCTGTTTCACCACCAGACCTCAATCTGTCCGGCATCCGGGAATGTTATTGCTTTGATCTTGTGCAAAACTTCTAGGTAAATGTGCATTGGATTGCAGATAAGAGTTAACTGGGAGTAAATCCAGTGAACACAGTGAAACGAGCAAGCAATTGGAGTGAATTGGTCCTGGTATTAATAAATACTGGGTTGACCTTCAGTGTTAGTCAAAATGTGGCAGTCCCTTGTTACAAACATCTTTCAGTATACAAATGTATGACGTAGTAATACCTTCTTAGTAATCTTCACTGCAATTAAAATGTTGAAGTTTGCCTGATTTCTGCTGATTTAGCCTGTCAGGAGATAAGGTATAAAAGAAAGAATGCCTTACAATTAAACTGAATGAGTTCTAGCTTGCAAGCTTCTGCAATACAAGTAACATGTAAAATTTTGGCTATTGCTATTTGTATAATAACTGTATGGTCAGAGCTCAGATTTCTTAGCTTAGAATACAAGCATATGGTGGCTCCAGTTGGTAAGAATACAGTGGTGAAGCTCTGAAATGAATATGAAGTTTCTCACTGTCCAAATGCAGCTGTACAGAATAACCAGTAATTGACATTTTGCTAGATTTGGTAGCTTTCCTCTGTGTTTCATTTTCAGCCCCTCTTGCAACTGTTGCTTAAAAAACTACTTTGTAAGTTCAGAAAGCAGTTCATGGTTTCATAAAGCAGAGCTGCTGAATAGGAAATACTGTAGTTGGAAAACTTCTGGAGTGGCACAGTTATGTTAATCTCTCAGGAGCTTCACCTGTAACTCTGCTTGGTTGTATGTACAGGTTTCTTCTGCTTGTTAGCTAAAGATGTGAACCCATGAGGTAGAACTGAAATTTTTGAATGGTGGTATGTGTGAGGTGTTTTTCTTGTTCTTTCCTCCCAGGATCATTTTTCTCTGGATAAATGGAGTCTAAATTTCAGAATGATGAATGAAATGTTTAAAATGAGTTGTTGAGATATCTAGAATTTTTTATTTAATAATAATAATAATTTATATCCCGCCCCTCTGCAGAGCAATCGGGGCGGCTTACAACATTAAAAAATTTAAAATAATTTCTAAGCATATATAGGACTTCATGTTGGCAAGGAACTTAAAATTATTGCAGAACACAGAATATTATCAGGTATGTAATTACAGGATTGCAGACTAATTCTGGTAAGCATATCACCCATGAAGCACAAGCTGTGGTTTGAGTGTTAGACTGTAACTCTGGAATCCAGGGTTCGAATCCCTACTTGGCCATAGAACTCCACTGGGTGACCTTGGCCAAGTCACACTCTCTCAGCCTCAGAAGAAGGCAATGGCAAACTCCCTATGAAGAAACATGCCAAGAAAACTCGATGGTAGGACCTTAGGGTCGCCATAAATCAGGAACAGCTTGAAAGCACACAACATTCCACTCTAAATAGGCTCTAAAACTAAGGTCCAAAACACATTACAGAAGCAATCCAGTTTGAGACCACTTTAACTGCCCCTGGCTCAGTACTAGGGCATTCTGAGAACTGTAGTTTTGTGAGACACTTAGCCTTTACTATCAGAGAGAACTCTGGTGCCACAATAAGCTATAATTCCCAGGATTCCCTAGCACTGAGGGCAGTTAAAGCAGTCTCAAACTGGATTATTTCTGCAGTATGTTTTAGACCGTAAACTCAGGGACTTGCTGCTTTATGTTATGTGCTTTCATAATGATTCCAAGTTATAGTAATTCTATCCTTGGGTTTTGTTAGCAACATTTATTCAGATAATGTTTGCCCCTGCCTTCCTTTAGTCCTGAGAGTGTGCGACTTGCCCAAGGTTACTCAGGGGTTTTCTATGTCTGACAGGAATTCAAACCCAGGTTCCCAGAGTCATAGTCCAACACTCACACCTCTACCTCACACTGTCTCTCTTGTAAAATGTGTTATGTATAGTTTGTATTATGTATCATCAAATGTATTGTGTATACTATGGTTTCTTCATAAAATTATTGTATTTTGTTATACTAAATGTCAAAATATTAAATATTATTTATGCAAACATGTACAATCAGTCCTCTGTATCTACAGATTCCTTATCCACAGATTCAACCATCCACAGCTTTAATAATGTAAAAGTTGCCATTCATGTAAGAAACCTAGCACCTCTTAGTTTTGACAAGTTAGATCAGAAAAAAGTTTACAGTTCAAAACAATTGAGGGGGAGTACCAGTGGGGAGGTGGTAAAGTTTCATTGAATACTAATTTGGCTCCATGAAATGTTCTCTGACGAGTCCCATTTTCTGAGCCATCAGCATCAGCAGTTTGTTGTTCTGAGCCTTCATTTTATCATCTTCGTGGATGTCTACCCACCAAAAGTTTGCCAAAACAAAGAAAAGATCCGCCGTCCTCTCGCATATCAGTCTATTTCTTGATTTGCTGTATTTTTTAATACAGACCAGTTTCTTTAAATGCTTCAGAAGTTGGAAGAATATGAAGCAGGGAAAAAATGTGTTTGTATTTTGGACTAGCACTTTAGAATGCTAGTTCGAATTCCCACTCAGTTATGGAAGCCCACTGGATCACTTTCTCAGCTAAAGAAAAAGTCAATAACAAATTTCTTAAGAAATCTTGCCAAGAGAACTGTAGGATGGGATTACCATGTCAACATGAAGAGACATAAAAACTGCAAACACTTTTTAAAGACTCTGGATATTTTTCAGTTCCCCCAAATGTCCAACTTTTGTATAGATCATTTTTTCCATAGCCTCTAAATGTCCAAAAATTTTCCGTCTTAGTGATGTATATATATGTTACTCATTAAATTAAATCAATTATAATTAAAAGTATTTTAAGCAAAATAGGATCACTATGGGCCAGCAGTCCAACCTATTGCCTTCTGGATCCTTTAGACTGCATTTCCTGTTATTCCTGTGTATTGACTGAGCATATAGGGCTCCTCGGCACTGTGGACCTGAGTGTCATATTGGTGGGAAGGGTGCTGTTGAAGATACAAAATAGTAAAATCTGGGGATGTGTTGTAGATATTTTCATTGAAATATTAGCTATCTCAAGGATGTATAAACATGGGTCACATTTGAGCAAAATAAACAGAGCAAGTTTTTGCATGCTTGGTTTAAACAAAAGCGTCTATAGCTGCTTGGTGTTCTTTCTGGCTAGAGGTGTTGGGATCCTGCTAGTTGTAAAAGCATTGCAAGTCCAGACCAAGTAAAGAGTGAGTGGAATGACTGAGGTGTAGTTGCTATCAATTATTTCCAGTGTTAACATGATTAAAATGGGAATGTATATCTACACACGCCCGTTTGTTGATGTGTAACACTGAACATTGAAGCTTATAGCATTTAAAATCTAAGAATTCAATTACTTAAATAAAAATTCACAATCATAAGAGTGTTCCAAATGCTGATTTCTTAATATTAAGGAGAGACACTTCTTGTCTTCAGGTATTCTAAAATAGCAGTATTACATGTTCTGGTATGGATATTGTAATATATAATATTTTAAAAACAATTTTAGAATTTAGGAAATAGTGGTGCAAGATATGGAAATTTTACCTATATTGCTTTAGGCTTTAGTTTGATGCATTTCATAATTTGAATAAAGTATTTGCAAGAATTACAGTTTTTCTAAGGTTGGCTTTCAAAGAGTTGTTTGCTTATTGTAGGCGAGGGAACTTTTGGGTTGCTTAAGAGATCCACTTTTGTGCTTTTTAAAAAAAATAATATCATTTATTTTCACTATACTACAGCTGCCCCTCTGTTTTTGCAGGGCATCCATTCCAGACCCCCCTCCCACGAAAACGGATATGCAATCCCCATTGGCTTGAATGGTGGCGTGCATACACATGCATCCCATTTTGTCCATTGTGTCCCTCCCTTGCTCACCAATGGGCAAGACCACAGACTCCAAGTCTCTGAAAATGGAGGGATGCTTGTATTTGTTGTTCTATTGTTCACATTTATTATTATTATTATTATTATTATTATTATTATTACTACTACTACTACTACTACTACTATTACTACTACTTATTTTTATTTATTTATTTAACTTGCTTTAATCAAAAGCAAATTTGATTAGTTGTAATCAGATGTGCAGATTTTGGTAGTTTGATTAAACAGTATTCATTTGGCCCTATAGCTCATTTTTGCCATGTTTCGTTGTCTTTAAAACATCTAGCATGCCTAGAATTCTTTTTCTTTACTTTTTATTTCAGCAGTAACAACTGAGTCTCTCTCTCTCTCTCTCTATGTGTATGCTCCTTTAAGACGCCTGTTGACTTATGCTGAATTTTCATAAGCAGAGAATATTCAGAGGTGGCTTGCTATCACCTTCCTCTGAAATACAGCCTACAGTACTTGGGATTCGTTGGTAGTTTCCCATCCAAGTACTCACCAGTGCTCTACAAAATAGTCAAGTGGTTTAGGGGACTTGAATATAGGGGGCCTGAAAGATCATTACCCATTCCAGGAGTCAAGACAGGAAGGTTACAAAATAACTTCCTGATTTTACTTTGTGTTTTTTAACCCAGCCTTTTTTCAGTCTTTTAAAAAATAAATGAGTTGTGGTTGGTTGGGAGGTGTTGAATATATAATCTACTTCAAGCAGCAGTTTGAGGCTTTTTGCAAGTGATTTCCCTTCAGAAAATAAGTTTGGGTGTATAATTTGGGGAGTCTAGGGCAGGGGTTGGCAACCTACGGCCCATGGGCCTCCCCCACCCTCCACCGACCGGCCCCTGCTGCCGCCGCCACACACTCCCACAGCTGCGCCACTGCATGTGTCGCAGCCGCCATTTTGTGTGCTAAAATGGCAGCCGCGGCTCATTTGCACATGCACAGTACTCCTGGCCATGCGCAAACGAGTTGCGGCTGCCATTTTAGCAAACAAATTGGCGGTGGATGGCAGCGGTGGGGGCTCCGTGTGTGTGTGCGTGCCGCCATTCCCCCCCCCCCGACCTGGCGGAAGACCTGGGGACCAGCGACCGGCCCCAGGTATGTTAACATTGCCAACCCCTGGTCTAGGGTTTTTGGAATCTAGAAGAGACGTGGGGGCTGAAGAAAGGGCTAGACCTTCTTCACCCCTGTTGTAGGGCAACAAAGACATTATTATTTAAACTTGAACATGAAAAGGGTCAGCATTGCATAGTATATGAGTCATCTCTGAAGTCCTTAGTTCATTTCACGTCAGCTGTGAACTTGCTATGTGACCTTACAAATCAGTATTCGCTTGTTCAGCCTCCCTTTCCTATATGGACTTAATGCTGGTCTGCCTTACCATGTGTTTGCAAGCCTTGTTGTGAGTGCCTTGAACTCCTGACATACACTTTATGAATGCAAGGTGACAACAGAAAGTTTTAATGTAATTTATAATCTTGGCAGAGAAGGAAATAAAAAGCCTAGAATGCACTAATATGGACAGTGTGTGTTGTAGTGGACTGGGAAGACCTACAAAACCTTGCTCACCATGGGTCAGTAACTACTTTTCAGCCTGGTCTTCTTGATAGGATTGTTATGTGTGTGTGTGGGGGATGTGACTCACTAAAGAAAAAGTATTTTTCTTCTTACAACGCAAATTAAATGCTAAGTAATAACATATCAGTTTTGAAAAAGTACTTTTTGTCTCTATGAAATCTACTCACTCTACTAAACATCTTATTTTGCTTCTTCCCATGTAGATTTTGGATCCCTCTTTGATTTAGAACATGATTTACCAGATGAACTGATCAGCTCCACAGAACTGGGACTTACCAATGGCGGGGACATTAACCAGCTTCAGACTAGCCTTGGTATGGCACAAGATGCTGCTTCTAAACACAAACAGCTGTCTGAACTGCTACGGGCTGGTAGCTCATCAAACCTTAATATGGCGGTTGGTGGTCCCGGCCAGGGCATGGCCAGCCAACCACAACAGAACAATCCTGGAATGGGAATCTTAAACAGTATGGTGAAAAGCCCTATGGCACAGGCTGCGTTGACATCCTCAAACTTGGGGATGGGTGCAAGTGGACCAAACCAAGGTCCATCAACTCAATCCACTGCGGGAATGATGCCAGCAGTAAACAGTCCAGTAACTCAGCCTGGAATGGGAATGAATGCAGGAATAAATGCTGGCATGAATCCTGGCATGTTGACTGCTGGACAAGGAATGATGCAGGGGCAAGTTATGAATGGTTCAATTGGAGCTGGAAGAGGACGGTCCAACATGTCGTATCCAAACCCAGCAATGGGTAATGCTGGTAACTTGTTGGCTGAGACACTGCAGCAAGGTTCGCCACAAATGGCAGGACAGGCAGGCTTGCGGGGGCCTCAGCCTGGTGGAGTTATGAACAAGGTAAGACAAAAAGAATTCCTGATGCTCAAGCTTTTGAAGTGTGCCAGTGAAAAGTAAAACACTTTGAAAAGTTTCTGGAGAATAGAGTTGTTGGAGGCATTCAGTGTAGTTTTGAATGCATTTTATGAATGTATGTTAGTATATCCGTAAACACTAAAAAGAGATATTGCAGGATGTGGAAGTTACTGTATTTTAATCAGAAGTATTTGTATTTTATCACAGTAGATGATACACACACAAAAAACCCCTTTCACTGATTCCTCCCATGAAAAATGATCTTACATGTGGTGGTGACTATGGGGGGTTGCAGACTGCCAGAAATAGTGCAAATTGAGTCCACTTTTAGGGTTAGGGTTAGTGCTAGGGAATCATGGGAGCTGATTTTTTTCTGAGACATTGAGCCTTCTCTGTCAGAGAGCTCTAGTGCCACAATAAAATACAGTTCCCATGATTCCCTAACCCTAACCCTAAAAGTGGACTCAATCTGCACTATTTCTGGCAGTCTGCAACCCCCCTATGTTTACATATTTTGTCTAGTTGTCTTAACATTAAAACTACTCCAAAGTCCAGTATTACTGTTTCAAAAGGCAGTTATATTGTGTGAAAAAAGGGTTTCCAGGTGTCCCTTTTTGTAAGGATTGTCTCTTATTTTAAAGCAAGAAAGCCTGGCCCCCATGAGCATTGAACAGGATGCTGAAAATTCTGTAATTGCAGGTATAGCTTGAACACATGGCCCTCGAATTAAACACCAAATGTTGGGGGGGGGGTTGCAAGCATGGTTAGCCCCCACTCTTTGAATCCTAGGGTGAGCAATGTGTTTGACTTGGCAACTGAAAAATTCTTCTTTTAATCGTGGTTTTTGGCCTGCAGTTGCAAGATTTCCAGAGATTCAGGGATCCATATGAGATCTGAGATCTTACAGAAGCCTGGAACTCTCAGAAGAGACCTTTTACTCATAAGACTTGAAGTGTGGCTTATACAGGCCTGCCTCACATATCCCAGACAGTCTTGCATTGTTTTCTTTCTTGACTTGTTAAGTAGTGACCAGGTAAAGTAGACTTTATTGGGAAGCAGAAATACAGTACAATCATCCCTCCACGTTTGCAGTTTTTACTGTTGCAGATTTGGTTATTTGTGGATTTTATTAATGTTCTCTCTAGGAATCTCTAGGTCCCCCAGCACAACTCTATGCTCTTTAACCAAAAGTCATACTGCAGGACCTGGAGATTCTTAGAGAGAACACTCCACTCATCATTTGTAGTTCCTCCAGTGTAATTCTTTGGTCAATGTCTGGTGGATGTTGACCACAGAGTTGCACTGGAGGACCTAGAGATTCCTAGTGAGGTGTTCTCTCAGGTAGTGTTTTTGTTATTTGTGGTTTTTCCACATTCATGGGGGTCCTGTGCCCCTAACCCTAGTGAATGTGGAGGGACAAGTGTATTGGGAAGCTGTTAGAGTAATGGAAACTATTGGAAATTAATGCTACAAGAGAAGAGACAGGGGAATATGTATTTATTTTGCCAAAAATGCATTTGCTTAAATATAGTCAGCCCCCCACATTTGCTATGGTTAGGGGCAAATTTTCCTCTTGTGAAATTGGCAAAAATACAAATTAAATAAATATAAATTAAAACCATGAACACTATTTTTTATTTTTTTTAACCTGAGAGAACACTTCTCTAGGAATCTAGAGATTCTGCTGGAATTTGACCATAGAATAATCACTCTAGAAGACTTAGGGCCTTTGCAGACTGCCAGAAATAGTGCAGATTGGGTCCACTTTAAGGGTTAGGGTTAGTGCTAGGGAGTCATGGGAGTTGTTTTTTTTCTGAGACATTGAGCCTTCTCTCTCAGAGAGCTCTGGTGCCACAATAAAATACAGTTCCCATGATTCCCTAACTTTAACCCTAGCCCTTAAAGTGGACTCAATTTGCAATATTTCTAGCAGTCTGCAAAGGCCCTTAGAGATTCCCAGAGAGAACATATTAATCAAATCTGAATCATCAAACCTGCAAAAGGGAAACCAGCGCATAAGGGCAGCCAACTGTAGATGTATTTTCTGAGGGGTGTGTGTGTGTGTGGGGGGGGTATCTTGCTGGGCTAACACTGATAGACACAGAATCAGTGCCTTTTGATTAGTCACAGAAGAGCAAATGGAACGGTGGGCTAATTAAACAGAGCAGTTTCTTCAACTGCATAGGTCTATGCAAGGCAGTAACACAAGTAGTTTTGTTTGTACAGACTTCAAAATATCATATCTTTGCATTGGAGGGTTTATGTATGCACACTGAACTCCCCACACTCCAAAAAGAACCGGATGGCTGTTCAGTCTGAAGTACAACCAGAGTAGTTCTGATTTTGATCAAGTTAAGTTGTTGCTTGTTTTTTTAAGCAGAACAACAGCTTAAAAATATTGTAAATTAGGCTATATATAACATTTGTTCTACATATTATTTTAACACCTTTTAGCCTGTGTTTTAGGGTAAAGGCTAAATTTGGCTTGTAAGAATAAGACAACACAACAATAAACATAATAATTAAGAAATGATTCTGTCAGTAAAATGACTTTCTACACCAACAATACTAAAAAGAAATAATTAAGTTCTAGGAAGCACAATTTTGATGGCCATGGAAAATAAATGATTCTAGATTGCTTAGAGTGATGCAATTTAACAAACTTCACTTTGTAATGTAATACATTTTTGGATCCAAGAAGGAAAGACCCTCTTTCCCATAGACCTCAACTCTGACTCCTCCCTTAAACTAGCAAGGAGAGGGTCTGAGAGGTACAGCACCTGTTTCTACACAAAAGATCTCAGATTCAGTTCTTTGCATTTACAAATATATAAGATGCTTATTTGGAGGAAATATGTTTTTATTTTGAACCACCATGGTTTTTTCAGGTTTAGAAGGTATTGGGAAACCTCCTTTGAATAAATCTTCCAAGAAAACCCTGAGATAGACTGGCCATAAGTCAGTATTGAAATAGTTAAACAAGTTCCCATACGTAGGATCAAACATTGATCAGAATGGTGACTGCAGCGAAGAAATAAGAAGACTAGGAATGGGAAGGGCAGCCATTAAAAAACTAGATAAGGTCCTAAAGAGTAAAGACATACAACTGAGTGCCAAGTCAGAATTGTCCAAGTCATAGTATTCCCTATCACCATGTATGGATGTGAGAGAGCTGGACAGTTAAAAAACACACACACAGATAAGAAAAAAAAATGAATTCATTGGAGATGTAATGCTGAAGAAGAGTGCTGAGGATACTGTGGAAGCAAAAAAAAAAAAAAAAAGACAAATAAATGGGTTCTCAAACAGATGAAACCAGAACTCTCCCTCGAAGCCAAGATGATGAAAACAGAGGCTGTCGTACTTTGGTCACACTATGAAACAGCATGACTCACTTGAAAAGACTATAATACTAGGAAAGGTGGAGGGCAGTAGAAAGAGAGTAAGACTACACACCAGATGGCTAGACTCAATTAGGGAGGTCACAGGCATGAATTACAAGAACTGAGCAGAGCAGTGGGGCTTGGAGATGTTCTCGTCCACAGGGTCTCCATGAGTTGGCGTCAACTTAAGGACAGTTAGCAACAACAGTCAATCAACCTGAGGGTATATAACAGCACTTTTTTTTCTTTTGCAATGGAAAGATCACATGTAATGCCAGTAACCAGGGAAACAGTAATATGTGGCCAAAGAGGAACATACTAATTTTGTCCAAAAATAAATTTTTTAGAATTAATAATTGACAGTTTGGAGGCTGCCCACAGTTGTGGAATTCGGCCCAAACTCATATGTATTTCCTTAGATTTATAAAAGCTTTCTCCTTGGTAGAAATTCAGTAGTCAAATTTAAGGTGATGTGGAGAAGTCAGTATGGTATAGAAGCTAGCTTATTGGACTAACGAGGAGACCTGAGATTTCGGGCCTTTGCTTACTGCCAGAAATAGTACACATTAAATTGAGGCACTGCCCTGGCTCAGTGCTAGGGAGTCATGGGAATTGTATTTTTTTCTGAGACATTGAGCCTTCTCTGTCAGAGAGCTCTGGTGCCACAATAAATTACAGTTCCCATGACTCCCTAGCACTGAGCCAGGGCAGTGCCTCAAGTTAATGTGCACTATTTCTGGCAGTCTGCAAAGGCCTATCATGAAAAACTTGTATCTAATGCAGAATTGATAAATTGCTGCCTGCTGGCTACATGCCCTCTGGAAGCCCATTTTTGCAGCTCCTAGAGCAGGGATAGGCAACCTTTTTGAGCCGGGGGCCAGGTTGCTG
>CM034708.1:181414758-181434148 GCA_020142125.1 Phrynosoma platyrhinos | reverse complement strand
CCCCCCCCCCCGCCCCGAGCAATCTGTGTGGGAAGTCACATGGACTAAGATTAGCCCCCATCTCTGGTCTAATGGATCTGGCAAGATGAATGTCATAAAACATGGACACCTGCAGGGGGTCTTCAAGTTGCAACGTTATAAACTAATTAGATTTCTAAAATCTAAAAGAACCCATATAAAAAAGTTGATAAATGTACTTGCGTAGTCATTTCTGACCAGTTAATCTCGGGGAATATAGCCAAGGTTAGCAAAGCTTTTCTCCTGGAAGAGACTGTTAACTTGTCACATATTAGTAACCAAGTGGCTATAAGTAAAACAGTAATTTCTGAGTCATGATATCAAATAATGCACCATTGCTCAATTACATCTCTCATTGAATATCTCCCTTAGTAACTCCCTCAAGGGCAACTTCACTGATAATCTTGGCCAAACAACCCAGTTTTCCTTCCAATTTTTTCTAGCTGAAGAGAAGACAGAGATCAGTGTCCACCCAATTTTGTAGTTTCAACATTGGGAGAAAGAGTGATCTCTTGTTATGGTCACAATATGGTGGTGCAGTGCTCTCCTTGCTAATCAGGATTGTAAAGGCTATTCATGAGTTGTGAGATATGACAGATCCCCATAGGTGTTAGATTTTAAAGGTAACCCTTAGATCTTCTGTCACCTGGAACTTCATGTCCATTTCTATTGATTACAAATATTCCAGCCCAGGAGTAGGTAACCTGTGCCTTTTAAGGGCCGAGGGACTTCAGCTCCCAGGAGCTATTGGCCAACATGGGACTATTGGCCAACATGGCTGAGGCTTCTGGGAGCTGAAGTCCCTCGGCCCTTAAAGGGGAAAGGTTGCCTACACCTGTTCCAGTCCATTCAAACATCCAAGGTTCCATCTTCAAGCCATTCGACTGAACCTCTTTGTAAAGCACTGAATATTTTGTATAATTACATCAAAGAGCTTAGACATTTCCAGATAAAGATCATGGGCAATTAATAGTGCATTCTCTACTAAACAACAGTGACAGATAAAAGCATTATTTTATTTTTATAGGATTTTCACAATAATAAAATGTGAACTTAAATTGGTTCAGCAAATATTCTGTCCATTGCTTTAAAATAATTCTCCAGTTTGCTATAACAGCAAATACTCTAAAAATAACTTTGATAAGGCTTTTATGGGCCAGCTTTGTCAAATGGTGTTCTACTATTTTAAAAGTACTTGCTGTCACAAATGAGAATCTAGTGCATGCAGCATCATTGTACACTTTATAGTCTATCTAATCTTTGTTGATGTTGTTACATGGCACAAGCATGATGTGAAGACATCACAATGCAGAAGTTTCTGTAACATCAATAATGAAATAAATGAAGTAGTTCCTAAATTAAGTACTACTGCAGCTTAAACCAAATAGTAAATGTTGTTAAATAGCTGTAATAGGATGTGTGTAAGAAGACCTCCTCAGAAATATCATCTGCTTATAATTGGTGCAGAGTTCCATTCGGTGCATGCTCCTTCTTTTTTCGTTAGCAGTGAGGTCAAATTTGAGGGGCTGCAACAGAAAATGGTCCCTTCAGACTTCTGCACAAGATTCTTTAGAGTTTTAACTGGGAACTGAATGATGCAGTACAAAAATACACTGATAGATGTGTTAGTGGAACATTTTCTTTAAAAAGTTCCTTCATGCCATTTTCCCTCATCTTACGTAGCCACTCCAACCCACAATGTTCAAAATTTGTCACTTGTGCAGACCTGAATGAAAACTTTGATTGCATTGTGAAAATATGAACCTTCTGACCTGTGGTAGAGAAAAGTAAATTTAAAACTACCCCATACATATTTTGGAAAAAAATAATGAAAGTAGCTTCCAGAATGTCTTCTAAATATATCAGCTGGCAAATGTTGAGGATGGGTAACAATCCTCTACCAAAGCAAAACTCCGTTGCATTAATTTACCTGTGAATTGAAAAAGAATTCATATAAATCAGTGTTTTTTATATCCCACTTACATGTGGATGCAACTAGTGGTGATTTCATTCAGGACAGTAAGAGATTGAGAGAGAGGTATATTTGCTACTGATGGCTGTAGTTCTTAGCTCTCGTGATAGTGTGTAGGATGCAGTTGTGTTGGTTGAAGAAGGTAGGCAGAGGAGCATTCTTTCTCCCATTTTGCATACTATAGAAGAACTGAATTTGAGGATATTTCTAATTCTTTCAGATACTTAATTTGTGAGCATATTCACAAAGAATTATTTAACTGCATGAGTCTTAAGATTGTACTATAAGATTTAAATAGGTTCATTATTTCAAATGGAGAGAACTTATCAGTTATGCCTAAGGAGGCATACGTTGCTCTCTTAAAGATGCTAGTAGTTGGCTCTCTTCTGACTAAAGAATTCCATCAGACTGACACCATCCTTATTTAAATTGTTGTTTATGTCTTTGTTTCATGGTATCACTTCAGTGTTAATGGGCTCCTTGTTTTCACAGCTTCTAAATTAAACATTCAATTTGTCCATTGATCAACATTATAAATATAAATGTATTTAAAATGTCTTGTTTTTTCCCCCTGTATTTATATGTTCTCAAAAATAACTGGAATAGCCCTTGATTTCCAAATAGAATGAAATAGCTTTTTTCAAATGGATGGATATAACACTGGCTAAAATAGCTATATAGGTCCAAATATAGAAATATCCAGTTTGAGACTGCTTTAACTGCCCTGGCTCAGTGCTAGGGAGCCCTGGAATTGTAGTTTATTGTGGCACCGGAGCTCTCTCTGACAGAGGTGGCTAAATGTCTCACAAAGCTACAGTTCCCAGAACTCTCTAGCATCGAGTTAGGGCAGTTAAAGTGGTCTCAAACTGGATTATTTCTGCTGTGTTTTGGACCATAGGTAGCAGTTGGAATTTGATTTTATAATGTACCCATTATAGTCACTTTGCCTTAGTGAAAAAGTACCTCCAGTCTCACAAGTTGCAGCATTCTGCCCCTACCTATTGTGGCCCTCCACACCTGTTCAACTGTGTGTTCTGTAGCCCCCCCTCCACTTTTCAGGAATAGTTTTTTTTATGGGGGCCAGCAAAACGTGGGTGCCCCAAGTTGTGTGAATTGTAGCACTTTTCATTAAATCAGCACTACTTGTTGCATGCAAATTATTATTTCATAAGGTAACAGGTATTTTTTTTTAAAAAATTATAGTTCTGATACCTAATGCATTAATACTTTCAGGCAGAAACTACTGGAATGACTAGATTTATCCTGATTAAATCCAAAGGTATTGGATACAAATACACTTTGAAGTAGAGACTAGACTTGAACATTTGATTGAACATATTTCTAAGAAATAGGACATTTCAACAAGTTTGCTGTGAAATTTCCTGTCTTGAAGACCTAAGGTCCACATCTTGGTGTATTTCTGGCCATTTGTTATAGTTCTTTATGGGGCACATTTGAATTTTCTAGAACAGTGTGTACTTTGAATTTCTCAACCCTGGCCTGATGCATTTTAGTTTGTTGTATATAATATATAGAGGATGTTTGGAAGCAGTCATGTTCCTTTAAACCTGAAAAAAATGTTTCTTTTTTAATTGCATAATTCAATTTTAAAACATAATGTCATTTTTTAAAAAGTGCTTAAGAAAAACTGCACGTGATGGGCACCATTTTAAGAAGGATGTGGCTGCGTTTACCTCACAAGGCAATGTTACTTTTACACTTAAAATTGTGTAATACAAGCACTAAATGATCTAAAAAGCTTTTTATTTTTAAAAAGTGACTTTACAGCCTAATACTGTCCAATTTGAACACAGCATAGGTGCTTGTAAGAAGTGTACAGCAGATTGTAAGCTTAACAAAATTAATCAGTTAATTATCTGATTTATTTTATCAGCTGACAGGCTTTACACAACTGTGTTCTTATTGTATGCCTTCAAGTAATTGCCGATTTATGGCAACTCCCAAGGTCACCCAGTGCGTTTCCATGTCTGAGTGGGGATTCAAATCCTGCTCTTTAAAGTCAGAGTCCAGCACTCAGACCACTACACCACACTGACTCTCTAACACAACCATGTGTGTGTGTGTGTGTCTGTTGGGGGGAGAGAGAGGAGTAGTTTACAGTTTGAACATTATGCAGTTAGCCCTCTGTATCTGCATTCATGGATTCAGTCATCTATGGCTTGGAAACATTTTTTTAATTCCAAAAGCCATTTTATATAAAGAACATCTGTAGTTTTTGATATCCATGAAGGCCCCTGGAACCAAACCCCAGCAGATACCAAGGGCCCAGAGTATAACCTCCAAGTCTTAAAATTTGTTCCTGGTTTAGTAATTGGAGAGTAAAGAAGGATGGTATTTAATAGAGGTTTTAGGTCTAGTTTGCCATCACTGTTGCTGGTTTTAACATAAAGGGTAACATTTTGGTTATAGCTGTATATCATTTGGATACAAAGTTTCTTTGTCTATAAGCCTGAAGAAGAAATGTGAAATGGAGGCTGATATTCCATAGTGCATTCAATTGGATTGGCTGAGAGCCCAAGTTTCACTTTTTTGAGGTGGAATTGGTACAAGCTGACAGCAGATGTGTTTGATCTATGTTTCTCTCCAACCATCTGCCCTTAATAATTTCCAAGCCTAGAAAAACAGGCAGGAAACTAGAGATCATTTTAAAATGTTGTTCTGTGATACTTTAGAAGTGAACACAGTTGTAATTTAGGAATAGCTGAGCATGCTTTTGTATGAAACATTACTTCTTTTAGATGGTGCCACAAAATTTGTGGCTTGGCTATTATGCACATTGCCCTTAAAACTCCCTACAACAAGGAATTTCACTTTTAAGTTAACAGCTAATGCTCCAACCTGGTGTGTTCCATATGTATGGGATTGCAAATCTCAGCATCCCCAGCCCCACTCTGGCTACGGTGGTTGGGATTGTTCAGACATATAATTCAACATATTTGGAGTATGCTGGTTGGAGATAATCTGGATTATAATATAAAAATCTTCTCTTTGAAGACTGTATTACCTTCATGTAACATAGGTTGTTCAGAGGACATTTATACAGTACAGGTTGAGCCTCCCTAATCTGGAAATCCAGAAACCTCCAAAACTCAAAACTTTTTGAGCACTGATGTGATACTTCAAGGGTTCAATTTTGGAACATTTGGCTTCAGAAATCCAAGTAGTGTAGTACTTCTTGCTATTTCTCAGGTCCTCATGTTTCTCTCCAGTCTTGCAAATAAGGTACAGATACATACTATGCTACTTGTATTCCAGAATCTAAATAATAATATTAATAATAATAATAATAATCCCATTTTTTAACCCAGGCATTTAGATAAGGTGTACTCAGTCTGTATTATAATGCACTTTATAAATATTATTTAATATTTAGATAGGTGTAACACAGCGAAGTGGGGGAAAATAGACTAGATTTTTCTGATGTCCTAAAACTGTGGTCTGATTTAAATATTCATGGCCACCTTCTGTGCTTTTTTTAGTAAAAAAATATTTAAGGACCCCAGGGCTCATGGAGTGATCTGAGCTGTCTCAGAAGCTGCATGGTCTCCATCCCTAGTTTACAGGACATATGACTTTTTTTTTTAAAGAGCAGATAAGACTGTGGATTAGTAGAACATTAGTAGTAAACAGCAGAACATTGTTCAGATGAACTGGAATAAACTGCCTTGATGAGGATAGGATTATTTCACAATTTAGTATCTGAACAACTGTCTCCCAATCCTACAGGCAGATTCCCATCTGAGGCTCTGGAGAGCTGTTGTCAGTCTGTGGTATGTAGTGTGGTAGATGGACAAATATCCTGGCTCAGTCAAAAATAGCTTCCTAAATTGCTATGCTTAAGTTGCATATTGTAGTGTCCTGAAGTTAGCATGCAAATATAATATGTAAGATAATCTTTCCAATTAATAGCACTCATTAATAGTGCTTAAACATTTTCATTCATTGTTTTACATGTGCACTTCTTCTAGTAACTACTGAAGTGTAGGGTTCAGTATACTTTACAGTTTATAATTTCACTTTAAAATAAAAGTTTTAATTTTGTATTTATAAACCTACTTAACAAATACCGTAGTAAATACTTAACTTTTTAAATCTTGGAATTTCATTTTTCTGGGGAGAGCCCATCTTTACAGTTTCTCCAGAGCAGACTGATACAGCTAAAGCTTATGGTAGCAGGTGTCTTCTAAGAACAGATGTTGAGAGAAGCTAGCAAATTTTGCAGACAGTTTGTATTTTCTTATGTAAGTGGTGACAAGGAGTATAATTTTTTTTCTGCAACAGGAGATCCCAGTGTCATGTGTGCTTTAACCACTACACCCGAAAAGACTTCTCAAAGCTTGAGTATTTTATGGACTATTTTCCTGTTCTGTATGTTTGGAATAACCACTCCTCTCTTGTAATTAATAAGTGGGAATCACTATCTGTTACCTTGAGTGCTTTTATACAGTGGGTCTTTTGTATCCACTATGGTTTGGTACCAAGATCTCCCGTGGATGCCAAAATCCATGGATGCTCAAATCCCATTAAATACAGTGACATAGTAGAATAGTGTCCCTTATATAAAATGACAAAATCAAGATTTTTTAAAATGTATATATATTTGTTTGTTTGCAAGACCCTTAGCTAGTAAATACTTAGGTTAGTATGGTTTTAGACTTGGTTGCTAATTCATCTTTAATTGCCATATAAGAGAACCAGCACATCTAAATTATTTGTCTTCTTATGACATGGAATCCTCTTACACTGGTTGAGCTGGTGTGATGGCATGGACAGTTTCTGTTCATTTTAGCTTAGAGATGGGAATCATGCAGCTGTCCAGCTGTTGTCAGATTGTACGTACCATCATTTATCACTGCTGGCTAGGGCTATTGGTCGGCCATGCAGTTCCCAACCCTATTCTAGCTGCTCCAATAGTAACATTCATAGCCTTCTTTTCTAAAAAGGAATCTGACAGTTTTCCTGGCTTAAAACTATGCCTCGTAATGCTGTAGATCAATAGCTTTGGAGTTAGGAAATGTTAAGGCTTCTAGATATTGTTGAATTCATTATATCTTAGTATATATAATTTCAATCTAAGATTCATGGAAGGTCTGTTTACTCCAAGAACTGTTAGTCTTGAATAGATAACAGTAAGATTGATAACTGGTGAATTGGTCTCCTCTACTCTATCATAAGAACACTTTTTAACTCTGTTAATTAGTTATAATTTTAAGTGTTTTAAATTGTTCATATTATACTTCCTGAGATCCCATAATAGGGTTTAGGAGAAAACCTTAAATAAATAAGTAAATGTATATTAATAAACATGCTGCAGCATTCCTCCATACACCATTCTCTTGATAGACGTATAAAGATAATATACATATGAAAATAAGGCAAATTCTTTGGAACAACACTCATTCCTGTTTCATTATTGATCAGAGTATAGTAAGCAAGTTAGTTCACCTTACCAAATTGCTACACATGCTAAAGTGTAATTTCATTTTTTAAAAAAAGAATTGCATGCATGTCATCAAGTTAGAATTAAAAATTAATTTGGAAGGCCCTAAATCTGGAATTAGAGATCAGTTTGAGAATCTGTTGGAAACAGTTACAGAAGTAGATTGCGATAACCTAGTCTAGTTTTTTACAACTTTATAACTTTTTTGGTACAACACTAGATTGTTTGTAGTTATTTTTATTAACAGAATTACCAAGTAGCAGATTCTGATAAACTATTTTTGTGATTTCAGATGATAATTTTTAAACAAAACATTGGTAATCATTTTTTATTTTATTTATTTATTGTTTTGGCTAATCGTAGCATTCTAGTAAAGCGTGGGTGGAGAAAATGCATTTTCCCAAAGTTGTTTTTCCCTGAGTATCTCCACAGCTACTCCCTTACATGGGGATCAAAAGTATTTTGTGGCACCAAGATGGCTATCATGCTTGTCAGCCTCTGGGAGCAAGATGTTGCCCATATTGCTGAGGAGAGGCAGGGAATTGCATTCTCTCACCTTTTTACGCCAAGGACTCTTCCCCCCCCCCCCCTCACTAAACAGGAACTGCCTGCTTTGCATTTTCAGCAATCAGTTCCTGCTTGGAGAAAAAAAGCCCTGTTTGGGCATGGAATAAGTGAGAGGGGATAGAAAACTTTTCAAATGCAAATACTCCAGAGGTTTTTGTGGGGTGCTTTTGGGGCATTTTTGAGCTTTTTTAAAAAACCTCAAGTTGGTAATAAGGGTGAAATTGAGAGTGTGCAGGGTCCTTCAGCTGACCACCAATGAGGCTTACCCGAGTACTGTCCACAAGTGAAATAGAACATGAGTGGGCAACCATATTGTTGAGAGCAACACAGTGGAGTAACTAGCTAGGGAGTCACCTGATGCAAAGGGTGTTGTCACCTGTAAAGGATGCACATTCACCCCTCCTGCTGCTCCATTGCCAGGCTTCCTCCCCAGAGAAAAAGTCCAGTGATGGAGTAGCCAAGGGCACATGTTTGCCCCTCCTGCTCCAAAGGGGGAGGAGGGCCCACCCAGGTATCACTCCCTCCTCTGGGGGTATCACCTGGTGCAATCCTCATCTCCCAGAGTGAGACCATTGGGGCAGCATTACTTTGGATGAAATATATCATCAGCTGGACACCAGTAATGTGCAGGGCTGTAGCCAAAAGTGGTTAGCCAACTACCTTACCTTTTTTCTTATTCCTAACCTTTCGTATGGCCATGCAACAATTAAGGTTTGGGGGAAACTCCGTTTGATACTTAACTTTCAAAGCATGACAGTAATGCTAGGAAAACAGTTTGGGGGAATATTACAGTGATTAGATAGAAATATTTTGGTTTCTTTATCAACATCTTAAGTTCACAAGTTTTTGAAATGTATCTGTCTCCAGAGCCAGCAGTCTAAAATGCAGAGAAACCAGTAGTGCTTAGGCTCTACGTTTCACTGCTCAATGCTCTTAGCACCCAAAAAGCTATGGTTTTTCTTCTTCATGTGAAGTCCTGAACCCAAATGTACAGTTTTTAAAGTGAAGCTGGAAATTGCCATCTATCATCACAGTTCTTTTGAGTAGGTCTGCCTTGATTCATGAAGGAAAAAATAGCTAAATGTTGTTGCCATGATTTTAGTATGTGATTTAATTCAAGTAATCATTATAGTGTTAGTAGGAAGGTGCCAGAAGGGAACTTAAATTATCATTATAGAAGTTTTCATTTGACCAGTAGAAAAATAATTGCCCTGTTTACTGGCTGGACAGATTTGGTGAGATCCACTCCTAGCTGCTGCTGCTTCTCATGCTTCCTCCATCTAAGGACCCTCTGGTATATAGATGCTATCATAGTAAAGTTGACATCCTCTTTGTCTACCTGAACCTGGAATCTTGTGCTTGTGAACAGCACTGTTTGAGCCTCTTTTATTCTCAAACAATGACCAATGGAAATATTTTAATTGGTGAGACTTGTCAGCCATTTGTGCTAACTACAACAAAACAAGTTTAGTCTTAACTTGCTATCAAACAGTGAAATCAAATTTAAAATGGTTGGAATTGTAATAATCTTAAATATGAATATATATGAACATTGTTCAGAAAGTTAAACATTTTTTCTTTTTCTTCTGAAACTTCAAGGATTGCCCATTATTACTGTATTTACAGGTTAGGTGAAAACATGGATAGAAATGATAAAATGTAAAAGGTCAGTACTAAAAAGGAGTTTGATTGTCAATTGAGTACAGAGATGGAGCCTAAGCAAGGCTGGACAGGCTGTAAAAAGTCTTAATTTCTCATGCCTCAGCCTGCTACTGAGGGGGGTGTCTTTGCTTAGCTATTTTTAAGTAACAAATTGGCAGGAGAAGATGCATTTGTCTTTCCCTTTCCTCCTTGGATTATTTGTAAGAGCAAACATCAGGTGATTTGAATGAAAAGCTGAAAAAGTCACCCATAGATTTGATTCCAAAGTTTAGGTAAGTGCAAACTGCATAATACACAATCTATATGTGGTCAGGTTAGGACAAGGAACCTTCCCTGATGGAGTAGTACATGCAGAGGTGTTGGACTGCAACTCCCATAACTCCTGACCATTGTCTGTGCTGACTGGGACATACCAGTTTGGTACAACTAATTGTGAGGACAGACTCTCCCAATACAATTTCTAATTGCTGTTTATTCTAAAAGTTGTTTTCTAAATACTTCAAGAGTCTTAAGCGTAAAGCATTTGGGAGGGGAAGATATGAGTAACTTATAAGTTTGATCTACAAAGAGAGAGTGCTACTGTATAACTTCATCTGAGAGTGCATCTGAACAAATTGAATGACATAGCTAGAGCCAAACTGTTAATAATAGCTTCTGTTGACCACTAGCAAGAAAGGAGGCAAAATGTGTTCTCCATGATGTAACCAAACTAATATCTTGTTGGTACTTATGTGTTTGCAACGAAATAATCACTGTCAACATCCCAAAATATTACTTCTATTGCAGCCCAGAACTCTGCCTATTTAAAATATTAAATTCATTTCAGCTTTCTAGCAGTGGGAACTTACTGTGCTGCGACTACTTGTCAAGTGCAAGATTACTTTAGTAATTCAAGCCTCAGAAGTGAAGCAGAAAAACTTTATCCAGAAACCAAAGATGTTTACAGCAGATGTATGTTGTCAGGACTGAAAATCCAGTGTTAACAGACATAATTAAAGCATCTAGTAATTGAAATTTTGAATGAGCTGATATCCCATTTGCCCATAAAATAAAATAAGCTCACTTTTTGCTCTTTCCCATTAGCGCCCTCCTTTCACCCCAGACCACCTTTTCCTCCCTTTTCCCAGCTTCTCATTAATCACCAAATGAATGTGAACAACAGCCTTAGCAATTAACTTGTGACTGTGTGTCCCATCATCCAATGTTAGTACAACGTGCCAGTGCCAACCGCGGGCTTGCCATCTGCGGTTTGACCTTCCGTGGACGGCAAGCCCCAGCTTTTTCAATGAGTGCCCACACAGCAGTGCAAACAGGAGCGTGCATCCATTGAAAAGAACGGGACTTTTTTGACTATCTGCAGTAGTGTCTGAAACGGATCCCGCGCAGATAGCAAGGGCACACTGTACACAACTAAGCAAACAAAGCTGTCTTTGTTAACTAAAGCAAAGCAAGTCTATTAACTATGGCAGGAAAGCAGAAAAATTCATCTCCTGACTCTAGTAGAAAATGGAACACTGAATTATGTAGATTTTTCCAAAGTAGTATCTGTGAAGTAAGTCTCTTGACTACAAAATTGTGTGTACTGATACCATGTATAGTAGCTCAACAAGTAATAATATACAGTATTGCAGTTTTCAGCATGTTATAGTTGGATATAGGTTGACCTCCTTTATCTTAACTGCCTTGGTCCATCTGGTCAGTGGAATTGGTTAGTGAAATTGTAATTAGAGCTGGCCTGTGATTTAGACATACTTTAAAAGCTTGTGTCTGTTGAAAGTTAGAGCTCAATGTAAAATAGAAATAGCTGCCAGATCCAAATACGGTATATTTCCATATGTACTCTAGTGTTTGTCATATTTTAGCTTACATGTTGCTGCTTCATAAATCCTTTCTCTGTGTATTAAGATATTCTTCATTTTTCTTTTTGATCTATGAATAGAATGTAGCTCAGTACCAAATCATAAAACTGAAAATTACATTCATTCAGAGAAATATTTCCTTGTAAAGTTTTCAAATGCTCAAATATAGACGTCCGTTGGAAATAGAATCTGAGAAGAACATCTTTGAAGTATTGTATGTTTACAATTAAGGGGAATTTAAATATTGATAATAATTCTGAATGATAGCAAACTTTTCTTTATTGGCATATAAGTAGATTTGAAGCAGAGATGAAGCTCTTAAGTAAATATGTAGATAAGGATTTTTTGCTGCCTACTGTGTACTGAAACTCTGTTCTTTATACCAAAGCAGTAGAGTGTTCCATTAAATGAACAAAATGGAAAATGAAGATATTCTAAATGTAATTATCACTTCTCCATTTCTAGATGGGAATGATGAACAACCCCAGTCCTTATGTCCCGTCATACAGCCAGAACACTGGACAACCAATTGGAGCCAGTGGGCTTGGTCCTCAGATGCAGAATAAATCGGTATTACCTAACAGCTTGCCCCAGTTCCCAATGGACAAGAAGCCAGTGCCTGGTCCAGTAATGTCTAACATGGTAGGTAGTAATTTCTGAATCATACTTTTGTATAAATTATTTAGGATTTTTCATTGGTTTTGTCCTAGTAGCCTGTGTAATATGCTGTTATTTGCTTGTGACTGTGAGCTACAGTGGAGCCTTCCTGTGGGCAGGCTGGTGATGCGCGGCTTTGACTGCCTATGGATTGCCGTGCCCCATATTATTCAATGGTGGGATATGACCACTGACCTATCTGCGCACACATTGATGTCAATGAATAATATTGGGCTTTGTTTTTTGCCATCCATGGGGAGGGGGGACACGACTCAACCCTTACAGATGGGAAGAAACCACTGTATTATAGGAAGGGCAAGATGAGCCCCCTTTTGATGTCAGAACAGAAATTATAAGAGAGAAATGATAGAAATTTAATTCAGAGAAAAGCTCTGGGCTCAGCTGCCGTTCTACCACTGTGTCCTTTCAGTGGCATCATTAGGGTTGGTGTCATCCAGTGCAATAATTCATGATGTCCCTCTGCCCATTGACCTCCTGCCATACAAACCATACAGAATCCTTAGTAATGTTTTTGTACTAATTTACTTATGATTGTTATTCCTATATATCATTAATGTAATGGTAATAGTTGTGACATAAACAACTAGCAAAATTAAATTTATAACTTTAAATTACGATATCATACACATAGAATAAATGTGTTTACATATACATAGTTTCATGTTGTTAAAGTGAAAATTTTGTGAAATATGATGTTTTTAAAGAAAATTTAAAATTTTTAAACATTTTAAATAATTTAAAAGATTTTAAAATAAAATTTAAATTTTTAATTTAAAAAAAAAACTGGGGCCTCTCCTTTCTTCTCCCACTGAGCCTCACCCCACTCACACCATCTCTTCAGCATTTTAAAGAGATATAGGTGAATGCCACAGCCTATTTCTACCAAAATGCAGATATCTGAGGAGTAGTGGTGTCAGCCCTCTTTAGGGTGCCACCTGGTGCAGTTCGCCCTTCCCACCCGTGATGCCACTGCCTTCTTGAGCTCGAGGTCCCATAATCCACAATACCAGAGACACCACAGCCCACAATACTGTTGCTCTCCATACTGTGACCAGTACCTGCACTCCTATTCCTCCTGCCACATCGAATATCGGAGATGACAGAGAGCAGTCTTAAAGCAGAATATGACTTAGATCAGGGGTAGGCAACCTTTCCCCTTTAAGGGCTGAGGGACTTCAACTCCCAGAATCCCAGGAGCTATTGGCCAACATGGAACTATTGGCCAACATGGCTGAGGCTTCTGAAGTCCTTCAGCCCTTAAAGGGGAAAGGTTGCCTACCCCTGGCTTAGATTATCAGGAATACTCCCCATCTCCAAATGGTTATTCTTGCAGGGCCTATGGACTCTGTCACTATGCTCATCCTGAAATTTATGTTTACCATTGGGATCGCAGGGATCACACTTCATCACCACAGGGACATTACAGATCCCCCCTCCCCCTCCCTCTCCCATGCTACACAGCCTGGTTCTACCATCACAGCTCACAAACCACAGTTGTTAATGGAATCCATACAACTCAAGCAGGCTGCACTTTGGCAGTTGTTGGTATTGTGCAAAGCAATGGACTCCTCTGGACACGAGGTTCAATCATTAGAGGTTTCACCACACCCTGTCCTTGGAGATGTATCTCCACACAGTGATATCTGGTCCTTTGTTGACCAGCTCCTCCATATGGCTCAGTCCCTCAATCCACAGGTTCTAAGCTCAGAACCACAGATCCAAAACCCAATATATCAGTGATTATAAGGTGGAACCCCTTCATCCACCTCTCCCACCTCTTCCATTCCTACTCCAGGTGGCACAGAAATTGTGGTTGACCCATGTTCAATCCCTTCCACTTGAAAAAAGATAAGAGTCCCTTAACCTGCTGGTGGACTTAGGTTGTGAATAGCTCACCCACCACCCGAAACTGAAATCATAGATGCTGCACAATCTATGTTCTTCCAACAACTTGATTCTACTCTGTTGGATAAAGAGGGAAAGAAACTAGATGCCATGGGGCACAAATTCTATTCTTTCTCCTCCCTCATCTTTCACATTGCTAACTACTATGCTTACATGAGGCCCACCACCAGTTCATGTGGTACAAGCTTCTTTTTTCCTTGACCACCTCTCCAATGAAGACTGGAAGGTTAAAACAGCTATCCATACTGAAGCTTGCACCTTAAGCCTCCCAGCAAATGAGAACAGATTGCCACTGTCTGAGTGTCTGACAACACCACAATAGCCTATTAGATCAACTAACAGGGTTGGATGAAGTTGGATACTCCCTTCAGTTGTCATGTCAGCTCTGGAACTGATGTATCCGGAGACTCATTTGGCTCTCAGCAGTTCACCTGCTCAGGGAGCAGAATGTTCTTATGGACACCCTCAGTCATGCCACACACCCTGTCCACATGAGTGAATTCTTCATCCAGACCCTCTACTAATTTTCTTTTCAGCCTGAGGCACCCCAGAGGTGGACCTCTTTGACTCTCCCCAGAGTCAGCAGCATGCAATTCTCTGGTCCCAGTTCCCAGAGGGTAAAGGAAGTCTTGGAGACATGTTCCTTTTTAACTTTCAGGTTCCCTGGCCCCTGGTGCAAATGGCTTTCCCTCCTTTTTTCTTGATCATACAGGACCATTGTCATGATTCAGAGAGATGGGATCAGGTGCATCCTGATCACCACTTGGTGATCTAGATAGATGTTGTTTGCCTCCCTACTCCACTTCTCCAGCAGAACATAGCTCCACCTTCCTCCCCAGCCAGACTTTTTCAGCATCAATCAAGGCAGAGTGAGACACTCAGATCTTCCCATGCCAAACTTATGGTCTAGACAAATCCTGGAAGCAGCCCACAAACCCTCTTTTTACATGGAGGTTGTATAAATATAAACGGAAAGCATTCTTTGCCTTCTTCCATTCCAAAGTATCTCCCCCCATGGTAGTAGGGACCACTGACATTCTCGACTTTTTCATATCTCTCACAGGGAAGAGATTGTCTTTTTCCTCTTAAGTGCTACTTGTCAGTGCTGTCATGGCATTTCCAGTGCATGAGCAAAACCTCATGCTTTCTCCATCCTTTGATTGGACAGTTCTTGAAGGGCTACCAGAACCTACTTCCTCTCGTGGTAGCTCCAACACCCCTCCCCCAAACCTCCAATTTGTCCTATCTCAATTTTTGAAACCTCTTTTCAAACTCATGGCCAGATGTAATCTTAGGATTCTGCAGGAGAACTGCATCCTTTGCGCCAATCCTATATTAGTTTTCACTAGGATTATGTGGTCCTTCAGCCAAATGTTACATATATAAGTAATCGCTCACTTTCATATTGACCAGGACATCAAAACTGCATTATGCTGTACCTGTCTCACCTGCCTTGAAATATTGCTGCATTTCATATATGTGTCTCAGTTCCTGGCATTCTGTGTTGACCAGAATGGCTTGTAAGACACAGTGCCTCTTCATTGTTCCTCACCTCATAAACAAGGACTACTGGTTTCTAGCCAGTGTTTCTTCAAATGGATTGAAGCGACTATCCCTCTGACATACAAGCAAGTGGGCAATCAATCTCCTGCCCAAATCAGGAATTGCTCCACCACCAGCCTTCCTCAGTGGTATTCCCCTCCAAGATATCTGTCAGGCTGCAACATGGTCACAGCCCTCAACCTTTTTCTCCCACTATGGTATAGATCAGGGGTAGGCAACCTAAGGCCCGGGGGCCAAATGCGGCCCCCCGAGTCCTTTGGACCGGCCCCTGGCCGGTCCTGCTGCCGCTCCCCCCGCTACTGCCCGCCATGATGATATTGATTATTGTTGTTATTACTTGTTCTTGGGGTTTTCTTGGCAAAATCCCCAAAGGGGTTTTGCCATGGCTTTTCTGGGGCTGAGAGTGTGTGCATGCATACTTTTTTAATTTTTTAAATGTTTTATTTGTCTATTTATTTATTTATTTATTTATTTATTTATTTATTTATTTATTTTTGGTGCTTCGGCCCCCCAATTGTCTGAGGGACAGCAACCCAGCCCCCGGCTCAAAAAGGTTGCCTACCCCTGGTATAGATACTTAGTTCCAGAGGGCGATTGCCTTTGGAAGGGCTATACTCTTCTTCTGTGTGGCATGACTCTCCCACCTCCTGTGGTAAATAGTTTCCTAGTCTCCCATTTTGTGTGAGTCACAGAGACGATAAAGAAGGAAAACAGGTTGCCTACCTGTAACTATGTTCTTCAAATGGTCATCTCTGACCTCACACAAGCCCACCCTTCCTCCTCTCGTGTCCTGCCAACTTCTTTTCCACAAATTGTGTTGCTTAGTGGACTTGAAACTGTGGTTTAGGTGACAAGGTACACTATATAGCTGAGTGGGAAGGGAGCTGGGCTGCCGCCAAAATACTAGCCCTACAGATTTAAAAGCTCCAAAATTTGCACTGTGTAGGCACAAAAACTTCTATTTGTGAGGTCAGAGATGATCACTCAAAGAACCACAGTTACAGGTAAGCAATCTATTCTTCTCCATTTTTAAGAGACAGAGACAGTACTTTCTCTGCCTTATATGTTGAAGGTGAAGTGAAAATAATAGGCTGTGATGTTTTTTGGGGCAGTTGTGAGCTGGTCCTCAGGGAAAAAAAGATTTAGGAAAAATTGTGTGAGCTTAAATCAGTCCCATCACTATCATAGGTATGCTTGGTGGTAGAAAGCTTTCTCTGTGACTACTTTCAGGCTATGAATTCCCTCCCACAGCGATTCCCATTTTTACGGCCAAGCTTATAGTTCTTTAAGATTTTTTATTTTGGGTTGTTGTTGTTGTTATTGGTTTTTTTTAACATGCTGCGGGTAGTCTGCTTTCCCCTTTCTTCTCTCTGTGTTACTGTACATGCATGCTCAGTAACTGATTCTGGAGACAGCTGCTGTTTACCTTGTCTGCTGTAGGCAGGCACACATGGCTAAAGTAGACTCTTGCTCTTTCCTAGCTTAAGCTTTTGTTGCATTGTTTACTGAAGACGTAGTGTTGTACCCTGACACCCAAAATCTGTGTTTCATCAGTTCTTTGTTGTTATCCTCCCAAAGTTAATGCTGCTAGATAACTTCAGGGTAGACAGAGGACAAAGAAGAAAGGGAGGCTGAGCAGGTATAAAAAGTGAAATTGAAAGCTCCCTCAAATTCCAGTACCAGTTTATGCTTTGAAGCCATTATGCTATACACATGTTACTCACAAGGCTGCTTTTGCACCCCTAGCATCCCCTCTAAGGTTGAGAAAGAATGGCTTAAAATGATAATGTTCCTTAAAACTTGATCCTTCATAAACCAGTGCTTCTTCATTAAAATAAAGCCAGGGGCTTCTTGAATGCTGAAATGGCATTATACGATGTTAGTTGAAGTACTATGATTATGCACCTCGGAAAAAGGAAGGGTTTACCTTTAATGATCATGAGAAAGTGATAGGAGAAAAACAAGTAGGTTGGACCAGCATGGGCCATGGGAATAGTCGTGGGGGTTGTAGTTTACACAAGCTTGAGAAGGCTATGCTGAGGTATTCCTCATTATTTCAGATTTACTTATATCAAGTAGTAAATGTTGCCAAGTTCTTTCTTTCCATGCACACACACTGATGACAAAACTTATGATACTAGCTTCTACTTTATCAGATATCATTGAATCCATATATAATTGGTGTGCCTGTTCCATCTCTTAAGATGTCTGTTACTATCAGCTATCTTTCATTAACCCTTTATTTCAGGAATGAGGACAGTCTCGTTCACTTCTTTTTGGAGGGGCAAGAACATGGTGAAATTGCCTTCATATTCCCAAGGGCAAATTATGGGGGGCAAATTATTTAAAAAATCTAGATAGATGTGAAGGTTGCAGTCCTCTAAATTGTCTTGGAGGGATCACCATGAGCCCCTGACTATGCTCACCTCACTATTGCCAGACCTATAGATTCACTTGGCTTGACTTTTTCAACAAACTTTATTCTCAATTTATGATTTCAAAATTGTCTACAATTCTTTGAGCCATGTGTTCTTATTCCACAATTAAAACCAAGCATATATAAGATTTCAGATATTATTTGATATCTTCAACCATATTGCTTTGGTCCATATGTTAGATATTTCTTTTCAGAATGGCCTGCTTTGGCTTATCAGTGAATAGCAAGAATTATGGCTTACTTTCCCATCTTTACCAGCCTTCAGGAAAACTCATTATAACAATGTGCCATGAAGTTTTTGAGCCTTTTTATGTATAACACAAGAAAAGATACAAAAACTTCTGAATTAACTAAAAAGTGCCATTATACAGAATCCCTCCATTTTTACAGGGGGTCCATTGCAGCCCCCCCATTGGAATCCACAAATATTCAAGCCCCATAGGCTTGAATGGCTGCACGCTCATGCTGCAGACACACGTACCATTGTAACCCTCCCCGCTTGCCAGTCCGTGAAGGACCGAAACTACAGACCCAAAGTCTACAAAAAATGGAGGGATGAGCATACTTGAATTTGGTATTCAAATTGTGGTTTGATTGTCATGTCTTATTTATTTATTGAAAGTATTTATATATTGTGAAGTCATAGGCTTTCATGGCCGGCATCCATAGTTTTTGTGGGTTTTTCGGGCTGTGTGGCCATGTTCTAGAAAAGTTTCTTTCTGACATTTCGCCAGCATCTGTGGCTAGCATCTTCAGAGAAAACTGAATTGGAGGAGCATGGGTCTATATATAGTGAGACCCTAGGTAGGGAGGAGTGGTTCCCAGGTGAACTGTGTATTCTGTGTTGAATAGGTATTGTTCTGTTGTTAATGGCATAACTTCAGGGTATGCAATCAATGGTATTGTCTGCTATTCCCATGTAAACTTATTATATAAATATAAAATATTTATAAAACTATTTATACAGTGGTACCTCTACTTACGAATGCTTCTATTAACGAAAAATTCAACTTACGAAATGCCCCTCCAGAAAAAAATTGCTTCTACTTACGAAAGTGTTCCAACTTACGAAATTGGTGTGAACAAGCTGCTCTCTGAATTTCATGGCATGCTATTGGTTAGTAAAATCTAGCAAAGCAGCACTGCATTGGCTAGCGAAAGAGGAAGTGTTTGCCTAATGAAATTAAGCTAGGCAGCCCTGTTTGGGCTTGCAAAAGAGGAGTGGAAGTGTGGCTAGCAAAGTTGGTGGCTTCTGAGATCCAGGAAGG
>CM034708.1:181372074-181406178 GCA_020142125.1 Phrynosoma platyrhinos | reverse complement strand
TCATTTACAAGCATCTGATATTGAATGAGCACACAGGATTCCCACAAGCAGACCTAAATCGAGGCTTCATGCCCAGAGGCATCACCATTTGTTTCACTCACTACATGAAGTGGTTCTAAGGAAACTCACCGGAGTCCCACGCCTCACCTTCCAAGATGCAACCTTACAAATTTTCCAGGACATCTCACCTGAGACACTCCGGAGGTGGCAAAGCTTTAAACCACTGACAGCACTGCTACAGCAGATAGGTATCAAATATAGATGGGGATTCCCCTTCAAAGAGACTAGAGAACTGGAGCGAGAAATCCTGGAAGAGGCTCAATCTCCCAACACCAGGCAATCCTGCGTTCAGTGGCCCAAGATGGATGACAGCTCACTATGGATAGAACAAACACAGGGAAGGAACTGGAAAACCAAAATTTAATACATCCAACTATTTCTGTGTGACTTTGGACATTCAGGCAAAAATCTCTTTATTTGTGTGTTTGTCCCTTTTTGTCTTGTTTTTCCCCTGATTGTACTGATTGCCTATCCTCTTCTCCACCTTCTCATGCTAGTGACTTTTCAGTCCCTGCCATCTTGGCTTCTTCCTCCTCAACCTGTTGTGGTTCCCCCACCCCACTCCAACATGTCTCCATTTTCTTTTCTTTAGTGACAACTATTCGTATCCAATCTCAACTGTCACAAAACTACTGAGCACTTCACTCACACCCACCCCTTACTGTGCTCATAGATCTACTCAATTCCTCTCCCTTTGCTGGTATACTTCACTCTCTCCTCACTTCTATCCATTACTGTGTTTATAGATTTATTCAATTTCTTGGCCTCTATTGTTATATCTCACTCTCTTCTCACTCCCGCCCCTTACTGTGCTCAACCCCTCACCCTCTGCTGGTATACTTCACTCTTCACTCACACTCGCCCCTTACAATTTTTTAAAATTTTTCAATTTGCTTTCATATATTCTAACAGATAAAATCTCAATTGGTTTCATATAATACAATAATTCTATAATATACTACTATACTACGATAGTAATACTATAATTATCTGTTCACATTCCATCATTATCTAATTTTTGAGCATCTTCCATTCTATTTTCTCCTTTCTTTCTATTAGACTTACTCTTTATCTCACATCCTATATCTATGTTTCATCTAATCAATATTCTTCCTTCATTTACATATTTGTGTCATTTACAACTTGTCCCTTATAGATAACATTCTATATTGATTGTTATGGACCTTGCAAGCTTCTTTTGTGTCTCATATTGTTTATTTATATGACATGCTGTTCTTGATCTTCCCTTTCTCAGTTCAAAATAATTTATACTGTGTTTATAGATCTATTCAGTCTCTCACCCTCTGCTGGTATACTTCCCTCTCTTCTCACACCTGTCCCTTACAGTGCTTATAGATCTATTCAACCTCTTGGCCTCTATTGCTATACTACATTTTCTTCTCACACCCAGCCCTTTCAGTGTTTATAGATCTATTCAACCTCTTGGCCTCTAATGCTGTACTTCACTCTGTTCTCACACCCACTCCTTACTGTGCGTATAGATCTATTCAACCGGCCTCTAATGCTATACTTCACTCTCTTCTCATACCCGCCCCTTATTGTGCTCATAGATCTATTCAACCTCTTGGCCTCTGCTGTTATATTCTCCAATTCACTCTGTTCTCCATTACATACCAATCCTTTTCATTGAGATCTAAGCCCCTGTGTCATCATACATCAATGACATTTCCCCCACCCCCCACTCCAGGGGAGATCGCCAGAGCATGGATAAATGCCCTGAACTTCTCTCCCCTTGGTCTGTTCCTGGTTTTAACTAACTTTTTCAGTTAAGATTGCTTGTTCAAGACTATGTTTGTGCTAGTTATAAGGATGCAATCCTCTCAGAGTGAAACCCTGAGTCCCTTATCTACCCCTTAATGTGTGATTGGTGATCCTGAAGAGGGGTCTTGTTACAAGGGCTATTTGAAAGTCAGATTTTTGGGGGGTTCTATCCTAAGGATAATGTATTTACAGCGCAGTCTCGTGAACTCTGAGAGCCAGAATTGTATATCTAAATGTGAAGGGGCTGGAGTCCCCACCGAAATGCACCCATGTTAATGGTTACTTGAAAAAACTTAAACCACGCATGGTTTTCTTGCAAGAAATGCATAGAAAAGGGACAGGAAATATCCTCCCCAGCCCCCCTTTTGCAACTCAGTACACTATAGGTGACTCAAATAAGTCAAGGGGAGTAGAGATACTTTCCCCAGATTCATGCCCATTCCATCCCAGCACGATAATACATGACCCGGCACAATAATACATAATACATTTGTCGGGGATGATTTGATTTTGAGTTCCTGCATGGCAGGGGGTTGGACTGGATGGTCCTTGTGGTCTCTTCCAATTCTATGATTCTATTATCTATTTGGTCACTTTCTGATTTTGAAAGGAACCATAGCCAACACCACTCTCACATTGGCAACCTTTTATTCTCCCAACTCTAATCCGCAAGCCTTTATGCTGTCCTTCCTACAAACCTTGAGGGAAACAGCAGAAAGGACCACTGTTATTGGGGGATATGCACATTAGGTGCCTGACTATAAGATGGACAAACCCCACCATCTTTCTAAGACTAAAAGAAAGCTATCCCCAGTTTTGGACCTTATATCTAAAGAAGGGATGTTAGATCTGTGGAGAACATTATACCATCATTATACCATCAGCTAGGGATTACACCTTCTATTCATACACACACCACACATACTCTAGAATTGACTTCCTTGTTTTGCCATCCTCCCTTTCCAATGTCACTGATGTCCAGATAGAACCTATAGTCTATTTCAATCATTCAGCCACAGTGCTGACCTGGTAGTTAAACCCAGACTAATGGAAACCTCGCATTTTGAAGTTTAACACCAACCTTTTTACTAACAAAAAGTACAAAACCCAGATTCAAGACAAAATTAAGCAGTTTTACTTGGAAAATAGGAAACCAGAAACCTCGGAAGCCCTACTTTGGGATACCCTCAAAGCACTCCTGTAGGGCCTATTAATTAAAAAGGCTCAAAGATACCACAAAAATCAAACCCCTTCAAGACATAGCTCAGTTGTCACATACCCACAACTTAGAATCACTTGATTCTAAGATCTTTCACCAACTCCAAATGAAAAAAGCAGAGTTAGCGGTATTCAATGCTAAGAAAATACAAACTGCCCTATATTATATCTAGGTGTATTATTATGAGTTTAACAACAAAAACTCACATCTCCTGGCCAAAGCAGTTAAATGCAAGGCTAGGAAAAGTATTATTCACACTCTTACTTCCTACAATAAAACTGTGGTAATGGCTCCAGACAAAATACTAGAGGATTCTAGAGCTTTTTATTCCAAATTATACACTTTGGAGTTGCCTCAAGGTACTCTGATGGATAGCTTGTGAAATCACTGAATCTAGGAAAAATCAAAGAACCCCACCAGATCCTCCTGAACAAACCTATCCAATTAGATGAGATTTAAAAAACAATCGATAAATTGAAACCAGCCAAATCACTTGGCCCAGATGGATTTTCAGGTCAATTTCACAAGCTCCTTTGTAATCAGCTTGTGCCTCATCTCCTAAATTCGTTCAATTTTGTGCTGAATGGAGATCCTGTTCCCATGCCTTGGCACTGAACCCGAACAACCCCAATTCCTAAGACAAAAAAGGGTAGCCCCGAAACTAAATCCTTCCACCCCATAGTTCTCCTTAACCAAATTATTTACTTCATGATTTTTGTTCTGAAGTTTGCCCTCTTTCTTCTCAATCTTTTTCCCGAAATTTATTTCTGCTTTCCTCACGGTCCCAGACCTTCTAGCTTCCTTTAAATTTTTCAATACAACCCTTCTTTTCTTCCACCAGAAGATCAGACTTCATTTGTGGCCACAAGGATAAAGGAGTTTATCTTGGAGTGCATCAATCCTGACCAGGTGGCCTCATGCCAGGTAGATGACTGGTAGACTCGATCTGTAGACTGTTAAACATCCTGCACTATGCCAAGCAGTGAAAACACCTCTGGCCCTTCTATCGCTGGATGTGTTAAAAGCCTTTGAGCAAATGGAATGGCTATACCTTTTTGGTATATTAAAAGAAATGAATTTTGGCCAAAGATTTATTGGATCATTGCACCACATTATGATAGCTTGGAGGCAACAATTTTAGTCAATGGGTATGAGTGTACACCCTTTACCTTTTTAGGGGAACTAGACATGGGTGCCCACTATCGCCTCTTTTATTTGCCCTAATGAATGAACCCCTAGCAAACCTCATCAGATCTGAAACTAGTATAACTGGTCTCAATATTAATGGCCAACAGCATAAGACTGCCCTTTATGCGGATGATGTGCTGATTTTTTTGACCCACCTAGAAACATCATTTCCCTCACTGAGGGAGGTATTTGAATGGTTTAGCAAATTCTCAGGTTTCTGAATTAACTTTGATAAATCTACCATGATGACTCTGAATACATCCCACCAACAACAGCAACACTGGCAATCCCTCATGAACTTATATAGCCATCCATCAGGTTTTACCTACCTAGGAATAATCATAAATAAAGACATTCAGTAACTTATATCCAGGAATTACAATCCATTTACCAAGTGGATGACACAAAATTTGAAAGTATGGAAACACTAAAACTTTCCATCTTGGGCTGAATTGCTTTAGTCAAAATAATTTTTGCTTCCCTGCCTGTTTTTCTTGTTCCAAAATATTCCATTGACCCCCTTCACTTCCGGGTTTGCAAAATGGCAGTCCACAATTAACCTATTTATTTTTAATTTTAAAAAAAACCCTAGATTCTCTAAACATACCAGACACACCGTCTCTACCTATGGTGGACTGGCGGTCTCAGATATTGAACTTTGCTTTCATGCCTTCCAATTAAGCCAAATTGTACAACTGATCAAGGATGATGACTCCATGAAATAGTTTGGAAATTGGCAAACTAAATTCACAAAACACAAACTTAAGGCAATTATCAATTCCTTTCTTGATAATTCTCTCACATTTTGGAATAAATGGAGGCATGTCCTTGCTCCCAACTCTTCTTCTTGAAACCCTTCTTTTTATACCCAAACTTTCCAAGAAATGGTCAGTTCCTCCCCAATAAAACCTGGAAACAGGAAGGTGTTTATACATTGCTAATCTATTTGCAGATGGAAAATCTAAATCTCCCGATGTTTTAAAAACATCCTTCCAAACTAGAGACCTAGCTTGGATCCAAATGCACCAACTCACCTCCTTCATGTCGAGATTAGGCTCTATCGGGGAACTCTCACGGCCACTCACCCAATACAAGACTTTTTGTAAAAAACAAAAACAAAAAACTACAGCCAAGACTAAAGGCATCATGGCAAATACATACAGTAATTTGCTAGAATACATATATGGAAGGGGCCAGTCTGTCCATTCTTTCTGGCAATTGGAAGTAAAGCGATCAGTACCAGAATCCATATGGACATATATATGGTCCTTACCCCCATTTAAGTCTAAATCAGCAGCCACAAGGAAAAGCTTCCTCAAAACTATACATAGATGATACCTTACTCCCTTCTTGTTATCAGAAATAGTATGGAGTCTCCCAGTGAGCTCCTGGAGAGGGTGCAAGAGACTGGCTCCTATATCCACGTGGGTGGAATGCCCCAAGATAGAGGAGTTTTGGCACCTAGTTCTACACCAGATCTCATGTATTACATGCCAAACCCTGTACTTTTGTCTGCCCCTGATTTTACTCTCGGTGTTTATTGATAGAAATACCATGCTTAGGTATAGAAAACTGATCACTTTTTTCATCAGGCTGGGAGACCTGAGGTGGTTAAATGTTGGAAACATGGGGATCTGTCTATTGAAGGTTGGTGGGAAAGGGTATGGAACCTGTGGTTAATGCAGCAGTTCTCCATTATTTTCTGTCACGCCCCCCCTAGGCAAGAAGAAAACATTTCGCGCCCCCCCCCCGCGCGATCACATGGGCGGGTTTGGCCAATCAAAATAGAGCTACTGGGGCCGCGCTGGGACAATCTCCCTTTCTCCAGCCGTAACGCGCCCCCCTTTACGGAGCCTCGCGCCCCCCTGGGGGGCCCGCCCCACTATTTGAGAACCGCTGGGTTAATGGAAAAACTTTCCACTACAATGAGACTTTGTAACAACATTCAAAACATGACACTTTTTATCAGGATTAGAGGCTCTTTATTGAATTTGTAAATGAACCTTCACACCACCTCCAATGTCCGGACTGTCACAGCAACTTCTGGACATACACTTTACAACTCAACGCAAAGATTGAACTGACTCCAGACAAATCCCATTCACTAAATCCCGCTATATGTTTAACTTGTATGCTGAAGCTACCATAGGTAAAGCAAAATTAGATTTGAAGGAAAGAGGTATGAAAAGGAGGAAGGATCACCAACAATTTAAAATATGTAATTGACACCAGACTACTGACAGAAAACAGCAAAGACATGGAATTACTGATTACTGAAGATAATCAAGGAAGAAAGTGCAACAGCAGGTTTCCAGTTGAACATTAAGAAAACAAAACTAATGGCTACAGGTTACTTACATAAGTTTAAAGTAGACAATGAAGATACTGAAATAATTTAAGATTTTCCATACCTTGGTCCAGTCATTCATCAGGGTGGAGACTGCAGTCAAGAAATCAGAAGACTGGTACTTGAAAGGGTGGCTATGAAGGGACTAGTCAAGGTCTTGAAGTGTAAAGATATGTCATTGAATACTAAAGTTAGGATTGTTCATGCTATTGTTTTTCCCATTTCTATGTATGCTTGGTGAAAACTGGACAGTGAAGCAATTCATTTGAAATGTGGTACTGGAGAAGAGTTTTGTAGATATAGTGGATTGATTAAAAAACAACAAATAAATGGATTATTGAGCAAATCAAGCCTGACATCTCCCTACAACATAACTAAATTGAGGCTATCATGCTTTGGCCATATCATGAGAAGACATGACTCACTAGAAAAGACAGTAAATGGTAAGGTGGAAGGCAGTAGGAAAAGAAAAGGACAGCATTCCAAATTGGTAGATTCAATCAAGGAAGCCACAGTCCTGAGTTTGCAACACCTTAGCTCAGGGGTAGGCAACCTTTTTGAGCCAGGGGCTGGGTTGTTGTCCCTCAGACAATTGGGGGGCCGAAGCACCAAAAATAAATAAATAAATAAATAAATATAAAAATAAATATATATGCGTGTGCACACTCTCTCAGCCCCAGAAAAACCATGGCAAACCCCCTGTGGAGATTTTGCTAAGAAAACCCCAAGAACAAGTAATAACAACAATAATCAATATCATCATGGCGGGTGGCAGCGGCGGCGGCAGGACTGGCCTGGGGCCGGTCCAAAGGCCTCGAGGGGCCGCATCTGGCCCCGGGGCCTTAGGTTGCCTACCCCTGCCTTAGCTGGACTGTTGATGATAGAGCCACTTGAAGGTGTCTCATTCATGGATTTGCCCTAGGTTGAAGCCAACTTGGTAGCAATTAACAACAACAGTCGTAAGATTGCTAGTGACAGGGTGGAAAAGCCATCTTTTCATATTTGTACAATAATATAAACTAAATTTAGAATACTTTTCAAACCAATAAACATGTTTCCCCTTAATTCTGTTGCATGGACCAGATTTTGCCAAAGTTTGAGTTTTCTCTGTGGTGACTGAAGTGGGATAATTTGAAATAGAAAGGATAGGCAAGGGACAATAAACATTTTAATGAGGGCTATTCTGCCTATAATAGAGAGTTTCAATCTCTTCCATTCTAGTGTTTTAGAGATTAACCATTTAGTTATTTTGTTGTAATTTTATATTGTATTTTGTATATTTTAAAAATTGTTTTAATTTGCTTTGTTTGTTTTGTTTTTGAGGGGTGGGTATGGGTGGGGTTGGGAAGAAGGGATGGGCTCTGTATTGATGCTATTTGTTATTGTGATTGTTGTACGCCGCCCCGATTGCTTGGCAGAGGGGCGGGATATAAATAAAAACTATTATTATTATTATTTCTGGAGATTATCTGATTGAAATTTTTGTAATGGTGATTCCTAGCTAAATGAATCCTAAGGGTTTTAACTGGAGATTGGTAGGTTTTCGAATGTCTAGTTGGTCTTCATGAGCAATGTTGAGACACATCAATTTAGATTTTGAGTAGTTAATTTGGAAACCTGCGAAAGTATCAAAGGAGTTTAATATGGTGTGTAAGGCAGGGAAGGATTGTTTGGTTGTTTTAGAAAGATGGTCACATTATCTGCGAAGAGATTTAATATATGATTTGTTACTCCTATTTTGGATCCCCTTATGTTTTCATTTTCTCTGATTGAGGTGATTAAGAGTTCTATTGCAATAGCAAATAGCAGCGGGGATAAAGGACATCCTTGTTTAGTTCCGCTTTGGAGCCTAAAGGTAGAGGAGTTTAATTCTATTGACTGTCACTACGGCCTCTGAGTTTGTGTATAGGTTTTCTAGCATACTAATAAATTATTTCCAAAGTTCATCTTTTTCAGTACTCCATATAAGTATTGCCAGTTCACTCTGTCAAAAGCTTTCAGGGCATCGAGGGACATAAGAGCAATTGGGATTTTAGATTTTGAGGCATGGTGGATGACATTTAGGACTTGTCTAATGGTGTCAGATAGTTTTCTATTTGGCATAAAGCCATTTTGGTCAATAAGATATACTCAGTGATGAAGCTATTCATTCCATTTGCTAGAATTGAGGTCAGTAGTTTCACATCCTACTTTATTAATGCTGTTGGTCTAAATGCTGAGGTGGGACATTGACAGTCACTTGTTTTGGGGATGGGGACAATTCTGGAAGTGTACCAAGATTGGGGACATAAACCTTGTGACATTATTTCATTGAATAAATCTTGTAGGTGTGGGGCAATTTTATTATAACATAACTTGAAAAATTCTCCTGTAATTCCATCTAATCCAGGAGATTTCCCTGGTTTGAGATTTTGGATTGTCTGTTTAATTTATTTTAATGAGATGGGTTGGTTGAGTAGAGTGGTGTGTGGTTCCTTGATTTTCAAAATTTTGAGACAATCGCGGAATCAATTAAGTTTATTTGGGGGGTGGTTCTTCAGCATAGAGTTCGGAGTAGAACTCTTGGAATTTTTGCTGTTGCTATTTGGGGAGGTGATAGCTGCAACAATTCTTTTTTCTGCTCTCTGTTTTGCTAATCTAGGTAGTAATTTAGAGTCCCTATTATTGTTTTCATAGAAGTAGGCTTTCGTATATTGCTTTTTTCTTTTCTGTACTGTCTGCCATTATGTTCCTTGAAAGCTATTGCCTTTGGGGGTCTCATTAGGTTTAATTGAGCAGGTATTTCTTTCAAGGTCTGTGAGTATTGTGATGCCAAGTGTCTCAAAAATTTGTATCATTTGATCTTTGGTAGAAGCAGTTAGGGTCTCATTGCCATGGAAGATAATGATCTTGAAGGGGAATCCCCATCTGTATTTTATTACCTTGGAAAGCAAAACAGTTGTAAAAGGCTTGAAGGACTGTCTTTTTCTTAGTGTCTCTTTTGAAACATCTTGGTAGACTGCCACTTTATGCCTCTCATAGTTAAGGTCTGTGACTCTCGTCAAGGTGTTCAAAACTCAAGGTTTCTTTGGAAATCTTGCAAATCACATGATAATATCTCTGGGGACCCTGTTAGCTGGCCATTGTGGCATCAGGGAGCAGTGCATGCGTTCTGTGTCTGATGGCAATAGGTTTAGCTCAGGATTAATTTTATTCATCCATGCAAGTATTGAATCTTGTAGGGAGGAGGGGGTCAACGATTCTGGAATACCCTGCAGACGAAGATTTAATCGTCTTTCTTGGTTCTCCAAATCCTCCAGCTTATTTTGCAGGTGAGAATTTGCTCAACTTTTTACTTCCCAAAAAGGGAGTTGCTAGGCAGAAAAGGTAGGTCTTATTGCATTCATAATCCCCAAATATGTTAGTGTTCTCCATGTATTACTGGTAATGACCACAGTAGCTCTGTCTCTTGTGCTTGATGTATCCTTTCCCTGTGATAGTAGGTATGGTCTGTTTGTGTGTTAGCTGCGAGCAACTTGAAATACTCAATAATGATTCTATATTTATTGTTATTAGGTTGTTTTGTGGCTGCTGTCATTAGGGATACTGTAGATACTCCTATTACTGTAGTGTCTAGCAGGTGTAGTCTGCTAATAATTTAGCACTTCCTAAGAGATGAAATTGGTGAGGACTTGATACAGGAGCTTATGCGTAGGGGCTCCCTACTTATGGACTTCCCTTTCCAGAGGTCTTGTTTTGACCCTGAAATAGCTGATAAAGCTATGCCATCCTACTGGGCTTTTAGTGATTAATCAGTTCTCTGATGCTAGATGGGTGCCCCTTTTTATTATCATGTATATTATAATTAGTCTTCCTCGTTTGAATTTCCCCCAATTTTTGTTTCTATAGTTTTTGTAAAGATCACCTTGAAAACTAAAGTGGATGAGTAATTGAAATAAACATTTGTTGTTGTTGATGATGATGATTTAATATTTTTTGAGGAATTGGAATAAATAAAAAAATTCAAATAATCTGTAAAGATAAAAGCTATCATTCTATATAGATTCACAATCAGAAGCCAAACATATATAGCAGGGGTAGGCAACCGCCGGGCCGAGGGGGGGGGAATGGTGGCACATGAGGTCACACGCATGTGCGACCCCACTGCCGCCGTGCGCGACCCCCCCGTGCGTTTTGGCCGCCACCGTGCATGTCGCAGCTGCCATTTTGATTTCCAAAATGGCGGCTGCAACACGTTTGCACATGCACAGGAGTACTGCGCATGCGCAAACACATTGTGCCCACCATTTTGGAAATCAAAATGGCACCTGTGGCGCGTGAGGCCGCATGGCAGCCAAAATGCATGGCGGCGGCGGCGGCCGGGGTTTGGCTGGGCCGGTAAGCGTGGGGCCCTGGGCAGGAACCGGCCCGGGGGCCGAGGGTTGCCGGCACCTGATATGTAGCATTGCAAATGAGAGCATTTTGCTGCATACACTATTTGTCTCATGCTTTGTAGAAGCAGAAAAATTTACTAGAAATGTGCTATCTGAAACCAGGATACTGATTTGATGCTCTCAAGCAAGCCAGGAATCCTAAACAAAGAATAAGCCAGTATTGTTTGGGAACAAAAATTAGAATGCTGTGTTAGGACGTTACAAATAAGCTGACCATTTTTGATTGGCTTTACTTGGTGGGAGGAGTGAAGCAGGAATCATTCACAGTAAACCAGGGTAAGTCAGGAATCCTAACTTGTTGCTCAGTACAATTATGTCATGATGTGTTACTAGGTGAGCCTTACTAAAAGATGTGTTTTCTTCATCCTCAGTAGCAAGCAGCTTAGTGAGTGAGTGGTCTTTGTTCTGAGAGGAAGGTGTCTTTGGCTGACTAAAGTTTGAAACTGTTTTTTCTCAGGTTTAAGTGGAAAGTTTCGAAAGATGAAAATACTTTCTGTTTGGCTGACTTTGACATATAGATTTCTACTTTGTTTTTTTAGTATGTAATCTTGTATTTTAATTTTTAATGTTTAAAAGTAGTATTTTAATTGATTGTATCATTTAATGTCTTTCAAACTTTGATACTTTTTTAGATATTCTGTTTTAATTTATTTCTTAAGCTGCTTTGAGTCTTATATGAGAGAAAAGCAAGATATGATTCAAATCAAATAAATAATAGATTTCTATTTGTATTCTCTTTCTATTTCCTCTGAAGGCTCAACAGCAGACTCCTCCAGTTCAGCAGGCTGGGATGGTGACAGCTGCCCCACAGGGTATGGGATCAGGAGCACCTACAGCAGACCCAGAAAAACGGAAGCTTATTCAGCAACAGCTTGTTCTCTTATTGCATGCTCACAAATGTCAGCGGCGGGAACAAGCAAATGGTGAGGTTCGACAGTGTAACCTCCCTCATTGTCGAACCATGAAGAATGTCCTTAACCATATGACACATTGCCAGGCTGGAAAATCCTGCCAAGGTGAGTGAAGCTCTTCTGAGTTAGGTCTGTGATCCTCTTCTTTAAAGTTCCACAAGCTATGATCCTTTGGAAACCTTTCCATCTTACAGTGCAAAGCAGATAAAAGTCTGAAAAGACTTGGATAAAGAATGGTTTGCAGTGATATGTACATCTTACAGAATAAGAAATTAAAGTATACAGGAGTCTTAGCACTCAATTTGGACCTCTATTGTTCAGTTGGACCAAATAATCTTGTAACAGTTCAACCTATTGCATACTACAGGGAAACTCTGACGTTGAATTAGATGGGTCCAAAAGGCAGTCTAGTTGATTAGAATATCAGTCAGAACAAGACTAGGGAAAATCTTTTGATTCTGAGTACTGGCAGGATTTTCAAAGTTACATTGCTGCATTCGACCTCAAGCAGTTGTGATGAATTATTAGACATCAGTAGCAGATTCCAGTTAGTATGAATAGCTCAAAGCTTTAAATATAATTAAAAAAATAATTTTAATTTTAATAAAATTTTAATAAAATGTTGTTAACTATCTTTTAGTGGCTCATTGTGCATCTTCACGACAAATCATATCACACTGGAAGAATTGTACACGGCATGATTGTCCTGTGTGTCTCCCTCTTAAGAATGCTGGAGACAAAAGAAATCAACAATGTAAGCAGTTTCTTCTTCTTTTCTGATTAAGTAATAACACTTGGTCACTTGGATTAATAAAAAATGAATATTAATAAAAAATGAATATGTTCTGGCTTCATATCATCATGTTTCTGCAAGTACTACTAAATTTGTAGGTTGGGGATGGCCCTTGGATTTCAAGGTTATGACATGGCAAGCAGTGGCAAGTGTACCAGACAACAACAGTGCAGGATGCACAAGTATCCTCCTCCCACCCATTGTTACTTGATAGTATTGCCTGCTCTGAACAAGAGAATTGAATTCCACAGCAGTGGCTCAAGGTAACATTATCCCAAACTCAGTTGCTCAGCATCTGGTTGAGCTTAATTTTTATCAGGAATAAGCAGTGTGTTGGGCTGGGGTATGATACCTACTTTCTCAATGACTGCAGAGATTGTTTTATTTTAGGATACAAATGATGTTTAATGATACCCAAGGAAGACCCATATCAGGCTTTTCCCACAGTAACACATAAAAAGGAGAAAAGAAATGTAAGCCTGGAGATCAAGGCCTGCAGCTGCCTGCTTGTTTTTCATTGTCCAGTTTTCCAGTCCTTATAGTTTTTGATGATGCTGAAACCATGGCCAAAAGGCTTTGGAATAAAATTGTGTGTGTACAAATTAAGAATGGATATTTGAAAAGTGAGCATGAGAAACAGTTTTTTCTCCATGTAGAGAGGGGGGCAGGAATCTGAAACAAAGGTGTGAATTGTATTGGTTAGTCTCAGGTAGAGTTGGCCCATTGAATCAACTATTGTTTGTTTGTTTATTTATTTATTATTTTGAATATTTATACCCCGCTCTTCAGCCAAAAAGCTCTCAGAGTGGCTTACAAATGGTTAATTAGACATTTCCCTGCCCTCAGGCTTACAGATGGCCTTCTTCTCTGTAAGTGGCAAGTGTTAGAACAAAGGCTTGAACCTAATTTAAGTTAAGTTACATAAGTCTATGGAAGAAAATTTCCTGTGCCCTCCAAAATGGACAGTGTGGAGGCATATATGCCATGATCTTTCATAAAGTGGTGGCTTGTTTAATGCCATATGTGCCTTTCTCTTCTCCCTTTAGCAATACGTATCAACATATATAGCAATTATCAGCAAAATGCACATGCAGAGTCAAGCACTATTTTGCAGCCCTCACCATGCCTACAATCTATATACATTTTTTTAAAATCTAAGAAGGTCTTTTACACCCATACGGGGCATGGTGGTAATTTTGGTAAGTTCTTCTCAAGCTGTTTTAAGGGAGGAGAATGGGGCTCCCCCCTATAATAAAAAAGACTCCTCCTGGGCCTATAATAATAATAATAATAAGAAGAAGAAGAAGAAGAAGAAGAAATTATTATTATTTCTTGCCTGCCTATTTCCAAAGGGAATCAAGGCGGGTTACAAGCATAAACACCTGAGTAAGGGAGGAATGTTCCTCACATGTGCCCCAGAGGTGTGAGAGACCTTTCTGAGTAAAAAAAATTTCAAGTATGAACTCGTAATAGGATTGTGTTGCCCTTCCCCTGATCTCTAGTAGTTATAGAGCAACATAATATCTTTTCTTGATCTTTATGTTGTCTCACATGTCAAAGTTGGCTACAGTGAGCAACTTCTCTGCCTTTTTTAAAATATCTTTTCTCACTATTGAAAAGTGAGTCAGCAAGTGGGGGCATCCAGTTTATTCAATGAGTGTATTATAATTAGAACTAACAATAGGATTCATGCCATATAACATTGATCTGAGTTCTTCTACTTAGTTCATTTTGTCTCAGAGTTCACCCCCACCCCTTAAACACTACCTTTTTTCACAGCTATTAGCAACCAGTGTTTTCCATTTCAGCGACTGCTTTGGGTGTCATTTTTCTGAATACCATTAGAAATAAAGATTTCTGTTCTGGTCATGTGGGTGAACCTAATAAATTTGGCTAGCCAATTGAGACAGAGCATTTTCAGTGGCCACTCCAACATTTTAAAATTCCATTCTTGGGAGGGATTTGCCATGTTCCTTCTCTTCATAGTTTTAATCATGGTTTAATCTTTTTTTTTAATAATAAAAGAGTTTTGATGATTTAATTATTATATGAAAACTTCTTAAAGTTCACATTAAAAGCACAGTTTATTGTGGCTTTTTAGTGCTTTAAATTGTTATGCCCTGCCTGAAGGAGGGCAAGGAGGATGAGGAGGACAAGCCAGAACCTCCTCTGGGACCTGAGCCTGCAGCTGCAGAGCCTCCTGGGAGACCACAGGGTCTGCTGGAGCTGGCAAAGCAGAACTAGGGCCAGACTGAGGCTCCACAGCTGCAGGCTCAGGTCCCAGAGGAGGTTCTGGCTAGTCCTTCGAGTCCTTCTCCAGGCAGGGCATGACATAAATGTACATTTGTGAGAAATGTTGGTTTAAAAGGTGGAGCATGCATGTGTTAATTATAGTATAAAGTTGGAAGGGTCCTCATGGGCCATTGTGTCCAGCCCCCTGCTCAGTACAAGCTAAAGCATTCCCAGCAGATAGCTCTCCAGTTTCTTTGAAGACATCCACAAAAGGAGACTCCACCTTAGGCAATTGGTTCTATTGCTCAATGTAAATCTACCTTCCTGTAACTTCAGACTTTTAGGCCTGCTTCTACCTTCTGGGGCAGCAGAGAACAGACCTGCCCTCTCCTCTCTATGACAGCCCTTTGAGGTACTTGAAATTCGAGTGCAGTCATGTTACCCCTTGGTCTTCTGTTCACCAGGCTGAACATGCCCAGCTCCTTCAACCTTTCCTCACATGTTCTGTGCTCCGTTCCTCTTACCATCCTTGTTGCTTTTCTCTTTTTTTAAAAACGTATAGTTTTTATTATATAAAGCAAGATAAAAACATGGAAACATTAAAGAAAAACATTTAAGAAATACAAACAATAAATACAACTGGATATCATTCGTCTTGATGCGGTGAGGTCTGGATCTTGCTGCATACTTCCAGGATGCTTTCCTTTCATTTTAAGGAGGACAGTTCGGGTTTTGGAGAAGTCCATATTCACAGATGCGTTGTCCAATGTTAAAATGTCCGACCATGTGGGTTGTTTGTGGTTGTATCTGATGTGATGCGGTGTTAACAAAGTCAGTAAATGGGAACCATTTATTTACAAACCCTTCCTGGTCCTTTTGTTCTGTGTAACAGTTTATTTTCTAAGAAAGCTTTTCTAGGAGCCATAGATCCCAAACTCTTTTCCACCAAAATTCTAAATTAATTGTACCAGTTTTGTAGCCGTTGGCAATTTCCAAATGGGCAGCCGTTATAGCAAAGTCTATTAAGGCTTTGTTTAGTTGGTATCTAAATATATAAAAAGTAAGAGCAAACCTGGGCAGAATGTGATAGTTTGGTTTGTGATTAAAGAAATTTGCTGTAGAACTGAGTGCCAGAATGCATGTATAGCGGGACAATCAAGCCACATAAGCAGGAATGATCCTGTAGCATCACAACCTTGCCAGCACTTGGGAGATAACATTTCTCAATATTTTGGCTAGCTTTACAGGAGTCATGTACCAATTATGAATTATTTTTAGGTTAGTTTCCTTGTTAGCACTGAAAAGAGTAATGGGAGATTAGATTGAGATTATCTAATTCCATTTTGGTTGATGAGGTGGACTGTTTGACTAAGCTGAAAAGTGGCAAAATACATTGATATCTCTGGTACTGCTAAACCTCCTTTTGTGGACTGGAGATGCCTAATCGTTTTCCTGAATTTGGGCTTCTTTTGAAACAAATGTATTAATAAGATTTTGCTAGATTTTAAATTTTCCTTTGGCAGAGAAAGGGGGATAGTTTGAAACAAAAAGAATAATCTGGGAACTAGCAGCATTTTTGTAAGGACTATCCTGCATAGTGTAAATAATTTTAAATGTTTCTACTCATCTACCTTGGAAACCATCCATTTGGTAGTTTTGTTATAATTTTTGGGGCTCATTTGGTTGAAATATTTTGTAAGAGTGATGCGTAAGTAGGTGAAACCTGAAGGGTGTAATTGAAGATTGGTCATTTTTTGGATGTAAATTTGGCCCTCATGGAGAGTATTAAGGCACATTAGCTTTGATTTCATGTAGTTTATTCTAAAACCTGCATATACATCAAATTAGTTCAGCATGGTTCGAAGTGTAGAAAAAGATTTCTTGGGTTGTTCTAGAAAAATCAGTATGTCATCTGCAAAGAGATTTAATTTATGTATTTTTATCAACAATTTTGATTCCATGAATATTCACATTATTCCTGATAGAGTTGGCCAAAGGTTCAATCACTATGGTGAATAATAGTGGGGATAGTGGGCAACCTTGTTTGGTGCCTCTTTGAAGTTTAATGTTGATCGAGTTTAGTCGGTTAACTATCACAGTGGCCATTGAATGTTTATAAAGGGCTTGTACTATCTTTTATAAAGGAAGCACAAAGTTAATCTTTCTTAGAACTCCAAATAAGTACTGCCACTTCACTCTATCAAAGGCCTTTAAGGCATCCAATGAAAGAAGTGAAGGTAGAACTTTAGATTGACGGCATTGGTGTGTTACATTTAAAGCACGCCAGATGGCATCAGACAGTCTTCTGTTAGGCATAAAGCCACATTGGTCTGGTGTGATGTATTGCCAGTATGGACGTGAGAAATTTTGCATCTTGGTTTATTAACACTATAGGCCTAAATGCTGAGGTGGAGGAATGACATTCATCAGTTTTGGGGATTGGAATAATTTTGGATGTGAGCCAGGATTGGGGACGTAGACCCTGTGCCTAAATTTGTTGAATAAAGCAAGCAGCCCTGGGGAAATTTTGGAGTCGCATAATTTGTAAAACTCCCCCTTGTTGTGCCTCTCTAAACTTGTCTATGTCCTTCTTAAAATGTGGTGCCCAGAATTCAATAGAGAACTCCAGGACTGGCCAGTGCAGAATATAGTGGGACTGTTATTCAGAATATAATGGGACAATTACATTAAATCAGTGTAAAAGAGGTCATATTTGATCATTACATGGGCATTTTGCAGTAATTGCCTTAAAGAAACAACAGGTATGAAATACTACATTAGATTTGTCTTCTGTCCACAGAGTGTCGCTTGGCATTGATTGTATTCTCTTTGGCTTATAATTAGAAAAACAACTCACTGGAGTGGAATCTCCTATTGCCACACTGAAATGCAGCAATATTTCTCCCTTCATCACTAAGTATTAAGCATGGTGGTCCACCAGCTGATTTTTGTCTGCTTTTATACTCGAAAATAGCGTTTTTTGTCCAATTGTTTTTTTTTAATAGTTTGAAGTAGTTTTTAAAACACATGTTGGTTTTCATTTCTTTTAGCATTATTAGGTGGTGCTGCAGTAGGACTTGGCAATTCTGGCTCTGTAGGAGTTGGGCAACAAACAACACCCAACTTAAATGCTACTAACCAGATTGACCCCAGCTCTATTGAGAGGGCTTATGCAGCTCTTGGTCTGACGTATCAAGGGAACCAGATGCAAACACAGACTCAGACTCAAGTGAAGAGTCAGCAACAGGGACAGTCACCACAAGGTCTTCGCCCCATGAATCCCACAAGTAAGTTCATCACATTATTTGTGACCATATATTCTTGATTTTATTTAGTATGCTTTTCTTCTAAAATTATGCTTTGTTTGGAAGGAAGAGAATGGTGAAAGACTTTATGACAGAAGGAAGTTCTCAGTGTTCCTTGGGTGTGTTAGAGTCAAGCATAACCATAAAATAGAAACTAGGGTAACTTTAAAACTAAATCAGAGCTCAGGAATTCCTATTAATTAATTCCAGTTAAATCTGTGTGTAGGGTTTTTAATACATGTTAGTGTTTTTAATGTGTAATTGTTTTTTAAACTTTATATTTATACTTTTTAAATGCTTTTGTATTGTGTTGAAATTGTATTGTTTTAAATTTGGTGTTAGCCACCTTGAGTCTCTATATTGGGAGAAAGGGGGGATATAACTTGATGATGATGATGGTCCTATGTCTGGGACAGTTAAGCAAGATTTAACTGTGTCATTAGGTTCATCCCTCTTCGTTTTCCTTCACAGGATTTATTGCAATCTTACAAGAGAAAGGAAGCACTTCTGTTGTGGGACCATAGCCTATTGTTTGATGATAATAGAGCCACATGCACATAAAGATTTCTTACAGTTCTCCACTTATCCTACTGCCTGTCATCATAATAGCCATTTACTCTAGTAATGCTAATAATTCTGATATATGTCATTGCATAATTTGAATTTGTTCAAATAATGAGAGAGAAAATATTGTTACAGATAAGAATTTATTATATGTTAAATATGGTTTTTCTCTTTGGCTGCTGCAAGGGAGTGGAGATGTGTCTCACTAAGTTGCTATAACTAAATAATTTAAAAAATTATACAGTATACAGTTGGGTCTTGGTATCCGCAAGGGATCTGTTCCAGACCTACCTCTCTCCCTGTGGATATGAAAAAATGCAGGACTTCAAGTCCTGTTGTTCCGAATGGCGGCGTGACATTCATGCAGCCAGGTGTACGTACCACTGTTGGGGACAATGAGATTTGCTGTCCTTGAATGCTTAAATCCGTGGATGGCAAGCCCATAGATAACGAGGCCCTACTGTATTTGTTAAATATAATTCAGTAAACATAACCAAGGAGTTGTACAGAAATTATAAAACATTAAAGTAATAAAACAACAAAGCATGAAAAGAATTTAAAGGCCATATTAAAAAGATAACACCTTTTTTTTTTTGAAGTAATGGAAATTCATCATAAAGCGGTAGAACTCCTAAAACAAATTAATGGTTGTGTGAAGGCTCTTAAATGCTTACAGGAATGACTATCGTAGAGCATGCTTTGCTTAAACCCCCCCCCCCCCATTTTTTACCTAGATGCTAATCCTATGGGAGTGAATGGAGGTGTTGGAGTTCAAGCCCAGAGTTTGCTACCTGATTCAATGTTGCATTCAGCTATGAATTCTCAAAAGTAAGTTTATTTTTGTTTAATTCTATGCATAATGTTTTTTTATTAAAGAATGTATTGATTAAAGAATTCACACACACAAACCCAGTATATAGGACAGCAACCATAAAAGGTAGTTTTTATTATGAGGGCTTTTGAGGGGGGAAATACTTAAAGATTTCATCCTTAGGCCTTTGATGCATACAGTCCTTAATAGATCTGTTGTCGTTTGTTAGATGGTCAGAATTCGAGTTCATTGTATTTGGACCAATGTTGAGATTCTCATTTGCCCTGAATTGTGCAGTGGTGTTGCTACCAGTTCTTGAACAGCCAGTTCTGTGAGCATTAAAAATGTAAGCATTTGAATATTGTCGAGGAACTGTTTTTCTGCTATTGTTAATGATGTGCAGGGTCCAGAAGCTTTTCAACCCTGAGTTCTACAACGACACAAATTTATCCCCTACGCCATGATGCCCTTTCCTCATGGAAAGAGTTAGGGCATGCAGGGCAGGTGAAGCTGTACGTAAACTCCTTAGGGGTTGCAGGTAGTACACCACTGCTGTTCAGCATAGGGTATAAGCTATAATACACAGTGTGAATAAGGCTATGTGGAACTTGCAGGAGTTTAATTCTGTGCCTTGCAAACTAAACCCTTGTGGATAGAAAGTCCGAATTAGCTGCTTATGCAGAACTCTGCTTCTGGTGCTTGTTGGGTGGATGAGGATTGCATTAGGGCCATGAAACTGCAACTCCAGTCAGTTATGTCTTAGTTGCCGAATTTCTAGTTATGGGCTGCTTATAGAACAAAAAGTTGTCTTACAAAATTCATAAAAGAGCAAAAACAAACAATTAAAATTCAACACTAATACCAACCAAAGAGAAACGTTAAGGTCAATCATACAATAAATTTCCATCAAGCCGTCCCATAAAAACCTTAGGACAAAGCTATGGGGAATAGATGTGGCTTTAGATTTCTTGTGAAGGCTGCACGGTTGGTTCCTGCTATACTCCAGTAGATAATTATGTTCCATAAGTATTGTACCTCCACTGAAAAATCCCTGTGCCTGCCAGTCCAAATGTTCTCAAAGAGGGGCACACTAGAAGAGGCCCCATAGACAGCTTTCATGATGAGCAAATTGTAGTAGTCCAGCCTGGATATCTATCAAAGCAAGGTATGGCCTCTCTAGATATGGCTGTAGCTGGTTTACCAGATTTAGTTCAGTTATTTGTTCAAATTCAGAAGTTTAAATCATATTTTAAATCTGATTGTTCTTACTAGTGAAAATAGTTAGGGCTGAAACTTCTTTAAAAAGCAAAAAAAAAAAAAAATAAAAATAAAAAAAATAAATGCCAGTAATCTGTTTATCTGCTTGCTGCTGGGTCAGAATCTAAACAAGAGTAGAATCTTACCAAATATCCTGTGTCACCTACTTATCAGCTAAGAGCCTTTAATAAGCATTCATCTTATTTGCAGCCCTATGATGAATGAAAATGCTAGTGTTGCTAATCTGGGGGCCATGCCAACAGCGACACATCCATCTGGTATTGGAATTCGAAAACCATGGCATGAAGATATTACTCAGGACCTTCGAAATCACCTTGTTCATAAACTGTAAGTACTGATCACCAGGTGTTGTTCAGGCCTCTCAATGAAAACTGAAATAGTGAAAGATGTACACTTGGATGGACAACTGGGCAGAAGCCAATTTTCACACATTGGCCCAGCAGACTCCACAGGCCTATCCAGTCTCAAGGTAAATTTTCTTTCTTTCTTTGACTTCCAGTGTTACTGTGGAGGCCAAACAAAGAGGTATTTTGGATGGGCAGTTCAGGTGTTCATGGAAGAGTATTTTCACCATTTTTCAGGTGCCTGGGTGTGATTTTGTGGTGAAAATTGTCCCAAAAGCTCACTGAATTTTGTGGGATTTGTTAGGGGGCTTCTTGGGCCACAAACATAGGGGCTACACTTTCTCTGTCTGAGGAATCTTTGATTCATCTGAGGCACCTTTGCACTATGGTACAGATATCTATTGATTTTTCTTACCTACTGCAACCTCTACTGATGAAATGTTCTGTAGGGGAGTTATAGGAATACAGAAACATGAGAGCAGGAAAAATTAGAATGAAGAAATTAGAATATAAAGAAAAGAAACAATATAATCCTTCTGTATTGCTGTGTTTAGAGAAGGTGGGGTCCTTTACCTTTGCAGGAGTTTATGGGATTCTGGAAAGGTGACAGGACAGACATTCAGACAGGATTAGTAATGAAATTAGGGATAAACTAATTGACCCTATCCCCAGTGAATGTAAGAAATGTGCCAGATTTTCTTTCTAGCTGACAGCTAAGTCTATCACTCAGATGGGGACAAGCAGGAGCACCAATCATGTCACCCATATCTGTCAGGGTGGTCTAGTTTACTTGTCTTTACAAGTCAGAGGATCATGCAGGAAGCAGAGTAGTGTGTACTAGCAGCATGTAGGCACACACTGTCTCATCACTGTGATGGCTTGCCCCGTAGTTTTTCCTGTTGCTCAAATAAGGACACAGCCATCAGTCTGTCTCGTCCCTCCACATACATTAAACTTTTTCTGACATGTTTTGAGGAAAGGAGCAAACTGGAATGGTGGCTGTATCTGTATTTTTCTGGCATGCAGAGCAAAAGCTTGGTTGTCTGTTTAGATCAGTGGTCCCCAAACTTTTCCTGGCTACTGCCCTCTTGTGTCTTGGGCAACAACCCTAGTGCCCCCCATGCATATTTCTTGATGTGAGGTTTACTGTTCTACTGTAAATTCAGAATAACCAATCTTGGTCACATCGCACCTGGTCACCCTGGGAGCAACTGAGAAGCCTCTCACCCATGCCACCCCTCCAGCAAAGGGCAGTTTAGGGAAGAGGCCATTTGATCACTGCTCAGCCAACTGCTCAGTTTTTGCTCCCAAGGTGACCAGATGCAAAGGGAGAAGCTTCTCCCTGGCAAGGAAGGACTCAAACCTTCTTTGTTGGGGCAGAGAGTGGTGCAGCCATTTGTGCATGTAAGGGGTCAACAGAAGCCACATGCCCTGAACTGCAGACTGGAGCAGATAGGGAAAGGGAGAGTTTTTAACTGCTTCAAGATGTATGACTCTTTCCAAGAATCAGTGCCAGACACTTCTTCCTGTCCTTCACCAGAGAAGTGTCTTTCCCACACAGCTTCAGGTGTCCCTCCCCCCCTCCTAATACACAAACATTTCTTCTTCTGTTTCCTGTTCTCTCAACCTGTCTGATGAAAGAAAACAGGAGCAGCAGGGTAGCTCTTAACTTGTCAGCCATTCCAGCAGAGCTCACAAAGCTTAAGCAGGGTACCAAAATTTAAAGCCACTTTTTACTGCCACGTCTCATCCACTGCCACATGTTTTAACATTCCTTGCTCCAGTCAGTCAGTCTGTCCCAAAATGGTGCCATTCTGAGCCACAGAAATGATGCCCTGTGTCCAAGCCTCCCAAGAGTTTGCCTCCTAGTGCAATTGCTAATGGCATGCAACTAAGGAAGTGAGCTCATGGGGCAGGCCAAGAGTGGAAGACACCACCACACTAAATGGTCAGCGAGGCTGCATTGTTGTTTTAAAGGACCCTGAAAAGAAGTTTCATGCCACCCTGATCCCTATCATGGTCCTACAGACTGCTGGTTCCCCTTGTCTTTGTTGCTTACCAATACTTTGACTGAAGCCCCGCCACGCCCTTTCCCCCTCACCAGCCCCCTGCTCCCTTTTCCCCCCTCACCACCCCACTGGATCTTTGCACCACTCCCTGGGGGGGGTCATACTGCCCACTTTGGGAATAATTGGTTTAGATGTTTCTTCTGCAAGTAGGAGTGAGTGTGTTTTTATTCTTTTACTCTATAAGTCAAGGTAACCTGTCATCTGTTCTGATTGTCAGAACTTCCCAATGTTGTCACCACAACATAGCCATTCAGCTTCCTACCCCAAAAAGAAAAGATTCACATAGTAGTAAATAGTAATATAGAATAGTAAAGCAAAATTCACATAGGTTTTCTGCTGCAGTACCAATAGACAAATTGGGTTACCTTTGGATCCTGGAATACCCTCCTAGCCATGCCAACATCAAATCAGGGAAAAAGTTAATGGAGAAGGCCAGATAAGATTTCTGCCTTTGTAGTGAAATTTTCCTTCTATCCCTCAATTTGTAGTGTTGCATTATCTTAACACTTCAGTTGAACATTTAGAAAAACAGTTTAGACATCCAAAGAATGAATATCTTTTGTCTAAATTGAATTGAATTGAATTCCTGTGCCTAAAATGAACATGCTTGTGTGATCTGGATCTTTCCAAAGCTTTCAATTAATTTAGAAAAATGCTTTTTATCTCTTTTGGGCCACCATAGCTTCCAGATTTCCTCCAATGATTATTTTTTATCTTTCATTTAGAAGTTGATGAGGATATATAAAGAATAAAATAATCTGTGCCTGAACAATTCACAACAGCTCATTGGATATTCCTGTATTCTTTGGCAAAGTAAAAAAGTGCTTGGTTTGGTTCCAAGTAGGATGTATTCTCATTTTTTTCTTGTTTCCCTTCTTTTGTTTGGCTATTGATGTTTTTGCTTATGGTAGCTATACTTCCAGAACATCTAAATATGCTGAGATTGAGGGGATTCATGGATTCATTAGCCTATCTACCTGCTTCCTGTTCATGGAAGGAACTTAGGGCCTTTGCAGACAATTGAGTCCACTTTAACTGCCATGGCTCAGTGCTAGGGAATCATGGGAATTGTATTTTTTTTCTGAGACATTGAGACTTCTCTGTGAGAGAGCTCTGGTGCCACAATAAACTACAGTTCCCATAATTCCCTAGCACTGAGTCAGGGCATTTAAAGTGGACTCAGTTTGCACTATTTCTGGCAGTCTGCAAAGGCCCTTAGTTAACAGTGAGATAGATGTATACAGTCAGCCCTCTGTATCCATGGATTCTTTATTCACAGATTCAAGCATCTATGGCTTGAAAAGATTTTAAATATACACATTCCAAAAAGCAATTTTATGTATGATTTTGCCATTTTATATAAGGGACACCATTTAACTACCCTATTGAATATAATGGGATTTGTGCATCCATGGATTTTGGTATCCACGGCAGGTCCTGGAATCAGACCCTAGCGGATATTAAGGGTTCACTTTATATATATACATCTTCCATTAAATACCTGAGTAGAGAAATAAGGTTGTATTATGCTTATGTGAAATACTGATCGCTTGTTTTGTAGACATAAATGTTCTGGAGGAAAGTAGTAGTTCAGCATTTTCTCCACTGTATTTTTGCAGAGTACAAGCCATATTTCCAACTCCTGATCCTGCAGCACTAAAAGATAGGCGCATGGCAAATCTTGTTTCTTATGCTCGGAAAGTAGAAGGGGACATGTATGAATCAGCCAATAGTAGGGTAAGCTCTTGAACTTTATAACTTTTTGGAATTGCATTCATTATATTGAATATTTGTTTCTAGTTAATTGATTCTTGTATCTTTTCAGTACATTTGCTCCTAAAAATAGTCATGTTCTTTTCCCATCATTATAACATGCATCTGAAACATTATTTGAAAGAAAAACTTGAGTAATGCCAATGAGTCATCACTTGTAAATGGTTCAGTTACTTATGAAACAAGTTACAAGGATTTAGGTGCACTCTGTTTTGTTCAACATCCAGGCTGGGGATATGTAGACATGTGAAGACTTTGTTGTTAATGATTTTCTCTATGGGACAGAATAATTGAACAGCATTCAATAAGACCAAGGGAGGAAGAAAAAGTGGCTCTCTCTGTAATTTGGCATCTCGGTAGCAGGGATTTAGCCCTTTTACCTTTCCTCTTTGCTAAGCCCCTCTCTCCCAATCTAGATCCCTGCATTATGAATTTCCTCTCTGTGTGTGCATGCAGACCCCCCTTTTTTCAATGATCAATATTTTACTAGTATTGCATAAAAATTAACTTCTGATGAGAAAACTACATCCTAATACGATACAGTTGTTTAACCACATACTTCTTTTTATTCTTTTCCCACTATAGGCAGAGTACTACCACCTATTAGCAGAGAAGATTTATAAAATCCAGAAAGAACTGGAGGAAAAGAGGAGGACAAGACTGCAGAGGCAGAACATGATACCTAATGCCCCAGGCATGCCACCAGCCCCTATGAATCAAGGGCCTATGGGACAGCCTCAGCCAGGAATGACAGCAAGTAAGTATGGTATAATTACATCATTTGTCATCATCTATGGCAGGGGTAGGCAACCTTTCCCCTTTAAGGGCCAATGGACTTCAGCTCCCAGAAGCCTCAGCCATGTTGGCCAATAGTCTCACATTGGCCAATAGCTCCTGGGATTCTGGGAGATGAAGTCCCTCAGCCCTTAAAGGGGAAAGGTTGCCTACCCCTGATCTATGGTTTCCTTACCTTTTCAAGAATCCAAATGACAGATAATTGGAGGCCATAGAAATATAAATGCTTGAACTCCTAAACCTCATTCATTTTGCCATAAAGTCTGCCAATGAATTTGAGGCCTACAAACATAAATTCATACAGCCTTCATCATGTAGGAGGATATGGTGTGATCTGAGTGCTGCTTGTGTGAATGAAACAAGCAAATGAGTGAGAGTGATTGCATTGTTTTCTCCACAAAACATAAAACGTTGACTTGGCTGTGCAGTCAGCTATTGTACCCTGGAAGTCTCATCGTTCTCACTTCCTGTTCTGCTGAGCCATAGTGTATTACTTTGGTATCAGCTGTTCAGTGAGGGTCTTTTACATGGGTGGGGTTGTTTATGTTAGTAGTAACCCTTATTACTGAATCTAGGCACAGGATGTAGCTTAGTACCCTTTTGAAAGAGGAACTAGCTTTCCCTTTTGTTGCCTGCAGCTTTAAAAATGTTTTACTTCTGTTGTATGCTAGAACTATACTCTAACCTCTTGGTAGGCATGCAACAAATTTGATTGCTTCTGGCTGTATTGTGGACCTGTGATCTTTCTTGTGCAATTGGCAACCATTTTTTGTTTTATTTGAAATGATTTTTAGAACATCTTTGACTGCAAAATCCTCCCGGGTCAGCATATATGTTTTCTTTAAACATGCAGAATAAAACAGTTTAAAACTGGCAGCTCAGAAACAAAAGCCAGTGAGAACAAATGTATTTTCAGGGCATTAACGAAAACCTACAAAGAAGATGTTTGGCCAACATCAAGTGGAAGCCCTTCACCTTTCTACTGGCGAATCTAACCTAACTTGGCAGTTGAAAAGTGAGAGTGGGCTCCATAGGCCAGCATTACCATAGCTTGTCTTTTGGTATATTGTGGCTGTAGTTCCAGTTGTTAAAAATTAATTAATTTGTTCCCAGGTACTTTTTGAATACAAACACTAGGATGTAGCTTAACTGTAGAAATTTACCAAAGGTTACCTTAAAGTTAAAGACATCCTAAGATATTTGCTTAAACAGCTATGCTTTGAAAATAAAGGCATTGAAGACCATACAGTTATTTTTTAAATTCATATAGTAACTCTAGATTTTTCACCTGATTATAGATGGCCCTCTTCCTGACCCAAATATGATTCGTGCCAGTGTGCCAAACCAGATGGTGAATCGCATGCAGACGCCACCAGGTGAGAATTCAGAGAAAAAGAACCTGAGAAACTTAGATAAACAGTGAAAACTTTGATTCTCTCTACCTCACTCTTCCCTCTGGAGAATGCCAAAGAGAAACAGAAAGATTAAAATAGTCCTTTGCATCTCATCCAACTGTTTAAAATTGCTTTTGTGTTGTGTTTTATATCAATAATTGTCCTTTTGATTTTTCTGAATAATAATCTCTTGATCTGTGAAAGATGCAGTTGCTATTTAGATGCTGCTAAATTCAACACAATTTGTGGTTCACCAATCCATTTAGATAAGAATGGAAATAATCTTTTGAGAAAATACTTCCTAGTTGCTGATCAGTATAAAAATTCTTATGGAATAGCTTTTAAACATCATCTATATTGATAATATCCATCTCCAGTAGATAATTGAAATACAAAGAAAAATATTTCAGAACTAGTAGTACACAAGAGCAGATATATGTTCCTAATAGATAATAAATCAACTTTAATTTCCTGTCTAGTCTTTTCAAAACAATATGTGATTGAAATATTTGCATGACAGTTTGTTCATTGTCTACTGCCCTCATCCACCCAGTTATGGATCTAGTAATCTGGACTGTCTAAATCTAATATTTACTAATAAGACTGTCATTTCCTCATCTTTCATTCCTGATATATTCCAACTCTTGTTTTGTTTGAGAATTCATATGCTAAATGTATTTTTCTTTGTTGCCACTTTAAACTGCTTTGCATCTATTTCCTATTACTTAAAATTCAAACTATTTTTATAAAGCTTGCTGTTCCTGTGATTCAGTCTCTCCTTAAACTCCGCTTGCACTCCCTTTTCTTCCTTCACAAGTACAAATTCTTTTGTGAAGAATCCTAGTAACATTCATTATACATTATTACTTTCTCCTGACATCTTGATCCTCTTCTATATTATCCATTTAATAACATCCTTTCCTTTTCTCTCTTACATATTGTGTGTGGCATGATATAAAGATTCTAATGAACTCAGTCTTTGTTTTAAACATGTGAACTTGTAGGAATGAATCAGTTTGGCTCAATGAACATGCAGATGCCATCAGTTGGACCCCGACAAACTCCCCCCCTTCAGCACCCTGGACAGCTAAGCCAGACAGGGACCATGAGCCAGGTCAGTTGATCCTTTTGTTGTCCGCTGTGATGTCCAGTGTGCATGTATAGCATCCTGTTCACCTTTCAACAATTCTGTCTTGGGTGCCTATGGGCAGGGTATGCAGGAATATTCAGATAGTAGATTTACTGGGCTGCCAGGATTATATTAGCAATAGAATCCTACTTAAGCTTCTTGACTGATAGTCTGAACAAATTGATTTGCAGATGTGAGAAGAAGGGAATACCAATAAATATGCTGTATTGTGATGACCTCGCAGTGTCAGGTCAATCTGAACTCAGTGAATTACAAAGAAACAAGTAAAAGGTGCAGAATTCTGTAAATTCATAATAAATGTTTTCTTACAGATGGGATTTTCCCCACGTATGCAACAGCAAGGGGTTGGACAGCCTTCCAATCAAAACCAGTTTCTGCAGCAGAGCCAGTTTCCTGCATTGTCCCCTGGAATGAATCCAACAAGCACGCCTATGACTCAGCCTGGCAATCAGACTCCAACTTCTCAAGTATGTTGAGCAAACTTTCATCAGCTTGCTCTTTGAATATAGTCTTCTTTGTTTGGTAGAGGCAGATAAATAGGATTGACAAAAAGGAAACAAGTTGCTTCATACAAACTAGATAGTGAAATTGATTATTTAATTTTTTCTCCTTATCCTTGACAACCTTATTGAAGAATGCCTTCTAAGTTGCTAACATTTTTATCTCACATAATATTCAGCAACTAGAGAACCACCTTAAGTGGACGATAGTGGACCAGGACCCTACATATTCTCGGGATGGCAGGTGGAACAATCCACTTTCCTTGGGTTTATCCCCATGCACCATCCACGAGGAAGGAGTCAATGTTCTTTTTCAGTTATTAATTTTCCATTGAGACTCCTACCCCCCTTGTCCAACAGTTTTTCTTTTTCAGTTACACTACCACCAAGTACCATCACATTTTCTATATCCTTCTTGCCTTGATAAAACAGGGTAGGAATGAGAAGCTAATAATACTTTGAGTTGTTAGATTTTGAATTAAATGTATATTCAGAAACTGATAATTTTAACTTCCTCTGCACAGGCACAAATGACCAGCTCTTCCTGTCCTGTGACTTCTCCTGCTGTGGCTTCAGGTTCCCAAGGGAGTCATATTCATTGTCCCCCTGTTCCACAGACTACTTTGCATCGAAACTCTCCCTCTCCAGTACCAAGTCGTACTCCTACTCCTCATCATACACCCCCAGGTCTGATACCCCAACAGCAGCAGCCACCAGCACCACCACAAGTGACAATTGCCTCTGCTCCTGCCACAGTGTCTCAAGCAATGCCACCTGGACCACAGTCTCAAACTATGCATCCTCCTCAGAGGCAGACTCCAACACCTCCCCAGGCTCAGTTGACTCCACAAGTGCAGCCTCCAGTTTCTGTAACCCCTTCTGCAGAGCAGCAGTTGCCACAGCAGCCTCTTTCACAACAGAGCACGACTGCATCTGTACCCACCCCAACAGCAGCGCTGCAGCCTCAGCATCCTACAACACCTGTAAGGAAATATAGTCTGTTACTGAGTTTGGAATGTTTCTGTGTTTTTGTTTGTACAAGGTATAAATGGCTAAATGGTTTCAGTTAATTTAAAGTCAAACATTTTGTGGATGAACAAAATAGTATATTGAAGTTTGACACTTGTGATCTCCAGAAAGCAGTGTTTCAAAGGAATTTAATATCAAAGTACTGAGCTTATGTACTGTCTATACAGGTTTTTGGTGTGAAGCATAGCATATAAGAGCATAACTAAGCATCTCATGTTGGGCAAATATTGATGGAATAAGTTGGTTGCATAGAGTATGTTCATGTTCTTGGGAAGCAGGCAACATAAGTTGCCAAAGATGCACAAGCACAAAATTAAGTAAAAGATAAAATGTTCTGGAAATGTTTTTGGCTCTCCACATACAAAGAATTACATGATCTAAAACAAGTAAATCTAAATGTTTCTTTTCTTTTTTAGCTTTCTCAGTCAGGTGCAAATATTGATGGGCAGGTATCAAATCCACCATCTGCCAGCAGTGCAGATATCAACTCTCAGCAGGCTGCTCCTGAGCAGCAGCAACAACCACTACCTGAAATTAAAATGGAGGTTAAAATGGAAGAGGAAGAGTCAGAACAGACAGATGTGCAAATGGAAGAGAAACCAGAGGTGAGTTTATAGAATGCATGCTAGGTAGATGTAATTATTATTCCATTTTATCATATTTCAATCTTGCTATTCATCTAAAAAACAGAGGGTGATGTGTTTTAAGTTTCTCCATTTCATCTGCAAACAACTATGTGAAGTAAAAGGAGTCTGAATGGTTCAAGGTTACCTGTGCCATGGCTTAACATGAATTTGATTATAAGTCCTTCCTGATCCAGCAGTCCATCTGCTACCATTCTGACTTGTAGATCAATAAGGTTTATAAACAAAATGGAAGTGCTTCAAAAATGGTGTGCTTGTTGGCCATGTCTCCTGTCTATTCAGTCTATAAAACATGGTGAAAAACAATCATTTCAAATGGTCACTAAGCATCTTAGTATCACCAGTGGTGTTAAGTCTTCTAGTAACTGAGTAGAACTACTGAGACAAGGATTTGAAGAGAGGCTAACTTTCTTTAGGGTGGCATACTTCTGTTTTGCAGACATGGCTGTACCTGCCTACCTTCAAAGTTTCTAATAACCTACATGGAGTGCTTCATTAAAGAAAACAGCATGAAAATAATGTGTGGATAATAATATGGGAACTTGATTGCCTGCATAAGGAGCAAAACAATTGTTTTGGCTACACTCCTATAAGCTGTATAACTCAGTATTAGTTATACATTTTAATTTACAATTTTGAGGAGATCAGAAACCAATATTTTTGGCTTGCCATATTGTCCAACAATGATGATATGGAAAGTTGCACTGCAGCCACAGGAGAAAGGGGACCAATTCTTCCATCCACTGGTGCCTTCCCCATCCTTGCTCCATCCAAGTAGGATAATAACACACATAAAGATGTGGCAGTGTGCCAAAGACCCAGCCCTGTCCCTTAAAGAAGGCAAAATGGTGTATCCTCCTGCCCCACCAGCAACCAAAAATGTGGTATAGAGCCAGGTCCTTCTTAACCTTCTGGCTCTAGGTCTTTTCAGCCAGATTCTGTGGGAGAAACAGGAGTGACTAGGAAAATTACCTGTGCTACACCAAAAGTATTTCCTCTTGTTATCCCTGCTCTTCCCACAAAGCCTGGTTGTAAAGGTTGAGAGCAGAAGCCGCCAGCTCAGTACAGCAGAATTAGCTGTTCATGACAGTGGAATGTTTGCCTTATCCTTCTCTTTGCATGGAATAGAGAGGAAGCAGCAGCAGTACTCTAGCAATAGTTTGCTTCTGAATTTCAACAGCAAATCTTGTAATAGCAAGAATGTGTTGCTCCATTTCACCAACAACTTATTTCTAGCTGATAGTGGGGACTTGCATAACTGCAAAAAGAGACTGAGCCTTTTGGCTGCATTTTGCTTTTCAATCTTCTGTTATGTGTTCATGTGATATATGTGAAGTGGTCACTTGTCTGTATGTTACTTGGTTTTCACACATTTTCCAGAGAAGTTCTAAAGGAATAAATAGTGCTCAAAATTTCATGCAATTATAAATTTTAGAGGGAGTGCTAGCCTCCCGAGTTCATGTTGGGGGCAGTATACAGTAGGAGTGGGCAACTGCCACATGGCTGGCAGCTGCTTTCCAGATTGGCCAAATCAGGTGCTTGAGGGCAACATTTTACTGGGGGGGACTAAGTTTATTTTTGTTTAAAACATTAAAAATTAGCAATGTTTATGTAAAATTAAGTTATTCATATAAAATTAGCAACATTTGTGTAAAATAGATTAAAATTACTTGAAATTAATTTTAAAATAGTCATACTAAACTCATTAAAAGTACTCAATTCATTATTTGTTAATAAATTCCCCACCCATACATATTTATATTGACTTTGATGCTGACTTTTTAAAGAACTAAATGGGCTTTGATATGGACATCCCATTGACTATAGAATGTCTGATTTCTTTTCTCATCGACTCTTATGCAATTAATGGTTTGCCAGTGCATTGTGGCAGCAAATTACAGGGTCATTCTTTTTTTTTTTTAAAAAAAAAAATCTGGGTAGTACTGGAAGCTACAAAAGCGGGGAGCGGGGATGATTGGAAATTGCATGTGCCCCACAGACCACATTTGGCCCATCCCTGCAACACACTGTGTTACATCTGAATAGATTTCTAAAGTTTATTATCTGATTCCAGGTTAAGGTTGAATCTCTGATAGAAGAATGTAAATCTGAATCGACGGAGCAAGAAGAGAAGAAACCAGAAGTGAAACAAGAAGTGAAGGAAGAGGAGGAAAGACCTAGTACTCCAGGTACTCAGTCTTCACCAGCTTCAGGACAGTCGAAGAGGAAAAGTAAGTTAAATTTCTCCTACCACCTACATAGAGAAACTTAGCAGTTTTCTCAGGTTCAAAGATTTAAACATGTATATAGCATTTTAGTACCAGAAATTTTGTGGAGAAGGCTATCCTTCAGCTAGTGAAGCCTCTTTGGAAGAAGATAGGTCTGTGAAATTCAGCTGTTTACTATCAGTCTAACTGATCACTTACTGTACTACAGTAGTTCTTCAGTAAATTATGTTAGATTATCGATTGTATTAAAACACACTTCTTATTTCTGTAAGTTAAGACTGCATCTGGCAGTAGAAATTGCTTGAAGACATTGCAGATGAAGTATTGTTTACATTGGATAATATATTCCAATTACTTGAAACTTCTGTGTCTTTTTTTTTAAAAGTTTTCAAGCCAGAAGAATTGAGGCAGGCACTTATGCCAACCTTGGAGGCACTTTACCGTCAGGACCCAGAGTCCCTTCCCTTTCGACAACCTGTGGATCCTCAGCTACTAGGAATTCCTGTAAGTGTGCAATAAAAAAACTTTATTTCTCTTGCACATTATATGCATATTTAGAGTGTCTTATAAAGCTACCTCCTTTTGCTAGATTACAATATGGGTAAGGAATTATGAGAAGTCTCTTTCAGAATAAGATTGTCATTTCAGTTTGGAAAGTAATAGTTTAAAATTTGTCATCCTCATTGACTGGCTAGAAGTAGTTTTCTTATCTCTTAATTTCTAAGAAGGGCAGACAGTTCCTCAAAGTTTCATTTAGTAGATTTGCTTGACAAATGATAAAAGCTTCAGCTGGAAGTAAACAAAATCCAGGATCATCAACCAAGGGTCAAAAATTCTAATTTGTTTGCCTCTCCCCCCCCCCCCCCACGCTTTAGGATTACTTTGACATAGTAAAGAATCCCATGGATCTTTCTACTATCAAGAGGAAGCTTGACACAGGACAATACCAGGAGCCCTGGCAATATGTGGATGATATTTGGCTCATGTTCAATAACGCCTGGCTGTACAACCGCAAAACATCTAGAGTGTATAAATACTGTTCCAAGTTGGCAGAGGTGTTCGAGCAGGAAATTGATCCAGTTATGCAGAGCCTTGGATATTGTTGCGGACGAAAGGTGAGAAGGGGCTTCTTAGTTAAACATCAGGAGACTCTGCCAGTTGTCAAAATAATTGAGGGCCTTATTTTAAAAATTCTTCTGACAATTTTGGGCATACCGTATTTTCCGGCGTATAAGACGACTGGGCGTATAAGACG
>CM034708.1:181359655-181371974 GCA_020142125.1 Phrynosoma platyrhinos | reverse complement strand
TTTTCCTGCTTAGAAAGTCGTCTAATACGAAGGAAAATACGGTAAATATGGGCATCAAATATTATGAGAGCCTAGATAATTTTGACCTCCTCCCACTCCTAACTTCACTTTGATTCTGAGATGAGTTGTCTTGTAGATCATTCAGATGTTTTTAATCCACAGTGAGACAATGAATTCAAATGCTTTTGATGCTAATGTGTCTGTGTGTATTAATTGAAATTGTATTCTGAAGTTATCTTATGTTCACTGCTTATTTGAGAGCTGACTACATGTTACACTAAACTGTGTTAATTGTATTCAAAAATAAAGTGTAGGTAATTCAGGGCATAAGAAGTTTGTGATCTTTAGTTTATCCCTGTATATTTATGTGCAAGCTATTTAGGTCAGTACTTTGGAAATTGTTATTTTGGGGCTTCCTTTTCTGGATATCTGTGTCCTGTGCATATTTACTTGGAGATAATTCTGTTCAGTGGCATTGCCTTTCTAAGTAAGCATGCATAGGATTGCTACCTGTTGAGTTATATTATGCTGTTGCAGAAACTGTATATTTAAGAGTCTGGAAAATAAGGAATGAGTGGGTATTTATTTATTTATTTCCCACCTTTCTCTCGATATAGGGATTCAAGATGGCTAGCAGCAAATTTAAAACAATACAAAAACATTTTTAAAGTATAAATGTTTTATTTTAAAAAACAATTAAACAATTTATAAACTTAAAGACATTAAAATAGTAGAATACATTTTAAATCTATGTACAAACTTTAAAATCAGAATCACACACCATTTAAAAGTCCAACCCCCATCAGTTTGAAAAAGCCTCACAGTGCAGAACTGTATTTGCTGCTCAGAGGGTAGCAGGGACAAGCCATCCTGGCTACTCTAGGAAGGGAGTTCCAAAGTCTGGAAGCAACCACCAAGAAGGCAGCCTCCCTTGTTCCCACCAAATGAACTTGAGAGGATGATGGAACCAAGAGATGGGCCTTTCTAAAGGGATCATAAAGGGAGATATGGTTCTTCAAATAACCTGGCCTCAAACCAGCAATTTGAATTGTGCCTGGAAACAGACCAGCAGCTAGTGGAGCTGTTGCAACAAGAGAGTTGTATGCTCTCTGCAACCAGCTCCAGTTAACAACATGGCTGAAGCTTTCTAGGGCAGTTGAAGTTTCTGAGCACTTTTCAATAGCAGTCTCACATAGAGTGCATTACAGTAATCCAAACAGAATGTAACCAGGGCATGTACCACTGTGACCAGATCTGACTTCTTCAGGAATGAGTACAGTTACAGAATAAATAACACTCCCGCACATTTACATTGCTCATTACTTGGAAACTCTTGTTCACAGTCTTAACACAAACACTATTTGTTTGTTTGTTTTCTCACCTCCAAATATCAGGGTTCCTTGTGGAAAGAAATATTCAGAACCTGCTAGTACTAGTCCATTAAAATGAGCCGATATGATGCACAGGATGTGGTCAGGATCTTTGGGTTCAGACTACACTCTGATGACCATAGCAATAGAAGCACTTGAAACTTCTTGTGAGTTTATCATAGCTCCTTGGATATTTGTAAGCAACCTGTTCCCCTTTCCCTCTCTTTATGCAGTTGGAGTTTTCACCACAGACTTTATGTTGCTATGGAAAACAGTTATGCACAATCCCAAGGGATGCTACATATTACAGTTACCAAAACAGGTAAGAAAGCATTTTGGTGCTCTTCTGTGCCTGCTGTAAAAATGATATTTAGGTGGAGACAGGCACACTCTTAAACTTTTAACAGTCCTGCCATGGCAACTACTGTCCTATTGCAGTATTTGACATCTTCCCCTATTTCAAGAATCTAGGATGTTTATATAAACTATAAACTATATATTATAGATAGGTTTGGAGCTGTTGCAGCAAACCTTTCAACACTTTTTCTCCTTACCAAAGCAACACAAAACAAAGCATGCATATCTGCATCTTGATTTCACTGTCTTTTTGACTTCTGTCTTTTCCCAATGAAAGTGTTCTTCTCTGTTCAAATTCATTCATTTGTTATGTCCACGGCTATAATGGTTAAGCTGTTATAGTATTTAAAACCCAAATTCAAAAGCATCATATTTGTTAAGTCGGGCATGGGACTTCTTGAGTTGACCTCCTTCTCTTTTTTTAAAAAACTAGAATCTCTGTGGTGGTCTGTGTACATGCCCAGGATCTGTAATGATTGAGGCATAATTCAATCTCTGTCAAGTGATCCTGTGGATGTTCCTTGCTACCAGTGGGCACCTAGTGTAGTCCCTTTTACAGAGGTTACTACAAACAGCATGTACTTTGTGAACTAGTGATGGACCTCCAATTCCCCTCCTTGTGCTATAGGTAATGGTTCCATCTAAAAGGTGATGGCAATCTTTCTTAAGAGTTAGGTTTTTTTCACAGAAGAATTTATTTTTTTTGCTTTGGTGTCCACAAATATCTGATTAGAAAAGTGAGTTAATATGTCTGTTGAAGTATGAAACAATGTTGAGAACGTAAGAGTAAGAGACATTCTGTCTGCTTTTTGCTTCCACATAATTTTGGCCAGACATATTTTGCTGAGGCCCTGAAGGAGAAAATTGAGTTTTCTTTCTTAAAAAAGCTAACTCCACAAATTTTCAATTATTTGTGTAACTATACTGCTTGAGAGAGCCAGTATGTTGTAGTGGTTTGAACATTGGACTGACTCTGGAGACCAGAGTTTGAATCCCTGCTCAGACGTGCAAAGCCACTGGGTGACCCCAGGCAAGTCACCATCTCTCAGCCTCAATGAAGGCAAAGACAAACTCCCTCTGAACAAATCTTGGCAAGAAAACCCTGTGATACAAGGTTCACAGGGTTAAATTTAAACGTAACAAATCTAAACTTAGGGTCAACCTAAATTGGAAATGACCTGAAGACACACAGCAGTAACTGCTTGAAACTTAGGGTATATATTTAATCACGAACACTAAGCTGAGTTGATATATACCTATCCAAAGAGCTACTGTAAGTATAATTGGGCATTTATTTTGATATTTGCTCAAGCCATACCAGAAACTGCTTTTCAGACATCCTTTATTTCCAGAGCAGTTTGCTATGTGGAATGGAGGCTTACTCTCCAAAAGATATAAGCCAAAACTGCTTGGCAGATGGTAGTGGTATGCTCATTTGGATCCTGTCCTTTTGAATGTATTGACATTTCTGTCACTGTTAGTGTATAAAAATATGTTTTTATTAACTCCTGGAAAAACAGGGATGCATAGGGGAATAATCCATTCTTTAGCAAGTACAGTTCCCATAGTGTTGATTTTGTTTTGCTTTACGATATTGTCGCAGTTTTGTTTTTTGTTTTTGTTCCCTTTTGTTGTGTTTGTGCACTCAAATTAACTTACCCAGCAGTGGAAAGGCTGAAGTTTCTGTACACTCTGAGGGTAAAAAAAATCTAGAAAATGCACTCACGTTTAATCCAGATGAAGGTGGAAATCTTTTAACATCTCAGCTGTCCCATGCGTGCAAATTAATGTATATCAGTATTTCATATATTAAAAGTATACCTATACTACAATCATTTGTCAAATATATTAAAGTACTTTACATTTTTTTAGATTTAAACATATTGCATACAAATACTTCAGGAGGGAAAGACAGTGCTCTGTCAGCATACAAGTATTCTGAAGATGAATTGCTTTTGCCCATTTCCAACCCACTCCTGGCAGATGTCCTTACGAAAAAATTGCTACCCTGATGCAAATGTCAGAGCAGCAATTCTTACCCTCTTTCTTCTTTGTTTTGATTCTCTGCTTTATGTAGCATTGATTCTTGAAATGAGAGCATGGGTATACTGAAATGGAATACTCTTTATTTGCTATAATTTGCTGCTTGTGATCCCGTTTGAGAGATTTAATGCTAATCTGTGCTTTGCCTTGGCTTTCTGCTTTGTGTTGTCCTGTCTTGATTCTGTGTTTTTGTTTTTCGTCCTGCAAACCCCCATTTCTTTGTTTGTGTATGTGTATTGTTTTTTATTTCTTCTTCATGCTTGTCGTTGTCTGCACTTGGCTTTGATTGCAAAAAAACCAAACCATACCAAACCAAACAAACCAAAAAAAAAACCAACCAAACACAAACTCTGGGTCCCATAAATCTTCATCATTGAATGTCCCTGTCGCCGTTGATGACCTGCTCTCTGCTCCCGCCCCCTTCCTTGGCCTGATGTGATTGGTGACTCCGTTGCTTGGCTTGGGCTGTGTTGTGTGGACGGAACAGTTCACCCAAATATGGCCTTCTTGCCGACAGGTATCATTTCTGTGAGAAGTGCTTCAACGAAATCCAAGGGGAGAGCGTTTCTTTGGGGGATGACCCATCACAACCACAAACGTGAGTAGCTGTATTCTCCCACCCAGCCACCCTGTTTCCCACATAGCCATTGTATCATTAGCCTCTTCATAGTCCAAATGTTGCGGTTTTAGGAAATACATGCCAGTTAGGACAAACAATATAATCTAAGACCTTGTGGCATTTCCAGGAAGAATAGAAAAAAGAAGAATTTTTTGGAAAAAACTTAAACAAATTGTGGGTGGCAGAACAAATTCTTGCTTTAAAATATTGATTTTTTTTTTAAGAACTATAAGAAACACCACTTCCTTAAAAATGGAAAGATTTTCCCAGTTAATTTGATACATTTGTTGTGCCTGAGTGTATAATGGCCTGCTGCTGATATTTTGATTCACTCTTTCTGCTTCTGGAGGACACTTTATTGTTTAACTCCCAATCATGTGATAATTACAGTAGACTTACACATTTAATAAATCCGTTATTAGATTATGAAACTGCTCCCAGTTTGCATGTGGGCACACAAACACACATTTTTCTCTCTCACTTTTGCTTGAATTCAAGACCTGGTAAAACACTTACCTAGAAGAAAGTATGCCAAGCAGGTGACTAACTGAAAACTGAATTAAATTTGAAGGCAGAGATGACTTGTTTTTTCTATTCAAAGTTGGGTCATAATGTTACACCAAAAATTTCAAGGGAAACTTGCAGTAGACACTTCAGTCATGTTTAAATTTTTTGAATCTTAATACACCTGTATGTTTATGTATTACATAACATTCCTTTTTGTAAACCCAGTATTTGTTAATCCACTTTTTATGGTTCCCAGTGATATGAAATAATAAAAATTAATTGCTGAAGGTATGGGATCTTCTATAGAGCTGCAGGTAAATGTTAGTTTGCAGAAAAATGAGTTAATGCATAGACTTGTAGGATGATAGGGAGAATATTCTATGTATGGAATATTCTCAAGTACTTTTATTCCTGACTTGGGAAATATTTAAATAATAAAATATGAACTGTGTTGCATAAATTCCTAAAAAATATGTCTTATGAATACACACACACACACACACATATTGGCATCAAATCAAATAAAATGTTATTGACATGTAGTCTTATATAAATAATTGGATAGCAATTTTCTAATCCTTTATATTCATTACAGGATGGAACTCCTGTACTAAACATGTGTCCCCTACATGGGTTAAATGCTCTTTAGTTCGTTTTTTATGGAATGCATCCAATTTTAACAGGCCTAATTTTTAAATCAGTTGAGATTGTCAGATGGCATATGCACATCAAAAAATAATGTGTGCCAGCCTTCAGAAGATAAAAGGATGCTAGTTGGTCAGCATTTCCTAGACAATGTTATTAACACTGTCCCTTGGAGGACTGTAGACTTTACAGCTACTTGTCATATTTCAATTCGTGGAGAAATTTTTACAGTGAAACCTTTTCTGAGGATATCATTGTGTGGGACAGGACCTTTGGTATTCCTTCAAATAACAAAGGCCTAAATTGCTTAGGTTATGCTTGGAAATAGCAGTTAATTAGCCATTAAAGATAAATGTAATATAATTCCTATGAACAAGCTATATGTTTGACTCCCAAAAGGCAGATTTTAGTAGTGCAATGCACAGCTTTAAACAGACATGTGTGATGGCAGTTGGTCTTCATGCATTTCCAAATCTAGTTTGTTTAGTTTCCTTCTGAGATATTAATTAGAGTTTCTTCAATAAAAGTAAAGCAGTGAGAACAAAATTTAATCTCGAAACAAAGCCACAATCAACAAATTAAAAAATTATTAATTGAAAGATAGCAACAATTCAATTTCACTTTTGCAAAAAGCCATATACTACTCTGGTATTTAAATAATGGTAGATGTGCCTGCCTCATAAATCCACCTATGGAGGTCTTTCAGATGGGAGGTGTCAGTTGAAAAAACTCTATCCTTGGCTGAATACAGCGACATAGACATGGTAGTCTGGAATATCAATATGCAAAGGTATCTTGTAGCACCTTTGTGACTAACTACAAAAGAAGTTGTAGCATGAGCTTTTGTAGACTTTGGGCCTAAGCAGATGGCTTAATAGGCCGTCCTCTGCGCAGGGAAGGGGAGGGGCAGCCACACGCTTGGCGCCCCATCCCCCTCCTGAGGTCGTCCTCGGAGCAGCCAGCCCTCCGCACGGCCGGTGCTCCAAGGAGGACCTCCCGCCGCAGCGTCCGGACACGCTGGGACGGAAAAGTTGCCGAAAGTGCACCGCAACCTTTTGCTGCGCACTTTCGGTGACATATGAAAGGAGCGCTATTTTAGGGTTCCTTTCCAGGGGTGCCGGCGGTGCGCCGCTGGATCGAGGCATGGGGATGCCTCGGTCCTGCGGCGCACCTTTCCAGGGCAGCCCACGGCCGCCCGTCTGCTTAGGGGGGATGTCTGCTTCCTCAGATGAATGCATTCCACAACTAACTCATTTAGACTGTAGTTTTGTGAGATAATTAGCCTTCTCTGCCAGAGCTCTGGTGCAAACTACAAATTCCAGAATTCCATAGTATTGAGCCTTGTCAACCTGGATTATTTCTGCAGTGCAGATGCAGCCTCAGTTTCAAAGGTGCTACCAGATTTCTCTCCTTGCTTGTTACCCACTTAGGGGGGTTGCAGACTGCCAGAAATAGTGTGAATTCAGTCCACTTTTAGGGTTAGGGTTAGAGTTAGGGAACCATGGGAACTGTATTTTATTGTGGCACCAGAGGTGTCTGACAGAGAAGGCTCAATGTCTCAGGAAAATAACAGTTCCCATGATTCCCTAGCACTAACCCTAACCCTAAAAGTGGACTGAATTCACACTATTTCTGGCAGTCTGCAACCCCTTTTACTCTCTAAAGGGGGTGTGAGCAGCTACCAGTAGTTGAGGAGTTGCATTGATCCCTGTGGAGAAACTGAAAGGCTGCACACACCCAAATTTCTTTTTAAAAATTGGGGAGGAGTTCTAAAATGCAGCCCCATGTACCTTGGAGTCATGGAGAACAGTTCTGCTGCATTTCCCCCTCCCCCCCAGCTATTTTAAACCCAGCAAATCTCTTTTTCTAACCAGGAAGTAAACTAGAAGTTGACTTTGTATTTACTTCCCGTTCTTACAAGGCCTTTCCTGGAATGAAATAGCCTGGAGAGGGCAAAACTTCATTTGTTTTAATTGCCTTGGGGGCTACATGCAACCCAGCAGCTACTTTATCAGCCTGGCAAAGTGCTTCAGACGCAGAACTCAAAAACGAGGCACTTCTATAAGAAACTATGGTCCTTCTAGATATCCTGGTTTCAAATCATTTGAGGCTTAGGTCAAGAAATGATCTTTAAATTGAACTGAATCTAAAAGTAGATTGTTAAGTGCTCTGAAGGCACATGATGCAACTACGAAGCTGGATCTAAGCAGGTGTGTGTTTGCCCACCCCCTGGATGAAAGACTAGTTGAGAACCCCAAGCCAGGGGAAGAATGTATAGCCAGGCAGTTGAATGTATGCTTGTCATGCAGAAGGCCTACAATCATTCCTTAGTGTCTCCACGTAGGGCTACAAAACCCCATTCAAAAGAGACATCAAGAGTCTGACTAAATGGACAAATGATCTTCCTTGGTGCAGGGAAGCTTTCTTTGTTCCTAGCCTAATATTTGCCATGGCAGAAGAGAGTTGAGTTATATATATATATTTTTTAGAAAATAGAACTTTTTATTACTAGTAAAATGATAAATTAGTGGATTATAATTGACAGTTGAGCTGATACACTGAAGCTTTTGAACAATCTTTAAAAGACAGTACTATAATACATTACAGATGTTAATTCACACTATAGAATATAATTAAGCAAACAGGAATCTGTTCTGTACTTTGTAGTGGCCTACTTATTCTTATATGCTCTTGATGGTGGATTTACCTTACCCGAGTAGTCACATAATAGCTGCTTACAAACATATGTGCTTCCTTTGCTTCATGAGAAGAAAACTTTATTTAGCTTCTGATCCCATTATTACACCCTATTGACCACCCTGTGAATTTAGGTTTGAGTCATTTGCAGAGGACTGGCAGTTTCAGTTTAGGAATAGTCATTGTGCTGTGTTTTAAATCCAGTTGCAACAGTCCATGAAAATTTTATTTACTTCTGTGGTAAGCTAGACAGAAAACTGTGTTAATGCTGGGTTGTGATGTTCTGTCTTCTTGTTCCTTTCAGTCTTCTTTTTCCTTCCTCCCTGAACAGTTATGAAGCAGAGTATGCCTAGAAAGTCCTATAGAAATGTACAGCAGTCTGCTACAGACACTAGATTTTTAACGTTATAAGCATTTGACTCCTCTTGTCACAACTAAAACTGTCCATTTCCCTCCCCAGCACAATAAATAAAGATCAGTTTTCAAAAAGAAAAAATGATACACTGGATCCAGAACAGTAAGTAATTCTTAAAACTGTCCCAAATAAACTTTTTTTAAAAATCACCTTGGGAATATCTGTCTTGAAGGGTTTTTTAAAAAAAATAACTACTTGTTTTTTCCTCTGAGGTTTCCCAGTCATCTTAAATGTTTTAACTGTTTTCGTCATATAGCCCATTCCACCTTTAAAGCTTTATGTACATTAGATTCTGAATTTGTCTGAGTACCTTGACTTATAAATAAAGGCAGTGTTGTAAAATTCAACATGTAATCACTGCAGTGCTTTTTTGGGGTAGCTGTTTGGGACTTTACTCTATGTGTAAGTGAAGATGTATATGCAGCTGACCTGTAGGTGTAAATATATATAGTTTCTATTTTGTATGAATAATCATTTAACTGAATTTTTTTAGTTAATCCTGTTACTTTTGACAATATCCTGTGTTGCTTATGGGTTTTTTAAAATTTGTTTTTTCCCCTCTCTTCTAGATTTGTTGAATGTATAGAGTGTGGAAGAAAAATGCATCAGATTTGTGTGCTTCACAATGAGATAATTTGGCCATCTGGGTGCGTTGCTTACTGCTATTACTTTACTCTTATTGTAAGGATGTGGACTGGCTGTATACAGTGAAAAATTTGTCTGCAGAAGTAAACAAACACACATGGACTACAATTCTTTGTGGAAAATGCTAACTTTTAAAGTTGGTTGAAAAATACCAACCATTAAATCACAACTTTTAGTCTCTGGGCAGTTCTGGTGAACTGGCCTTTATTAATTCAATAAAGCAAAGCAAAGCAAAGCAGCTTTATTTATATACCGCTTCATACCGTGCTATGGAGTGTCCAAGTGGTTTACAGTTGTAAGCTCATTGCCCCCCAACAGCTGGGTACTCACTTTAGCGACCTCAGAAGGATGCAGGCCTGAGTCAAGCCTGAGCCCTGGCTAGTATTGAACTCGCAATCTTGTGTTTTATGAGTGGATGGCTGCAGTACAGGCATTTAACCAGTGGTTAAATGCTATATAATCTTGGGTAGGGGTGCTTTCCATAACCTAAATCCTGGGACACTCAGTTTTCTCAATCCTAATATATTCCTTACTAACCAGGTACCAGGAAACACACATCTACCATATATCACAAAATTTTCTACAATATCTTCTACATTTTCCATCCCATTATAATTACTAAGTGGATTTCATACATACTATATTTGCGAGAGTAGAGATACAGGAATGATAGTAATGTATATTCATGTCTAGACTAGATTGAAATTAATTTGTGCTTCACTGTAATAAGAATTAAGTGGCGAAATGTATGGGGCAATTGTTCCTTTCAGTGAATAATAATTTATAGTTGATAATTTATAAATACTGATAAAAATCTAATCAATTACATATGTGTAGACAAATGTTTGAAATCAGCACTGGGTTATCAGTGTTAGTACTGGGTTATCAATGTCTGGGACTCTTCACACGGCTGTTAAATGTATTTGGATAAGTAATTTCACTCCCCTTTTCTGTTTTAGCTTTGTTTGTGATGGTTGCTTAAAGAAAACAGGACGAACTCGAAGAGAGAATAAATTTTCTGCTAGAAGTAAGTGGATACGCCTTCATAACATTATTATTCTGACTTTGTTCACAAGGACTTTGGAAGTTTATACCAAGATAAAAACAATATGAAACATCTTAGAAAAATTAAACTACCCCCCAAAAAACTCCAGACCAAAATTATTGTTCAGTATAGCCCATTTAAAACAGTTTCAAGTGGAGTTTAGTAGTTAAAAACATCCTGAAAAGATGAGTTTGCTTCTGAAATGAGTTATAGAGCCTGGATGGAGCAATTGCAAAGCCTCTTTCTCTGGTACTAATCAGGTAGATTTTAGGCTCATTGGGCCTTCATTGAGCTTCTATAAGCCTCATTAATTTTATTGGGTTTTAATGTCAAGTAACATGTTTAGGAATGCAGCCTCATTGACACAGGATGGTGTTAACTGCATGCTCTTTTTCCTTAAGCTGTTTATACTGTAAAAATTATGGCATTGAAGGATATTCTGTTGATAAGTTTGATTTATACTAATGAAACTTGAATCCAGCAATATAGCTCTGTCAGGACCATATTCTGTTCTTAATCAATTTGAGTTATAAATCTTGGTTATTTTATCATTTTAAAAAATGAAACAAACAAACAAATCCAATAGCTGTTGATAATTGTTTGGTAACTTGTACTGACAAGGTGTAATTAAGAGGCCCAGTTTTCCACACGTTCATGAAATGTGGAAGACATTAAAACTATTCAGGAATTTCATTCTTCAATTCCCATTTTTCTGAAATGAACACAGAACCACCATATGAGGTTGATACATTGAACTGCAACATCTGTTCGCTTTTTTCCATAATTAAAGCTTCCTGGATTTATCGGGATCATTGAGGCTGGGCTGGGGGTGGAGAAACTGCTTTATTGTGTGTGTAGTTTGACTTTAAAATCCTTTCCTGATTCCTGAAGACTGAATCTGCCTTTTCCAATTTTACTGTACACAAAGGTTTCATGGAGCTGTCCATCAGTATCTTTTTTCCTGGGTAGTCAATCAATTCAAGAATGATCTTATCCCTTTTTCATGGTGAGCACATTGAACAGTTACATAATGATGAGGCTGCTAGTTTTATTGAACAGTGTTATTGCAGTAACAGATCTCTCATGGTTACAGTCCATAATTGAGAAGCTGATGGACAGAGGTTGATCACCAATAGCAATTGCATGCACATTTTAATTAGTGAGGTTTTAGTTAAGAGTATACCTGAATAGGCTGTTCTGGTTCTGGTTTATTTCTTTTACAGCATATTAAAGTGTTATTGGTTTTGTACAGGGTTACCAACCACAAGACTTGGTACATTCTTGGAGAACAGAGTGAATGAGTTTCTGAGAAGACAGAATCATCCTGAGTCAGGCGAAGTCATTGTTAGGGTAGTTCATACTTCAGAGAAAACTGTAGAAGTTAAACCAGGAATGAAAGCAAGGTATTGTTATTGATTTCAATTTATTTATCAATTTAAACTGGTATAATGTACTGTATTTTCCGGCATATAAGACGACTGGGCGTATAAGATGACCCCCAACTTTCCCAGTTAAAATACAGAGTTTGGGATATACTTGCTGTATAAGACTACTCCTCTTCCAACGCACACCAAATAAATTTTTTAAAAAACATCAGATTTGATTTCAATATGGTAATTTTAATTCAAATGCTTATGACATGCAGGTACTTAGCAGGAAAACTGTCACTTATAAACACAACAAACTACAGCTCCCATGTTCCCTAGCATTTATTTCCGCAGTGTGTTTTGGACCTTACTTTTTAAAAAATAGTCCAGATTTAAGTGCTGCTTTAAAAATTATTTCCATCTCCCAGCTATGAGATGGTTGGGGGGAAATGAGAAAGTGTTGGGGGGAAGGATTGCCAATATACTAGGTGATGCATTCTGGGGTATGTACAATTTGCAGCCAAGCAAGTGACCCTGGGCATATCACACACACTCAGCCTCAGGTAATGGCAACCCCCATTTGAAGAAACATGCCAAGAAAACCCCATG
>CM034708.1:181339529-181359555 GCA_020142125.1 Phrynosoma platyrhinos | reverse complement strand
GGAGGACCTCCTAGTCCTCCTCCTTCTCTCCCTGGCTCCTTCCCACCTCACACCTCTGTCTTCCTCATCCTCATCCTCCTTATACCTGGCGTATAAGACGACCCCCAACTTTAACTCCAGATTTTCCTGGTTTTAAAAGTCCTATGAATATTTAAATAATATTTTTTAAAAAATGCAAATTTTTATTTTTATTGGTAATACGTAAAATATTGGCAGTATCTTTTCTATCAGTGGTATCTCCATATCGTCTTTTTCAAATAATTTCCTTTTACAATGCTTCAACTTTTCCACAGTAGATTTATTAAATCATTTGAATTAATGTATTTATCATAAGATAATTTGCTTGGGTATTAATGTTTGGTATTGGATATCATTCTCTGCTTCCTAACCAGGTGGAAGAGAACAATTTTTCAGTCTTTTCTGTTGCTGTGTAACTTTCTAATACAAAAATATTGTCCTCTCCTTTTCTATTCAATATTACTAAATTGCATTTACTAGTGATAATAATGTCTGAGGTATTTCACATATTTACAGTATAAATGCTTTAGCCTATTCATTATTTGTTGCACATCTTCTTGTGTAGCAGATTTTCTTATTTCTGCAGTATAATAACATGAAAAAGGAGATATGATTAAAGTGTTTGTGAAAGGCTAGGCAGTGAGGTGGACACATGAGCACATCAAGGAAAATACCAGCATATTTTCTATATGTACAGTCAGTTATAATTCCCCCCACTGTTGTCTTATTTATATGCCACTACACAGTCAAAACAAAGTGTAAGTAGGACACGCACAGTTAAAATCAGTAAATTAAAAAAATACGAAATAACAGTTAAAACACGTTATTTGTGAGCTAATTTTTAAATTCTGTAGCACTTGATTACTTTTTTTCTTTTTATTGCATCATGATTGTCTCCTGGAAATGCCTTTAAATTTTGTCTTTTTCCATTTTGAAGGTTTGTTGATAGTGGAGAGATGGCCGAACAGTTCCCGTATCGAACAAAAGCGCTCTTTGCTTTTGAGGAGATTGATGGTGTAGATTTGTGCTTTTTTGGAATGCATGTTCAGGAATATGGGTCAGACTGCCCTCAACCCAACCAGAGGTAAGGAATTACATTTTCATAAAGTTTATTCTTTCAGCAGTATATACAGTTGTATTGTTGTTTGATATAAGACTTCAGGCTTCTAAGAGGTATTGAACATTTTTGTCCAGAAGCCAGTAGCAAGCTTTAATATAATTTTAAGAAAGTTGCTCACTTCACCTGTTCTGTCCCTCACTTGCCTTTCACACAGAGCTGAATTCTCCCCAGGCAAGCATATTTGTTTTCTTTGTAGAAGGGACTTAATTTAAGCTAGAAATAATGGACTGTTTTGTAGAAGCATGTGAATATGTCTGCTTTACAGAAGCAGCTCAATTCAACTTAAAATCTGTTGGATTTATTATTGAAGGCAAAACTATCTTAATTGGTGGAATCCACCATATAGTTATGTAATATGTTTGTGTTCTATCTGCTTGTAGTGAAATACTGTATTATTTCATGTGTCTACATAACAAAAATAAGGGTCACCAGATTTGTCCTCCACCATCACAGTAGAAGTAAGTGCTTCCATCTTAGCACAGGCAAGCAGGGGCCATTCTGCATCCATTTGATAATTGGTAAAGGAGCTGCACAGCAGCAACTGAAGAACCATCCTGTCTCCTCCTTGCCACTCTTTTCTTCTAGGAGAGACTCAGGTGGAGTATATGGAACTCTTATTGTCAAGCTGCAACCAAGGAATCTTCATAGCCAGAGTGAGTTAGCTAAGAGATAGTGAATGCTAGGTTGGCCTTTTGTGACCAAGGCTCTCCAGTGCCCTTGGCCACACAGCTGCCAAACAACCCCCTTGAATATTGTATTCCATAATGCATCTGATAAATTTGATTTTAATCCATGGAAGCTTATACTAAAATAATTTTGCTTGTCTTTAAAAAGTTACAGGACTCTTCCCCCCCCCCACCTTTATTTTTATACAGAAACAAATTAATAGGGATTTCTCTCTGAAAATTGCTTATCCAAGACTAGCCATTATTGAAGTCTTGGTTGCTTGAGAAATCATTGATATCCTGAAAGTATGTGTTGTTTTGGTCCATACGTCAACCATAGTTTGACACAATTTCCGAAGTATTCAAAATTCTCTGGAATTGCACACTCCCTTCTCCTTCCCTTTTTCCTTACACAGTTAACCTTTCTAGTCTCAGGCAAGTCATGGTGTTTTCTCTTTTGTCCAGATTGCAAAGTGTAGTTTACACTGATCTACAAACCAGCATTGGAAAGCAATTTTATCCCTGTTGTGAATTCAAATGCAAAACACAGTTTGCCAGATCAGACAAAATGGCAAACTGTTTCTGGTCTGCAAACCAAAAAGTGAATTGTAGCATGAAAACCTACAGCTCCTTGAAGGTTTATTCTTCTACATCTCAACCATGATCTTTCTTTGTGTCCAAATCAGCTCTGTGTTACCTATGTCTGAAGTGAGAGTATTATATAAGATATAAAACATTAACTTGGGTAGGCAAAAATAGTCTTGTGGTTGAGATAATTGTGCAAAAGGAAAGGAAAACAATGTGAAGGAGATAAAATTCCTTAAGAGCTAATTGCACTTTAATTAAAACAGAAATTGTACCTTTTAACCTTCATACTTGAAATATAGAAAATAGAATGGGAAAATATTTGAACATTGCAAAATGGTGACCGCTGAGGCTTAGAAACTTACTCTGTTTTTTATCTAGGCGAGTATACATATCATACCTTGACAGTGTTCATTTCTTCCGCCCTAAATGCTTGAGGACTGCTGTATATCACGAAATACTAATAGGATACCTAGAATATGTCAAGAAGTTGGGGTAAGTTTCTCTTATTTTAGTGTCTCTGTGATATCTAAGTTGATTGAAGATGTTGTATTTTGAGTGTAGATGTGCCTTGAATGTCATGGCAGAAGTGTAGACCAAGAATTTTAAGGCAAGATTACTTGTTACAATTGTAAAATACATTTTAGTCCCCTCAGTGCAAGGGAGAATTGCCCATTATTTAGAGACTACCCAGTTGGCATTTTTGAGCTGAATAGCAGTGTAGCAGAAGAATAATTCTTGAATTACTCACTGAAAATGTAGTCTTATTCTGTTGTATGAATAGTTGATTTGATCACTGTCATATGAGCCAATTGAATCATTTGAAGATATATAAAGTAGTTGTGTCTATAAACATAACAATTCTGGGTCTAGCCAGTGCCATTATCTTGCACCTCCTAAGGTCCTTGGATTTAACATTGAGCCAAAACACACTGCAGAAATAATCCACTTTGGCACCACTTTAGCTGCCCTGGCACAGTGCTGGGGAATCCTGGGAACTGTAGTTTATGGTGGCACCAGATCTGATAGAGAAGGCTAAATGTCTCACAAAACTACAGTTTCCAGAATTCCCTAGCATTGGGCAAGGGCAGTTAAAGTGGTCTCAAACCAGATTATTTCTGCAGTGTGTTTTGGCACATTGTCAGGTTACCTTTGATTCTGATACTTGCTATAGAATATTAATGAGCACGTGCAGGCTGCATGGAGCCTCACACTCATTTTTTTGCAGTCCTTGGACTGCCACCACTAGAAAAACAATAGGTTGTTTGTTTGTTTTTAGGAATTACACTCCTGGAAGATTCCAAACCAGCTATTCTCCTTTAAAACTAGATAAGGGATCTTGCTTTATAAAAGATGATTTTGGCAGTTGGTTGAGGTGGAGGCGGCGGCAGAGGGATCCAGAAGTGAACATCTGAGTGCTTCTGGTTTGAGGGAGGAATGACTGGTTTTTGGTGGGTTGCAACCTGTGATAAGTCTCAGAGTGTCAGAATTGAGCCCTCAATCTGGTAAAGTTTCCCAGATCTATTGTAGAGGAAGAAATCTTACTCCTGAAAAGCTAGATAAATGCAGAAGCAGCTCAATGAAGTAGCATTGCTAATAGTGGTAATAATGGTCTTGTTTTCTTTAAACACTATTAGGTATACAACCGGACATATCTGGGCCTGCCCACCTAGTGAAGGAGATGATTACATTTTCCATTGCCATCCCCCTGACCAAAAGATACCTAAACCCAAACGACTGCAAGAGTGGTATAAAAAGATGTTGGATAAATCTGTGTCGGAGCGCATAGTCCATGATTATAAGGTTGGTTGTGAATTAAACTTAATGTCACTTTCAGCTCTTCCACCACTTTACCATGGAATATGATGTAGAAATGTTTTTGAAGATGTCATTTGATATCTAACACTACTTAAAACTTAATATTTGAAAGTATTTGTTTGTTTGTTTAATTTATAATCCTCCTTTCTCCCTGTGCAGAATTAAGGTAATATTAAGATAGTTTGAGGCATAGAAGCTTCATTAGACAGAAAAAAATGTTGTGCCTTCCCTGCACCCCACTGCAAAAAAGAAGACTAAAACAAATTGTAAGCCAGGGAGTGGGGACTGTTTTTGATGTGGAAACAGGTTCCAGTTTGGGAAAGTATTTACAATAGGTTGAACTAACATTGTGGTCATGGCAAAGTGGGAAGACTAGATATAATCCTCATTCCTTTTCCCAACAAGAAGTCAAAGTGTGGTTACTCTAGAGTAAATTTCAGTGCAACAACTCAGTTCCATGCAGTAATTTTACTTTCCACAAAGTTCAGTTCAATTCTATACATCAGCTTCTTATTTGTAAAGCTCATTAGCAATTCTGTGCAGGGTGTTAAAGTAGATTTAAATACCATCTTTACAAAAACAGCAGAATACACTTCCCAACTAGAGATCCCCCAGCCCTATTGTAAGCTATGGGGGGGGGGTTAGAAGAAATTATTGTTGTTTACTGTTACGTTCAAGAGAGAAAAGTGTACTTTTGTGTTTGTATCTGCTGATTTTTCTGCACTTGGTATTCTCTTCTGTGTGGTGTGTGCTGATAAATCATTTTGTGTTGCAGGATATTTTTAAGCAGGCAACAGAAGACCGTCTAACAAGTGCAAAAGAACTGCCTTACTTTGAGGGGGATTTCTGGCCAAATGTACTAGAAGAAAGCATTAAGGAGCTGGAACAAGAGGAAGAGGAGCGGAAGAGAGAAGAGAACACTAGCAATGAGAGCACTGATGTAAAGAAATAGCTTATACCCAAATATTGTTATTCTTTTGTAAAATCTGAAGATAAGGAATTTGCATCAAAAACAAATGGTCTCTTTTTCTAAGATTAAGTATTTCTAGGTTGTCTGATGAGGAGGAGCAAGGGAATAAAATCCAGCAATGTGTAGTTTACATTAATAATGGAAGAAGAGTGTTGCTGAAGCAAACCAAGGATCTGTCTAACCCAACATTCTGTTAACACTAGTTGCTATTCATTTGCCTTTGGAAAGCCTGCTAGCAAGACGCAAGTGCAATAGCACTCTTTCCTTTGCATTCCCCAGTCACTGGTGAACAGAGAAATGACTTACTAAAATGTCCTGAAGAGTGTTTCATGCCCCATGGTCTTCATCCCTGTTTTGAGTAGGAATAGGACTTCCATACTGCTACTAGCCTGATTTGGCTCCATTTGACTTCTTGGACTTGCCATCAGTGTTTTTGGGATTAGTAACCTAACAAATGCTGTATAGTTCCCAATTCATGGAAGATCCGTTCCAGGACACCACCACCCCCCATGAATATGGCGGCTTGCTAATATTCGGGCCCCATTGAAACTAATGCCATGTATGCAGGGGACCATTTAACATATAGGCACTTGTCCCTCCCCACGAAGAGCACAAGACTGCGGACTCGAAGTCCGCAAATGGGAAGGGGCAACTGTATTTTGATGCTTCTCTTTGATAATTTAGTTATTCAAGACAATGTAAACTCCTATACAGACTGTATCTTGCTATTTTTGATTTTGACTGAGTTCTTAATTCACTTTCAGGTTAGCAAAGGAGATAGCAAAAATGCCAAAAAGAAGAACAATAAAAAGACAAGTAAAAATAAGAGCAGCTTGAGTCGTGGCAATAAAAAGAAACCTGGAATGCCCAATGTCTCCAATGATCTTTCTCAGAAACTATATGCCACTATGGAGAAGCACAAGGAGGTAAGAGCAAAAGTAAAAGGTTTTAGTGGTGGTTTCGCAATGATTGTTGTCAGAGGAGCGGGGTATAAATTATTATTATTATTATTATTATTATTATTATTATTATTATTAGGTGCCAGGTAACATACAAATCTAAAATAAGTCAACACATATTCGTCAGTGAGTGACAATGAAACCTGAGTTGACTTGTGGGCAGAGAAACAGGAGAATATTTTTGCCACATTGTCTGAGAGAAGTTAATGGCCAAATAAGAATCATCTTGTAATATTCTGAAACAAATTAGATTCATTGGTAATTTAATTCAGTGAGCTGAACCTTCAGTGAGTATAGTATTGAAATGAGCAATAGAATACACTCACAACAGACTCACATATGCACATAGAGTGGGAGGAATGCATTGTGAAAATAACAAGTAGCACACATGTTTCCATTTATGTTAAACAAGAATTAAAAAAAGCCCAAACAAACTGATTCCCTGAAGAATTCAGAAATAATTTTAAAAGCAGGAACTAACAAAGTCATGTGGATGTTTTAAGAGCTGTATTTTGTAAATTTAAAACTTAAACATGTTTGCCAAATTCTAAGGTATTGTATAGTATAAAGAGTAGAAAATACTTAAACAGGATTACTATCAGATAAATACATCCAAGGGGAAGAAGGAGGAAGGATTATAGAATTGGTTTAGGAAAAACAGTAAAGAATAGTATAGAATTATGATCACATGGGGGCATAGCTTTGGATGTAGAGTCACTATAATAATCCTGTGTTCTTTTCTTCTGATACATGAAGTAAAAAAATACTCAGGACAGCTATTGGCCATGCAGCAAAATACAACGAAATCTACAAACAGCTATACCTTTTGGGGGCCAGCTACAAAGATAAAATACATTATGCAAGCTTTTGAAGCTTGAAGTAAAACGCCTGATTTATTTAAAATACAATTATGAAATAATAAACCAAATATGCTGACAACGTATTTGAGTAGATGTTACCCACCCAGCCAACAAAAATTGTTTGCTGAACATCTCACCATTTCAACACATTGTAGCATGAAGCCATAGTAACTTCAGTTAGGCCATCAGTCGGTCACATTTATTTGCCATTGTTTGTGGCTGGATCATAAGGAGAAATTAAGGGGTTACACATTTCAGTGTTCAATTAGTGCACAAGGGTGCTTTGCTCCCATTTGTGAGATTGTGCAGTGCTATGAATATATATATCTGCTCCAATAAATTTTCCAAAACATTTCAAAGCTTTTGTAGTGGGTTCTTGACCCTTAATTTACTGACTTCTTCCAGCCATTTCACACTGAAGTTAATATCTCTAGAACAACAAATATCATATAGCTAAGGGTGAAAGCTCTTCTCTTCCCACCCAAAAAATTGAACCTCAGTGGGCTCCTTTCCTTCTTTTTCCCCCCAGGTATTCTTTGTGATCCGTCTCATTGCTGGTCCTCAAGCCAACTCACTGCCTCCCATTATTGAACCAGACCCACTTATTCCATGTGACTTAATGGATGGGCGTGATGCCTTCCTCACGCTTGCTAGAGATAAACATCTTGAGTTTTCTTCACTACGAAGGGCAATGTGGTCAACTATGTGTATGCTGGTAGAGCTGCACACACAGAGTCAGGATCGTTTTGTTTATACCTGCAATGAGTGCAAGCACCATGTGGAAACAAGATGGCATTGCACAGTCTGTGAGGTACGTCTGACCTGTATTGGAAGCCTTTGTTTAAGCTTTAAACTTGCATTCATAGTTGAAGAGTTGGAGATTCTTTAATCATCAGATGTTTAACGTAGTCTGTTGTGCCACTGGATAGCTGGGAGATTCTGGGTGTTGTTCTGTTTAGGTGTCTACTATTTTTTCTTTCTGTAGCAATTTGTATTTGATGAAATGTGAGCACTGGCTTTGCATGGAATGGATGGTAGACATTGACTTGCATTGCTCTTTAACCCTATGTTGTGCCATTTTCTCTAATCTTCATTGCATAGCATTAATCAAATATTATTCTTTCATTTCTTCCAGTTCAACTTGGTTTAGAGTTGGTTTTCACTGGTATTGGGTGATCAGATTATATTTTCTGTTATCTCTGGACAAATATGCTTATAAGTAGAATAGTTTCTTATTCCAGTTATTTCAGGTACATAGTTTTCGTGGGGGGAGGCATTCTTGACAGATTCTTCATTATCCAGTTGAGATTATCAGATCTCAAGACTGCATTATAGCAGCCCTGCTATAATTTTGTTACGTTTATGAGAGTTGATAAACCTGTGCACTTCTATTGGGCAACATGGCAGTTTTCTGACTAATCATCTCTGTTTTTAGGATTATGACCTCTGCATCACTTGCTATAACACTAAAAACCATGAGCACAAGATGGAGAAACTGGGCCTTGGTATAGATGATGAGAGCAACAACCAACAGACAGCTACCACACAGAGCCCCGGTGATTCACGTCGCCTGAGCATTCAACGCTGCATCCAGTCTTTGGTCCATGCCTGCCAGTGTCGCAATGCCAACTGTTCACTGCCGTCCTGTCAGAAGATGAAAAGGGTTGTGCAGCACACCAAAGGTTGCAAGCGCAAAACCAATGGAGGGTGCCCAATTTGCAAGCAACTCATTGCCCTTTGCTGCTACCATGCTAAGCACTGCCAGGAGAACAAGTGCCCAGTGCCCTTCTGCCTCAACATTAAGCATAAGCTTCGTCAGCAACAGCTTCAGCACCGCTTGCAGCAGGCTCAGATGCTTCGCAGGAGGGTGGCAAGCATGCAGAGGACCGGTATAGTAGGCCAACAGCAGGGGTTGCCTTCACCAACACCAGCTACACCAACTACTCCTACAGGACAGCAGCCACCAACTCCGCAAACCCCACAGCCACAGCCTCCACCCCAGCCTGCCTCACAACCACAACCTGCACCTCCCAATAACATGTCTCCATTTAATATTTCAAGAATTCAGCCTCCAGGCACAGTGTCTCAAGGCAAGGCTGGTGACCAGGTAACTCCTCCAACTACTCCTCAGACGGCTCAGCCACCTATCCAGGGCCCTCCTGCAGCTGCTGTAGAAATAGCGATGCAGATACAACGAGTAGCAGATCACCAGAGACAGATGGCTCATGTCCCTCTTTTCCAAAGGCCAATTCAACACCCAAACCAGATGGCCCAAATGAATCCAATACAGCCTATGAGTGTTACACCACCTCAGATGGCCAGGGGTCCTGGTGGCCACATAGATCAAGGGATGGGACCAACGGGAATTCAGCAGCAGCCAGCATGGGCCCAGGGAGGATTGCCTCAACCTCAGCAGCTGCAGCCAGGAATGCAGAGACAATCGATGATACCAATGGCCCAGCCTGGGCAGCCAATGAATATGTCACCACAGCCAGGAATGGGTCAAGTACCTGGTGCAGCACAGTCAAAACCAAGTTCTCTACCCCAGGCAGCCTTACAAAACCTGCTGCGGACTCTCAGGTCTCCCAGCTCTCCCAGTCAGCAGCAGCAGGTGCTTCACATCCTGCACTCCAACCCTCAACTATTAGCTGCTTTCATCAAGCAGCGGGCTGCCAAGTATGCTGGGAACCAGAATCCACAGGGCATGCCAGGGCAACCTGGAATGCCTCAGGGGCAGCCAGGGCTTCAGCAGCAACAGGCTATGCCAGGGCAGCAAGGTGTGCACCCAAATCCAGCCATGCAAAACATGAATCCAATGCAAGCGGGTGTTCAGAGGCCCAGCATGCCCCAGCAGTCACCACCTCAGCAGCCTCCACCCCAGCAGGCTATGGGTGGAATGAATCCTCAGGCACAGCCAATGAACATGAATCACTCGGGAATGTCTCCCCAGTTCCGGGATCTCCTAATGAGACGACATCAAATGATTGAACAGCAGCGTCAGCAGCAGCAGCAAGGAGCAGGCCCTGGGTTGGGTCCTGGCATGGCCAACCATAACCAGTTCCAACAGCCGCAGGGAGTGGGGTACCCCCAACAGCAGCAACAGAGGATGCAGCATCACATGCAGCAGATGCAGCAAGGAAATATGGGACAAATGAGCCAGCTTCCACAAGCAATGAGCGCAGACACAGGATCGAGTCTGCAACAAGCTTTCCAGCAGCGACTACTCCAGCAGCAGATGGGATCACCAGCTCAGCCCAATCCCATGAGCCCCCAACAGCACATGCTCCCTAACCAGGCTCAGTCCCCACACTTACAAGGCCAGCAGATTCCATCATCACTCACCAATCAAGTGCGTTCACCGCAGCCTGTCCCCTCACCACGACCCCAGTCCCAGCCCCCCCACTCCAGCCCCTCTCCTAGGATGCAGCCTCAGCCTTCTCCACACCATGTCTCCCCACAGACCAGTTCCCCACATCCAGGACTGGTAGCTGCCCAGGCAAACCCCATGGATCAAGGGCACTTTGCCAGCCCGGACCAGAGTGCAATGCTTTCTCAGCTTGCTAGCAATCCAGGCATGGCAGGTCTCCATGGTGCAAGTGCCACAGAACTGGGACTCAGCTCAGATAATTCAGACTTAAATTCAAACCTTTCACAGAGTACACTAGACATACACTAAGACACATTGTAGCATTTTGGGAGCAAAAAAAAACTTATTTTCTCAAGACTTTTTGTACTGAAGACAATTTTTTTTAATCTTTCTTAGCAGAACATTTTTCCCTGGAATACATCTGAACTCTGCAGCAGTAGTTTGTGGTTTTAAAACTACAAAACCAACAAAATGAACCTGAGGGACAATAGAATACAAAGAAAATATATTTTTGTTATGGCTGGGCTCATAACCAGTCCTTTTTCTTGTTTTTGTTTTCCCTTCGCGTGCGTTGGGGAGGTGCTTGGGAGGGGGATAGTTATTTGGCTGCTAACTAAATGACTTCCTTCTCTAGCCTCCATTAGGTTTTATTTTTTTTAAATTAATGAAAATATGTAATATTGATAGTTATAATTTACTGAGGCAGATGGTTAACTTTTTCCCTGTTCTGGTTTTCCTCATGTCTACTGCAAAAAACAAAACAGAACATTGCCTACAACTGGAGGACAAAAAGGGTGAATGTTGCTTTAAAAATACAGTGCATATATATAAATATATATAAATATATATTAAAGATAAATACAATTTTTTCCTCTTTGGTTGGAAATATGTCATTTCTTTTAAAAACTGTAAAATGATTAAGTAACCCAATCTCCCTCCTGAAGTCTACTTTTGTCCTCCAAGAATTTTCTATACCAGAGTCTGAGCTTAAACTTCAAGTATTAAAATTTGTACATGTAGAGAGAAAACAACCTTTTTGCAAATACATGGGGGCAGCTGCCAAATGGATGTAGTATATATATTGTGGTTTGTTTTCTTGAAAGATTTTTTTTGTTATTTTTACATCTAACAAAGGAAAATAAAGAGGGTAAGAAACTGTTCCAAGGGTATAATTTTAACCTGAGAGAAAATCCCTGAGGTTTCTTCTTTATGCTTGCTTTCTCTTTCCCTTCCCTCCTTTTCCCTCTTCTTCCATTTTCTGTAAAACTTGAAAATAGAAAGCAAAAAACCCTCAAATGTTGTAAATCATGCAATTAAAGTTGATTACTTATAAATATGAACTTTCGATCACTGTATAGACTGTTAATTGATTTCTTATTACCTATTGTTAAATAAACTGTGTGAGACAGACTGATTTTTTTAATGCTTCCTTCTTCTTTTCCCTATTATTGGTGCTTATTTTAAAATGGGGAAAGAAGATGGTATGCCTTTGCAAAAAGCAACTTGTGCAAATCTAATTCATGTATAATAACATATCATTGTAGTTTTTTTTTTTTAAAGATGGGTATTTTGAACTGTAATGAAGATGGTCAGTGTCTGTTTTGCTGTGACTTTGTATTTGCTTCCAGTTGCACGATAGAAACAATGGCTGCATCTGCACTGCAGAAATAATCCAATTTGACACCACTTTTAACAGCCATAATTCCATAGCATTGAGCCATGGCAGTTAAAGTGGTGTCAAATCAGATTATTTCTGCAGTGCATATGCAACCTATAAGAGTTTCTTAATATCCAGGTGGGATGCTCTGTGCATATTTCAGATAGGTAGTACTTCATTTTCAGATAGACTAGTAAAACTTGCTTTAGTGTGGACACTGAAGCTCAGTGAGAGATTAAATATTGTTATAGCATTAGATTACAACCATTCATGATTCAGCCAATTTGTGAAGAGTTTGGGATATGATTGAGATTTCAGACACATCAGAAGTATGTCAGGTCTTCATGTGCCAACCACACAGTTTTAGTTTCCTGAGAAGAATGTGAAAACTGAAGACTTCATGAAGTGGCAGGAGTCACTCGAAGCTTTTCATGCCCACTAACTTCGGTAGAATAACATCTAGCTACACCTAATAATATAATAAATTATGTAAGGGATCTGCAGAGGCATCATAGTTTCTGATGATGTGGGTAATCATGAGGGTGCAAGGGAGTTTTCATGTTAAATACTGATGCTTAGAAATCCTGTCACGGTGCCTATACATGCTAGTAAAGATAAGGTTTTCTAAGTGATCCTCAGACTCCTGTATCCTTTTGTGGATTGGCTCAGTATCAAAGTCAGGCTTTTATTCTGTGTCTAGACTCTTGGACCTAGCACTGACAAACTTTCATTTTAGAATGGCAGAGAATTAGATTGGGCACCAATTACTCCTTAAGGTGTAAAGTTGAAATTAATACCCAAGCAATACCATAAATTTTACTAGCTCTTATTCATAAATTATCTCCCACAAACAAGAAAAATTGTTGTATGTAATTGTGTTCTGAAAATACAGTACATTGTAGTAGTCTCCAAAGCTTTCCATTTTAAATTAACCCTCTACATTCCACTGTGAGCATAGTTTTACAGTCTCCTAACTATGAAAGTCCAAAATCACAAGTTAGTATGAGGTCAAAATGTATGTATTTGTTTATGTATATCCGGCCTTTCTCATGATGGGACCCAAGGCAGCTTCCATAAGACACCTAAAATGTTAGTTCCACAATTGACTGCAGATACTTCAAATTGAAGTGCTTTATGGTACTGGATCAAAAGTGAAACTGCTTTCCAGTGCTCTTGACCCAACCATAGATTCAGAATTGGCCCATAAGTTTACACGTTTCTTAATATTCATGGAGAAATTTCTGCAAAGACCTGTCTTGTCCTTTTAAAACACATGTATTAATCTGATTTCAGTTTAGTGTGATCTTCTGCGTGATCTATAGTGAAGGGGGGAAGTGCTTTTACAAGAGACTTGAATATGCAACTCTGGAAATCAGTGTAGTGTACAGTGTTTAGAGATAACACTGTTAGACTGAATCTGAATTCTTAGATTGTCTCTCTGGTTTACAGATGAGTTTGGCTTTCACAACATGTAATTTGTTTGTAATCAGCAATGAGATGCACTATCCCAGAATCAAATTTGTGGGTTTCCTTGGTTCAGTCTATATATGACTGCAGTCCTTTTCTAAGCAGACTAAGTGTTCAAAATTCTGTTTCATGGAAAATTTCTAAATAGTGATAAGCCTATTCCATGAGTTCAATCTCCAGATTGTTTCAGTGCTTCTGCTGCCATGCAAAAGCATGACGTGTATGCACTCTTCTGTTCTACAAGATGATAAATATATTGTTTGCATCTTCCCTGCTTTGAAATATGTAGGCTCCGCTACAGAGGGTATATATATATATATATATATATATATATATATATATACACACACACCAGACAGAAACCATACAAAAGCTATACAGTATTTCTAACTTTTGATCCTAGATAGTATGGGGAACTTGACTCCGTTTTCCATACAGCAACATCACATTCAAAGCCACTTTCCACTTTATAGAAAAAGTAAAGGAGCTATTGCTTCCTCCAGGTGCATATATCTTGGACAGTAGGCTGTTGTGAAGGCTACAGAAATGCAGCTGGGCCATTTGTTCTTCTATAGTACCATTAACCCCTATTGTAGAGGTAAAATAATAACTGAGACAGGCTGCTTAGTGGATGCTACATATTTATATGGTGCTCATGTGTATACAGCACTTTATGGAGTAATTAAAAGGTTAGTGCTCCAAGGAAGTTGCAATCTAAAATAGAATATGGAATAGCAACAGAATAAGCTGGAAAGGGGATGAGCAATCTGCAGTAGCTCATCTTTCATCTATTATAAACCACTCTGGGTTGATGCTCAAACACATACAGTTTTCTATTCCAGTGTATTTTAAGTGTGGGATGAATGGAACACAATAATGGTACCCCTAAGTGTGCAGGTAAGGATCTGTGTGAAATGTTTAAAATTGTGTCTGCTTTAGCATGGAAGTACAGAATATGAAACAAATTCTGGGAGAACTTGAATGTGTCAGCATTTGGAGAGTGATTATGGATGCCAGTAGGTATTGGTGTTGGTGAAGATAAATTGAAAATTGACACCACTTTTCAGTTTATCAAAAGTTGAGTACACTTCTAAGAGAGACTAAATACTCCCAAACTATTAAGGCTTGATTGGTATGAGCAAGCTTTTTAGGCAACTCCAAGGAGTATATATGGAAGAACCAACAAAATGAGAAAAGAGGAAATGTTAAGTTCTGAGTCAGTTTACAAACAACCAGCAGAGTCAGGAAATAAAAAAGCTGCTACCTTTAGAACAAACTGTAGATTATGTACTAATAACAAACTGACTTTTTCATTGAATAGGTAGACTTGTCAAAAATGGAGAACCAGCTATCTGCAATAATTTTGATTTCTTTAGTGCATCTAGTGGCTTCTAATCTGTATTTAATTCTTGTTCAAGCAGAAATTAAGGTGGCCATTTTATGCTGTAGGAACTGAAGTCTCAAATATGCCTGTTTCCCAATAGTGAAAGATAAGACACAAGCACCTGAAATGAAGTTACTTCTAAATAACTATAGTTTCCTATAATATGAGAAGCAAATATGGATACGTACGCTAAAAAGTTGGAGTTAACTACTGTACTGGCAAACTTCTGATGAGGTATGCAAAGGGATCTTGTAGTACCTTTGAGACTAAACTGAAAGAAGTTGGTAGCATGAACTTTCATAGACTTGAGCCTACTTCTCCAGATGCATGTTTGGAGTGGAGGAAATAGGCTCAAGTCTACAAAAGCTCATGCTACCAACTTTCAATTACAGTAGTCTCAAAGATGCTACAATGTCTGTTTGCATACTGATTTTCCAGACTAACATGGCTATATTTTTTAATTCTAAGTAGTTCTTAGCATCCAGTCCACTATATTACATGCTCCTACTGTTACCACAACAGAAGCAGAGTGCAAGATGGGAGATAAAAGCTATAACATTCTTAATATTAATCATGTCACCATGATATCTAAGTTGGCTTAAGACACCAAGCTTTACAGTGGTGTATGGGATGTGAAGTATTGTTTTGGGCATTCACTGATTAAACTCTTTCATGGAGGCCCATAAGAAAGATAATGCTAAGTAAACTAGGAGCCCTGGTGGTGCAGTGGTTAAATGCCTGTACTGCAGCCATTCACTCACAAACCACAAAGTTGTGAGTTCAATACAGCCAGGGCTCAGGCTCGACTCAGGCTTGCATCCTTCTGAGGTGGCTAAAACGATTACCCAACTTGTTGGGGGCAATTAGCTTACAGTTGTAAACCACTTAGAGCAGGGGTAGGCAACCTTTCCCCTTTAAGGACCAAGGGGCTTCAGCTCCCAGAAGCCTCAGCCATGTTGGCCAATAGTCCCATGTTGGCCAATAGCTCCTGAGATTCTGGGAGCTGAAGTCCCTCGGCCCTTAAAGGGGAAAGGTTGCCTACCCCTGGCTTAGAGATTTCATAGCACAGTATGATGCAGTATATAAATGAAGTTGCTGTTGCTAAACTGTAGATTTATTTATTCATATACTGACTTGCTTCTGGGTGGAGGCCCAGAGTCCTGTGAAGTTAGTGCCTTGCTTGCCTCCGTTGACAAAAAGATCAGCCTGGTTTGTCCATAATGGTGTTTGTGTGTGTTTGTGTTGTATCATCCTCAACTCTCAATATTACTCTAATCATTTTTGCAGGGTACAAATAAGGAAGTAACTTGGCTAAAAAAACTTTCTGTGTGTATACCAGTTAGACTGAGTGCAGTCGCAGGAGACTCAGTATATTTCATAAATGACAGTGTGCTTAATTTAACAAAGGTGTTTGGGATAACAAAGTCTGAAAGAACTTGGCAGCTGAGTGTAGAGCCTTAGTTGTGCAAATAACTAGAAAATAGAGTCCCAAAAATACAAGGCTTAAATATGCACTAAAAATGTGGGCAGTGGAATGAGGCACTCATAAAATGGCATAGGCTGCCGCAGCTTGCTTTACAGTCAAGCCAAACAACCCTGAGCAAGCTCAAGAGGCAACTGTTGTATTTCCTTTTGCAGGGGAGCAACAGCTAAAAGGCAAGGGGCAGACAATGAGGAATCTAAATGTAAAAGCTTGGGCTGTGGGAAAACCTCACATAATATGAATTGGGGTGTGTGTCTGGTTATATTCCAAATATTTTGGAGAGTGGCGATGTGTGTGTGATGGCAGCTTGAATTGCAAGAGTCACACTGCAGGCTCCTCCTCCTTGATGTTTACTACCTCTCGAGCTGGAGCTGAAGAAATAAAGGTAAGGTGAAAAGAAAACATTTCAGAATTTCTCAAACATTTTGAATATAGGCCTCTGTTTAAACTTTGCCTTATAAAGTTAGATAGCCCACCAGCTGCCATTGCTTCAGCTGGCAAAACCATAGGTGTCTTCCATCCAAGTGCAACCCAGTGCTGTGGATGCAGGATATTCTGTGAACAGAGTCATTCATCCAGCACTAGATGTCTTTCCTAAAGTCTGTCAGCCATCCAAGTAGCCAAGAAAAGAAAGAAATTTCTCTACTCATCCCCCATTTCTCTGTAGCATGGTATAGCCTAGCAGGTCGGGAACCTGTAGCATCTCTAGCTCTGGCCAGTTGAGGATCTTCTCTCTCCCTGCACCATTGGCCCCTGAGGTCTCTTCCAACTCTATGGTTCTCTCATTCTAATGTTGCCTTCCTTCAAATGGGGCCTGGGACAGAGTTGGAAAATCACGGTTGCAATTCAATATTTTCTTTCTTCAAGTTTTGCTCAAGGAGTGTTCCACCTTTAAGGGCACATGGGTGTGGGTGTGGGTGGGTGCATGCGTGTCTTCAAGTCACCTGTCAGCTTACGGTGACCCCATTAATTTCATAGGGTTTTCTTTGACAAGTAATACTCAGAGGTGGTTTTACCCATTCCTAGTTGTCTTTGTTTAATCTCTGTCCAGGATTCATATTTCCAAAAAGTTTGCTTTCAGGAGGGCAGGGGATAGAATAGTACAATAAGTTCCAAAATCCAACAAAACAATGGTACCTTTATTGGGTCAACCAAAATGCACAAAATGCAGTATACAAGCTTTCAAAGCTCCGCTGGCTTCTTCATCAGGCAAAGGTGTTAAAAATCATACGAGAGAAAATAATAATAAAATTACAATGTTAAATCACAGGCCGGCATTTTGCCAAGATATTTTTGGTGTATTCTTCTGTGTTCAGATTGTGTGGAGGGATATCTATGTTGGTAGGCCCCTATTCCTTTTGGCCTTATGGCACTGGGAACAAAGCATTCCAAAGTTTCCACACCTTCTCAGCCCAGAACAACACACCCAACAACATTTTGGGAAAATGCAGACCTGTGACTAACGTTGTTGTTGTTTTCTTCTGTGTGATTTTTAACACCTTTGCCTGATGAAAGAAGCCAGTAGCTTTCAGGAGGGAGGGAGGCAGAAAAGTACAATAAGTTCCAAAGTCCAAAAAAAAACCAGTGATACCTTTATGAGGCCAACTAAAATGCTTAAAATACAGTATGCAAAGCTTTTGAAGCTCCACTGGTTTCTTCATCAGGCAAAGGTGTTAAAAATCATGCAGGAGATGATGATGATGATGATGATGATATCCCTCCACACTATCACAACACAGAAGAACACACCAAAAATATCTTCACAAAATGCAGGCCTGTGACTAACATCGTCATTTTATTATCCTAATTTTCTCCTGTATGATTTTTAACACCATTGCCTAATGAAGAAGCCAGTGGAACTTAGAAAGCTAGCATCATATATTTTGTGCATTTTGGATGTTCAAATAAAGGTATCACTTTTCTGAATTTCAGATGTTATTGAACTTTACTATATGGCTAACATGACTACCCCGAGTATGTTTCCAGGGGATAGAAGAGGCAATGAAGAGGAATGTGCAGACATTAAGATTTTGCTCCTGCCCTTCCCCAACATACTCTACTCCCTCCCCACCATCATGTTGTAGCTATTGTGAGGGAGAGGGGGAATTAAGGCTTTGTCCCACAAATAAGAGTCCTGCTCCCCCAATCAATTTTTTCTTTAATCCCCACATTTCTAGCATTGCAGAAAATGAGACATTGAAAATTGTTCTCTTATTTGCTGTGTTCACATTCCCGTAACAACTTGCTTGCCTCTTTTCTTTGGTTGCCTAAATTGTCTGTCTAAATGCTCTGTTTTAAATTACTGAACTGCTAGTAATTTGGGGACTGAATTAAAATTTAATGAGGGGCAGAGTTCTCATGTGGATCAATGTTTATGTATTTAAATGTATATCCTGCCTTCCTTCAGAATGAGACCCAAAGTGGCACACATCATGAATAAAAACATGGTACATTAATTAACAGCCAACATGGCGTATGGAGGTTTGACTATGGTTCTGGAGACCAGGCTTTGATTCCCTGCACAGCCATAGAAACCCACTGGATGACTTTGGACAAATCACATTCTCTTAGCCTTGGAGGAACGCAAAAGGCAAACCAACTCTGAACAAACCTTGTCAAAAAACTCTATGGGATCCTGGAAATGTTTCATCCACAGGGTCATGATGAGCCGAGGTCAACTCAAAGGCAGTTAACAACAAACTAGGTTTGCCTTAGGGTTAGCATAAGTCAGAAACTACCAATAACAACAGAAACATAAGTCAGAAACTTCCAATAACAACAATATTAATTAATTAAAAATTAGTAATGAAATGTTTAAAAATCATTAAACTATCCTATTAAAATGTTTATGCTTTAAAATGACACAAAATCATTTAAATGTATGATGTGCAATAAAAATGTACACACACTCCATTAAAAAGCATAGGCAATTAGTCACAAATGCTTGTCCAGATAAAGTCACTGCATGAGGCAATGTACAGTGGGCCCTTAATATCTGCTGGGGTTTGGTTCCAGGACACAACACCTCCTCCGTAGATTCCAAAATCCGTGGATGTTCAAGTCCCATTAAATAAAATGGATACTAAAATAGTGCCCCTTACATAAACTGGCATGATCAAGATTTGCTTTTTGGAATGTATATATATTTTCAAAACATTTTCAAGCCGTGATGCTTGAATCTGTGAATAAAAAAGTCTGTGGATATGGAGGGCCAACTACTTGATTCCCCTCACCTCCTGCTATATCTCTGCACCACTATGTTCTCTGGCCATCTTCTCTTTGTAGGTTCTCTGCTCAGCCAGAACATGGCCTTGGTTTGATTTTGGGAGGACCTCCCTTTCCCCCCCTCCAGAATGCAACTACATTTTTCTCCCAAACCACCAACATCTCCCCTGACTCCTTGTACTGTATGTGGACAGTGGGCTTTCAGCAACCTTAGGAAATAACCTGTGTTAAGGATCTCCTGGGTCTGCTTTCTGGGAGCAAGCCTGGAAGAGTAGATATTCCAAGCTAAGGGATGCATCTGAAGGATTGTTTTCAAATATTTGAGCATTATTGTTTCTAAAGTACGTAGATTTTCAAAGGTGGCAACAATTTTACCATTACAACCGAGAAAATAATATTGTTTATAGGTTTTTGTGGGTTTTTCAGGCTGTGAGGCCGTGTTCTAGAA
>CM034708.1:181292121-181323674 GCA_020142125.1 Phrynosoma platyrhinos | reverse complement strand
TATTGTTGTTATTATTTGTTCTTGGGGGTTTTCTTGGCAAAATCTCCATAAGGGTTTTGCCATGGCTTTTATGGGGCTGAGAGAAAGTGCATGCATATTTTTTTAAATTTATTTTTTTTAATTTAAAAAATTATATTTATTTATTTATTTATTTTTGATGCTTCGGCCCCCCGATTGTCTGGGAGACAGCAACCCGGCCCCCAGCTCAAAAAGGTTGCCTACCCCTGGTTTAGAGGATTGTCATTTCATTCCTCTAAATATAGTCTACAGCACCTCTATTCCCTGGTGGTCTCCCTCCCAAGTACTAACCAAACCTGACTCTGCTTAGCTTCCAAGATCAAATAGAATGCTTAGTGAAGCATTATTTCAAAACACCAAGTTGGTTTAGAAATTAGTCTTACAGATGTTTCAGTATCTGTACACAGTGGAGCTGAAGATGTATAACATTGAAATGTCTACTTTATGAGGTTTCCATCTCCATGGACCATTGCCATTTAACACTGGCGATCTTCTTTTGTTGGTCTGCACTTGTAGACATAAAGTGCAGTCTTGGCAAAGAGGATAAGAGGTGGATAGAGATGACAGAAAAATGGGATTTCAGCCTCTCAGTTCTAGTTGGGGAGGTCTTTCACTGGTTGTTGTTGGGCAACTCAGGCCTCATTCACATTGGCATTTAAACTGGTTTTTGAGTCACATAGATTCGGGATCGTATAATCAATTTGAACTGAAAAGAAGTTCACACTACATTTTCTATTACCGAATTCCTCTGTGTCTATTTAACACAGTTTACGTTCACACTTTATTTTGCACTGGAACAAAAGGATTCTAAATCTCAGACATGTTCAATCCATCCCGGTTCTTTTTTTAAAAAATGTCAATCATATGATGCACATGGGCATGTTTCCGGTTATGCAAGCACTTGGAGGTGTGGCTGCGTGCATCAGGTGCTGCTATTTCCATGAACCTCTCTGTGTGTATGTGTTCATGTATGTGTGTTCTCCTCCTCCTCCTCCACTTATCTACTGATCTAGTCAGAAACACACACACACCTTCCCATGCTCAGGGGCTACTCACCAGGGCAGGGACTTGGGGCCCTGTCTGAAGAGGGGTCTGAGTGGGAGGGCAGCAGCCCCCAGGAACCAGTCCAGCCTCACCAGGGTCTGCTGCCAGAGGGTCACCCTGAGGAGGTAGAGTTGGGGGTCCCAGGGATCTGGGGGTAGCTCCAGGGTCTGGGTCTGGGTCTCCCAATGGTGGGAAGGCGGGGGGAGGAGGAGAGCCCTGGGTGACACAGAGCCTCTGGTGGCCCAGCTGCAGCTCTATCTAGAGAGGGGGAGTGGCCTCTGAGGAAGAGGAAGGCCCCCCTTTTGGTTTGGAGCCCCTTTGCCCCCAGGACCCCCACCTCCATGTGGTCAGGAACCAGGGGGCTGAAAGCAAGGGAGAGGAGGAGAGCCCATCATCCTCAATGCTCATCCTCCCGGGCACTAATGTGGCAAAAGGCCACCCAGAAGGAGGAGGAGCATACAAAGTTACTCTTCCTCCCTTCTTTCCTTTCTTCCTCCCTTCTTTCTGTCTTTCTCCCTTTCCTACGCCACAGCTTGGCACTTCCTCCTCTTCCTCCTTCTTTGTAACCAAAGCAGCTGGTGCACATGCTTGTGTGGATGCCCCAACACTGATCCGCGCCAACGCTGGTGCCCTTGTTGCCTGTCCTAGGATGGGGGGGGGTCTGGGGCTCAACAAAGGATGGGGAGACCCCAGTGGCTCTTCAGTCCCCTTCCTGAGAGCCCTTTCAACCCCCAAATCGAAGATGGGGGGGGAAAGGTGCCTCCTTTTGCCCAAACCCCCCACAATGGCCCTTCTAGGGAGCAGCCCCGTTTTGTATTCCTCCTCCTCCACTTATCCACTGATCCAGTCAGAAAAACACATGCACTTTCATCCCCACTTTCTCTCCGTGCCTGCAAATGGGCTGCTAGAAGCAGAGAGAGTGCAGGGCAATGGGAACAACAGCTGGTGCACCCATCTCTGTGCTTAATTCCCCATGGCACCTACAGGTGCACCCACGCCAGTGGAGAATTCCCACCATGGCACCAGTGGCTCTCTCCTGTGAACTTTCACAAAAACGAGTGCATGCAGATACTGACAATTTATTTAAAAACACACACCATAGGTTCCCCCCCTCCCCAGTTTCCCCAACATTGAAACCAGGCATCTGCAGATCATGCCAGAGCAGGGAAGAATTCCCATCATGGGACCCATTACTTGCTCTCATGACCCCACAAAAATGCAGCTGATTGCAGAAATTGTCATTAATTTTTTTTAAAAAAAATTCATTGCACCATGCCCCCCAAGGAACCCCCTCCCCCCGACTTGTCCTACCTCTGGAAAATTTTCCAGCAGAACTGAAAAACAGCTGCACATTGTGATCAGCAGCACTGTGTGATTTAAAGGGACCATTTGGCAGTGCTGGAAATCGAAACCCACAGCCCCACGGAAGCCCAAAGGAAGCAGCACTTGGGGGGGGGGGATGGCTGTTTGCCCAAGACTTGTAGTAGGATGGATACCACCGCTCTGCCCACCCTGTGCCCATTGTCTCTCCCCCCTGGCTGCCACAGATGTGATCAGAAGTGTGTTCCCATTTGTTCAACATGGTAGAAATCCAGTTCTTTTCAAAAGAAACGCTTATAATTCCGTTTCTGAAAGAACCGGTTCTTTTGAATTTGCACCGATTCATGTTCAAACACAGTTGGGTCTGAAATCAACTCAAGTGTGAACGAGACAGATATAAACCGTTAAAGCCAATTTGCAAACCAGTTTAAATCATAGTGCGAATGAGGCCTCAGTATATCTCAGTCTGAAGGCCAGTGTAGATATGATAGTAAGTTCCAGACATGCCAAAAATGGTAACCATGTATCCAATTCCCCTTCTCTTTCACAAATTTGTGGGGAAATTTAAATGTTTGTCACAATATCACAATGTTTTGTGTTTCTCTGTCTCTTCTATGCATTAGTAGTCAGTGGCAGAGGAACAGACACGAGTCACAATGTTACAAGATGAATAAGTTCTGCTGAATGCATCAAAGGAGACCATTTTTGTTACTAGCTTGTTGTTTATTGTCTTGTCTTTTTTTGTCTCTTAGGTTTCGATTGTATAAAATGATTACACAGGGCAGTGTCTTTAAAATTCTCTTCTTAGGAACCATTCAGGTGCTATTTATAAATTTCCTCAAGGGAAAGGTTGGTCTCAACATGCAAACACTTTGAAATGTAATATTTGTAAAATATCTTTGTTGATTATGATCTCTGTAATGCACTCACTGGGCTAGAGAGATAATGGTGTTACTAAGCACGGTCTATACCAGCTTTCCCCAACATGGTGCCCTGTAACACTCAACTAACATGGCCAGTGATGAGGGATCATGGGAGCTGAAGTCCAAGTCATTGGGCAACAGACTTAAGAATGCTGTTCTGGCGTATTCCCTGAGTTCAGTTGAGTGATAGCCAGACCCATTGATTGACTTAGCAGTTGAAGTGGACTCAAAGAGAGCTCATGAAGATTTCTCCAGAATGCTCTATATTGTAGGGGTTCCACAGTGGAAGTGTGGAAGTTCCTTTGAGAATTCAAATCAGATTGGACTGCATTCCCTAAGGATAGGAAACATAAAAAAAAAATTGGCAGAGTTTGAAGAGATGTAGTGCTATGGTACCTGAAACCACAAAGAACAATTGTATAAAATGGTTACACAGGGCAGTGTCTTTAAAATTCTCTTTTTAGGAACCATTCAGGTGCTATTTGGGAATTCCTCAAGGGAAAGGTTGGTCTTGACATGCAAACACTTTGAAACACATACAGTTGTCATTGTATGCTTGTATTTAATCATATTAGATTCTTCCAGATTGAGTTATGATTTTTTATACTTTATGTATATTTTTTGTGCTTTCATTTTATTCATACAAATCCCCACTTACCCTGGTCTAATTGTGATTTGTTTTGACGGAATTTGAGATGACCCCCCCCCATGCATAGAATTACCAGCCCTTCCTTTTCTGGCCACTGGGGTGATTCTGCAGCTGACTGAAATGAATGTTTTTTTCCCCATCTGTCCTGCTGTGTTATTGCTTTTACATGTTTCAAAGCCCTCTGGTCTGTTTTATTGATAGTTGGCATCTCCTGCCCTCTGCAAAGCCTCATCCTTTGAGCAAATTGAGGAAGAGGAGGAAGAGGATCACGACTTGGATCTTTTTGGGGGTTATGATAGCTGTCGGCATTACAGCAGCAGTGAAGACAGTGCCAGCACCTCCTGTCTTGAAGACTCTAGTGAAAATGAAGCAGCAGATCGAGAAGCTGAGGAACTACCTGTGCCCCTTTCAAAGACCCAAACACCTACTGCCCGAGTGCCAGATGATAATGGATCTGAGCCAGGTACTTGGTGCTCTGTTTAGTGGCAAAAGAATCCCATAACTGATGGAATATAAGGCAGCTATGCTGTTTAGAGAGGGGTTAGAATTATTTGCTAGGAAATTTTGCCTATAACTTTTTAAGCTTTCTCTTTTAAACAAAAAACAAAAAACACAGAGAGCCACATTCTGTGTAAAATCTTTCTTTTTTCACAGAATGTATCTCCCTGTTAGGAATTGAGAGGACAGGAAGGTATGTATGGCTGCCCAGATGTATAACATAGCTATGTGAAGAAACAACTAACTTGGAAGCAGAATCAGAATCTTTATTATTACGGTCATAGACCAGCACAAACTAATGTGGAATAATTCAAATTGTTAATTTCATGTGTGTTGGCCCTCAGCAAGTTCCTTGATGTATTTCAAATTTCTTGAAACAGCAATTCTAAACAATCTGTATCTTACCTTGCTTAAAACTTCCTGATACAAATATTTTCTGGAATATTGTGTGTATACGTTATTACTATACAATGTTGATATTCCATTTTATTTGAATGTTTATCCATTTAAAAATTACAATTTCAAAAGACTATAACCTCCAGGTCATTTTTGGCTAAAATTCATGAAATTAATAAGAATATAATTCTTCTATATTTCTTATTTCTCAACCAAAGCTTGTGCTCAGAAAATCCAAATTATGTACTCAAAATAAATTTGCTAAATAAAATACATTTCAGAAGGTGCAATCTAGGTAATTTTTTTTCTTATTGTATCATGAACCTTGTGTAAAACTCAAAAGAGTTGTAGTGACGTGAGATGTGAAGTAATTTTGGCATGGATTCACAGTAGTACAATATTTTTTAAAATTCCGAAATAGAAACAGGCAGATAAAATATGATTTGGAGTTGCATAAAGTCCTTTGAGATATACATAGTGGAGCATATCAGGCCATATCAAGTATTTCTTCATGATGGTCTTCAAAGAATTCTTCAAAAGTATGAGTTGTAATGATGGTCTTCAAAGAATTCTTCAAAAGTATGAGTTGTATGGATCCAACATTGTTTCTTGAGTTATTGCAGTTCCTAATGTCTGAAGGTGGTATTACATGTGGTGATAAAAACATTCCATAGCCTTTCATGATCTATGCAATCAAAGGCTTTGCTATAGTCTATAAAGCACATGCTGTTTTTCTTTTGGAATTCCCTGGTGTGCTTCATTAGCCATTGTATGTTTGCAGTGTGGTCCCTAGTGTCTCTTCCTTTCCTGAACTACACTTGAACCTCTGGGATTTCTGTCTCCATGTACGGTTGGAGTCTTATGTTGCAGAGTTTTGAATATGGTTTTGCTTGCGTGGGAGATTAGTGCTATCGTCCTATAGTTTTTGTAGTCTCTTGTGTCTCCCTTTTTGTGGATGGGGATGTATATTGATCGCTTCCAATCTGTTGGCTATCATTTTGTTTTCCATATCTGTTGACATATGTTGGTTAGCACTAGAGTTGACTCTGTCAATGTGGATTTCAGCAGTTCAATTAGAATATCATCTGTTCCTGGTGATCTGTTTTTTCTATTTCTCTTATTGCAGTTTCCATCTCACTTTTTAGAATTTGAGGTTCATCTTCATATGGCTCTTCATTCCATGTGTAATCTCTTTTGTATAATTCTTCTGTGTATTGTATCCAATGTCTTTTTATTCCTTCCTGGTCTTGAATTATGTTATTTTTATTGTCATAGAGCATCCCGTTCCTTGGTTTGAATTTTCCTTTGATTTCCTGGATCTTGTGAAACAGATCCCTTGTTCTTCCCTTTTTGTTGTTGTCATTTATTTCTCTGCATTGGTCATTGTAGTAATTTTCTTCATTTTTCTGCACAAGCCATTGTACTGTTACATTCATGATTCTTTGTTCCTATCTCCCTTTTGTTTTTCTCTTCTTTTTTATTTCTTGTAGTGTTTTGTCTGTCATCCATTTTTTTTCTCTTTCATTTTGTTTATTGAAAGTGTCTCCGCATTCTTCTTTTATTATATCCCTAGCTTCAGACCATAGTTCTTTTGGTTCTCTGTCTATTACTTTTAGTAGTGCGAATCTGTTTCTTATGTTGTCAATAAATTCTGTTGAGATATTATTAAGAAATGTTTTTGGGTCGTCTCTGTCTGTGTGGTGTGGTAGGATTTGAGAATGAGTTCAGATCCACCTAGCCATTTGTAGTTGGAGGGAGTTTCCTTCTCAAACTCTATGGCCAAGCCTAGGCATGCATGTTGTGCTTTGTTGCTTTCCTGTCAGGACAATAATCTAAGCTATCAAAGAACTAGTGTGTTAGTCTTGCAGCATAAAAATAAGGAAAGGAGAGGGAGGGGAAAAAATGAATGTGGCAGACCTTTAAGACTAACTGGTTTTTTATTTTAGCATGAACTTTTTTGGATATAAACCAACTTCTTCAGACGCAGTACCCATAGCTAAATGCAATACTGCTAGCTGATTCACACTCTTAATAGCCAATGTAATAAAATATCTTCATCAATGTCTTTTAATTTCTTGTGGAATCTTAAAACACACTGTTGGTTCTGCTTTCTCTATTTTCCTGTCAGTTTGTTTATTCAGATGACCCAGCAGCAGGAACAACTGCTGTTAGCAAGCAGCCGGAAGCAACCTATGTTGCTTTTTCTTATGTTGCCATCTGCACCAACTTTTAAGCCCCTGCCATTAAAAGTTTGCCCTAGTTATTAGGTTGTGTTAACAGTAATAGAGTTCTTCCTAGATTTGTGAAGCACAGCCCCAGTAAACCAAGCTTGATATTTCCTTTTTGCAGAGCTTGGGAGACTTGCTCTTTTTCAGGCTAGAGTTTTCAGAATCCTGCAGCCAGCATGATCTTGTGCTTTCCTAATGGAACTCATTTTTTTTTTAATTGTAATTTTGTCATGTTTTTATTCCCATGTTTTAAACCTTGTTGTTTTATCTCTATTGCTGTACTTCCGCCTCGATCCATTGGGAGAGGCTATTATTATTATTATTATTATTATTATTATTATTTGCTTTGCCCTGCTAAGGCTTATTATATTTATGCTCCCTCAGCTGTCTGTGAGATGTGTGGTATTGTGGGCACAAAAGATGCCTTCTTCTCCAAGACCAAACGTTTCTGCAGTGTCTCCTGCTCCAGAAGCTACTCTTCAAATTCCAAGAAGGCCAGCATCCTGGCAAGGCTGCAGGTGAGCAAGACCCTTTTGATCAAGCCACAATTAATTTTTAAATTAGGTATAAACAAACATGAAGAAATTATTTGGATAATAAATATAATTGAATACCTGCCGGGGCATTTTTACAAAATGTCCATAAATGGACAAATTTGTGGAGGAGATGGCTATTGGTGACTATTAATACTAATGGTTATATATTGCCTCCAGTATCGAAGGAAGTATTTTTCTTAAGGCTATAGTTGCAAGAGAAAATAAATGGAAAGGGTGTTTTTGCCTTCATATCCCACTGGCAGGCTTCCCATAGGCAATTGGTTAGCCATTTTATAAACAGAATGGTGGACTAAATGGGTCTCTGATATGACCCAGAAGGGGCCTTCTTGTGCTCTTAAAAGCAATTCTACAAAAGAAGGACTTCAGGTGCCACTAGGTTTGTGCCAAGAGGCTGCACTGGGTAACAGTGGACAGATTTGGAAATGTTTGGGAACAGTTTTTCTCAGGGATTATAAAACCTTGAATTCTCCTAAAAGTTATGTATCAACATACTTAAAGGTATTGATATTAACACCAATCAGTTTCCAGAGGTGTAGTTATATTGGTTGTAGGAAACAGACTATTATGATTCCACAATGTATGGAAGTACCTCAACTCTGCCCTAATCCTTTCAATCCATGCTTTTGTGGAATAGGGTCTTTTACAATCTTTCTTGCATGATTCTGATTAGGGAATTTGAGAATGGTGATTATTCCAGCTTGATTAATTACACACAGAAAGGGAGAAGTTCTATATAGGTAACCCTCGCTCAGAATAATGATTTTTATATGTGTTAGGACAACTTGACCAGAGTTGGTTTCTTTCAGATTTAGATTTCTATATGAGAAGATGCTTTTGAGAGGAAGGAAGAAAATGGGACCACTAGCTGAAGAAAAGAGTGCTAATTAATGGTACTGCATCATCTCAGCATATAAAAACTGCTTGGATGGGAGATTATTTTACTCAATATAAAAATAAGGAGTTTATAAATAATTGTTTCCCCCCCCCCTTCCTTATATGAATTTCCTGTTTAAATGATTACTGAAACTTTCAGGTACAGAGTTCCATTTTCTTCTTCTCCAGAAAATTAAAATCATGCCATCCATTCAGAATCCACAAGGCAAAAAATTGTGTACCTTCCTTTTTTAGTGTGAATGACAATTTTATTTTGGCATGGGCCTCTCTAGTCTAGAAGTTACTTTGTCAGACACATGTAATGAGAGATGTTGTAGCCAGTAAAACCCATGCCACATCTCATTACATAAATCTGACAACGTCACTTTTAGCTTTGGAAAGCTGCAGAAATAACAATATATTTGCTAGTGTTCATGGTACTGAAAGGCTTCCCTGTAGATGCCTTTAAATAGGTTAACAAGGCAACTCTTCTAGTTTAATAGTTTTTGTTTATTAGATCATGTCAAAGGAAGCAGCAAGGTTTGTCTGTGTTTTGCATGATCTGACCCATGTATTTCTTCTTTTTGTCGTGTATTGTTTTGTTACACTTTCACAGGGTAAACCACCTACGAAAAAAGCCAAAGTCTTGCACAAGGCAGCTTGGTCTGCTAAAATTGGGGCTTTTCTCCATACACAGGGGACTGGACAGTTGGCAGATGGAACACTTACTGGTCAGGATGGTAAGTGCTGTCACCTATTTCAAGCTGTGGAGTAAATAGGAAGTTCTTCAGAGCTGTGCATATGATAAAAGTATTTTTTTTAAAATAAAACAGACCTACTCAGAGAAAACAGCCAGTGTGGTGTAGTGGTTTGAGTCAGTGGCATAATTGGGGAGGTGCGGCCCACACTGGGTGACACCCCAGAAGAGGATTGACACCCAGTCAGGTCTCCTCCTGCACCCCTTGCTGCCACTGCTAGTACAGTGACTCAGAGGCACTAAGGGAGAGGGCTGGGGGCCCATCCACCTCGCTGCCACTGCATCATCCTACTCATAAGTAGGAAAAGGGGAAACACTGAGGAAGGGGGCTGGGCCCTCCTCCATCTTGCTGCTGCTGCATCATCCTACTCATCAGTAGGACAATGCATTGGCACTGGGGGAGAGGGTTGTTCCCTCCCTCTAGCCTGCTGTCACTGCGTGGTCCTACTCATGAATAGAATAACACAGTGGCACAGAGGGAGAGGGCCAGGCCCTCCTCCAACTCGCTGCCACCATGGAATCCTACTTATGAGTAGGACGATGCAGTGGCACCAAGGGAGAGGGCTGGGCCTGCCACTCCCTGAAGCTTCCCCCCGGGAGCCCCTCCCCAGGTGACATCAAGGGTTGGGACACCACTGGTTTGAGTGTTGGACAAGGAGACTGGGAGATCAGGGTTTGAATCCCCACTCAGCCATGGAAACTCACTGGATGATTTTGGGCAATTCATACTCTCCCAGCCTCAGAGAAAGGCAAGGGCAAACCACTTCTGAACAAATTCTGCCAAACAAACCCCTTGATATGTTCACCTTAGGGTCTCCCTACGTTAGAAATGACGAGGGCACACAACAAAAACAACTGGGAGAAAAGTGTTAATGTGTAAAGAATAAAGTACATTGATTATACATTATATAGTGGACCCTTGGTATCCGCTGGGGTTTGGTTCCAAGACCCCCTGTGGGTATCAACATCTGTGGGTGCTCAATTCCCATTATATACAGTGATGTAGCAAAATGGTGTCCCTCATACAAAATGGCAAAATCAATGGAAATTTTTTTGGGGGGGGGAATATTTTCAAGCTGTGGATGATTGAATCCATGGATGCAGAATCTGTGGCTATGGAGGGCCAACTGTATTGATATAATTAACCACTGGCCAAAATGATTGGGGAATTCTAAGAGCTGTAGTCCATAATAATAATAATAATAATAATAATAATAATAATAATAATAATAATAATAATAATAATGTTTTTAAGGTCTGGTTATTCTTCCCTTATAACAAGAATTCAGAGTTCTGTCCTAATAATTTCTGTCCTAGTTTATTGTACACTCTGCTTTCCTTTCTACATCTTTTCCTGGTTCAGACACCCAGTAACTAAGGTAATATTTGGGCCATCTTCTGTTAGACATAAGAGTATGCAGGCAGGTTCAAGTGATTCTTTACATTTTTTGTAAAAACTAGGGCATCGTAGCTGTCTTTAACACTTTGTTCATCAGTATGTTTTATCTCTTAGTACCTCATGCTGACACAGAATTCATGGGGAGCTCATTCTTAACCATATTAGGTAGGAACTAGTGCTCAGATTTGAACTGAGGACTGAATATGATTAGCCAACCTAGTGAAGAAGGGAACTACTTATCTTTGTCCATGGTTAAAATTGATACCTATCAAGAATTGGGATTGGGTAATACCTTTATTTGATCACTAAAATATAATGGAAATTTTGAATACTTCAGAAACCTTAATTGGCATTCTCAGCATTGTTGAGTGGGATGGGAGAAACAGAAAAGTCTGAAAACCATGCTGACCACATGTTAAAAGCCACATTATTTATAGTTAGTGTAACATCACAAGATGAAGATTCCAGGCTTAAAGAATCAGTTTGAAGTGTGATGGTACTTTCCTTCAAGAAACATTACATGAATGTTTTTAGGACTGTCATGAATTTGGAGACCTGTCCATTGCCTTAAAGGTAAATAGGATGTGGTGGCTCAAGTGGTTGAGACACTGACTCTGTTAATTGCAAGATTGGCAGGTTGTCAGTTCGAGCCCCAGGTGCTGCATGATGGGGTAAGCTCCTGTCACTAGTCCCAGCTTCTGCCAACCTAAGAGTTCAAAAGCATGCAAATGCAAGTAGATAAATAGGTAATATTTCTCAGTGGGAAGGTAAACAGCAATCTGTGCAATCATGCTGGCCACATGATCCCAGAGTAGTCTCTGACAACACTGGCTCTTCGGCTTAGTAACGGAGATGTGCACTGCCCCCTATGGTCAGACACGACTTGACAACCTTGTCAGCGGGGAATACCTTTACCTTTATCTTTTACCATTGCCTTTAATATTGTCACCTTTGTAATACTTAGTAAGATGGTCAGGAAGCAGAGAGGGAATCTTGCTCCTGATCTCTGATTATGTGATCTTCCCTGTACAGTCTGCAATTGTTTTGGGGAAGTGATTTAGAAAAACAGCTACCTGAGATGTAGCTACCTTTCTTATTTATTCTGGATGAAGATCTCTCTGCATTTTGAAAACATGCATGCTGTTATGGGATCAGGATGCTGTTCCAGTGAAAGACATTGTCATGCCTGTTGATGTACCCATTTCATTGCATCTGTTTCCCAACCTTGAGCCTTCTGTACTGAGATGGTCCTCATAGTCCTCTGTATCCTCTCGTAGCTGTCATTGCAGGGTTTGACTGGGGAACGTACCTGCAGGACCATGAATGCAAGGCTGCACCTGTTAGCAGTTTCAAACATGTGAGTACTCTCTGGTTTTCATCATGCTTAAATGTGCTGTACTGTATTCCTCTAGACTAGAAGTGGAGAAAGTGTGGCCTGTCTGTGGGTTCTGGCTCCATTTTGCAGTTCCTGAAGCCCACCCTTAGAACCCCACCCAAAGCCCCCCTCATTTTAATTTTTTTTTTCAGCCTTAAAATTTTCTTGCCTTACATTTTGCCTTAAAACATCAAAACAGCCACAAAAATATAGTGGGTTAGTTCCCTTTTCCCAAACTGCAGAAAAAATGAAAGAAAATGTCAGGTTTTCAGCCCAAAATCAAAATTGGTAGTAATATTATAGCACTTGAGATTATGCCAGAGAAAATGCTGTGACCTATGTGGTTAATCCACCCCTCTCTAGCTAAGAGAGACCGAGAAGGAATCTGAGCAGCTTCTGTTTTGTCTTCTGAGGACGCTTGGTTGTGCTTTTCAATAATGATTTTTAAAACCATGATGAACAGAAAAGATTCCCACTGTGCAGAATAGCATGGCAGACTGCCTACCTGGGAAAAAGTAGGAGCGCCATATAAGGCAAGCTTGAGGAACAATTATATAGAATAAATATAACTTTAAATAGTTTGCAAACTGCATACTGTGTCTACAAAAAGTAAAGAATGGCTTCTTTTAAATCAGGAGTGGGGATCACATAGTGCTCCAGATGTTATTGGACTCTAACTTGCCTCAGTCCTAGACCATATGGCCTGTGGTTGAGGATAATGAGAGTTAAAGCCAGCACAGTCGGGAAGATTATGGGTTTCCACTCTGTTGTAAATAAGTTACAATTAGGTTCTTCAAACATCTTAAAATATGAACAATAAATAGAAAACATAAGACATTGGGGGGTTTGCCAATAATAATATGAAAGCATTGAACTATGACTCTGGAGATCAGGGTTCGGATTCTGGCTCAGCCATGGAAACTGACTGGGTGACCTTGGGCAAGTCACACCCTCTCAGCCTTAGAGGATGTCAATAGCAAACCTCTGAAAAAGCTTGCCAAGAAAACCCCATGATAGGGTCACCTTAAGGTTTCCATAAGTTGAAGTCACATTGCAACAACAAAAATTGTTACAGAACATTTTCCTTAAGAACCTCAAAAAATATTTTGTTTCTTGATATATCAAAATATGTCTTCAAACAACAAAAACCAAAACATTTTCACTGTCTGAATGAAATATTTTCCCTTTAGTTTCTTAGCAAAATATGTCCCCTTTCTCCTCTCCCTAATTTTTTGTTTCAGTCATGAGGACTAGGAATGTAAGATAGTAGAGTTATAAGCTATCTATATCTCATATCTATAGTTACCTACCAACTATCTACAGTGCCATTTCTAATATGCATTTCCCTCATCACTTTGACTATATAAACATGCAAATATAAATAATACTTCTGATTTGTGGCTCTTTCTGTGTCTTGTCTTGTTTTTTTCACAATGCTCCCTGTTCTTCACCAAACCTTCCAACTTGTAGGTGCCTCTTTATGACCAGTGGGAGGATGTGATAGAAGGGATGAAGGTGGAAGTGTTGAATACTGATGCTGTCCTTCCAAGTCGTGTGTATTGGATTGCCTCTGTGATTAAGATTGCAGGTGGGTCTTTTGAAAGAGGTAGTAGAAAAGATTTAGTTTTATTGATTGATTTTTATATTAATATGCAATCTGCCTTTAACTTGACCTGTGATATAGGCAACTGTAGATTTTCAAGAAAACAAGAGTTAACTCCCAAGTGTTCTGAACAGATTGGACTCTCTTGATTTTACCTTTCAATTCACTTTCTGCCACTCCTCTGTATTAGGTAAGAAGGGCAGAGTTTCCTCCCCAAAAGTCTGGGTTGTGTAATTTTTAAAAAAATTTATCATCATCATCATTTATGTATGTAGCACCATCAGTGTACATGGTACTTCACAGAGTAAAAAAAACACAGAGTAAAATAACACAAAAACAGCAAGCTTGCCAGAGGCAATTGAACACACACATGCACACACACACACACACACACACACACACACACAGGAAGGGAAAAAATGTAAAAGTAGTACGATACAATTGAATTATCCAAATAAAAATACAAAAAACCCAATGCAATACAATATACATGCAGTCAAAATATGCAAGGGTATGAAAAGATATTAAACTTAAGTTTGAAAAGCTTTGGAAAACAAGAATGTTTTCAATTGAGATTTAAAAACGAAGGAAGAAGAAGTCCGCAAATGTTCAAGGATGCCAATCCAGAGTATGGAACAACAAGTTAAAAAGTGCAAAGCCAAGTCGTATAGGACTTAAAACTTAAAAGAAGAAGCTTGTACTAAATCATTAAAGGGATAGGTAACCAATGAAGACATATCAAAACTGCTGATCATTGATGGACCAAAATGATAATTATAGCAGGAGAATGTAGAATAGAAACCAGGGGGTTAAGGTGAGATAATTGAAGACTAGTCAAAAGAAGATTACAATCATCAGCTTGGGACATGATCAAGGTATTAACTTTAATCTTTCCAGAAGAACCAGATAGAACAATTCTGATTTTTGGCAATATTACAAATATTACAAGCAAAAAGAGGCATGACTTCACTATAGATTCAGTGTGAGGAACAAAAATAAAAAAAGTCTGAAATAAAACCAAGATTACATGCTTCCTTCGCTGGATAAATGGGAGTATTAACAGTGATGAAGAATGTATGTTGCAAAGAAGGGTTTGAAGGCAGTATAAGTATGTAGTTCTGTCTTTAAGAGCCAGCATGGTATAGTCACTTGAGTGTTGGACTGGTGATCAGGGATCAATTCCCTGCTCAGCCATGGAAACCCTCTGGGTGGTCTTGAACAAGTCATAATAATAATAATAATAATAATAATAATAATAATAATAATAATAATAATAATAATAATAATAAGTTTTATTTCTAACCCACCCCTCTGCAAAGCAACCAGGGCAGCATACAACAGATTAAAACAATACAAGGATAAAAGCCATCACCAAATACCCCCCCAACCTTCCCACCCCTTAAAAATAGATTAAACTAAAATGGTATTAAAAACAGCATCAAACAATAAAATCGTAAAACAAAACAACAAACAGTAGCAGCTAGGGGTAGGAGAGCAGATTAATAAACCAAACCATCTAGGACAGGGGTAGGCAACCTTTCCCCTTTAAGGGACGAGGGACTTCAGCTCCCAGAATCCCAGGAGCTATTGGCCAACATGGGACTATTGGCCAACATGGCTGAGGCTTCTGGGAGCTGAAGTCCCTCGGCCCTTAAAGGGGAAAGGTTGCCTACCCCTGATCTAGGAAAAGAGCCGGGAGATTACTCCGGGAAGGCCTGCCGGAAGAGATCTGTCTTTACTGCTTTCTTAAAAGCAGCAAGAGTGGTAATAAGACGGATCTCGTCCGGCAGGCCATTCCATAGTCTGGGAGCAGTTGCAGAGAAGGCCCTCTGGGAGGTCTGTGAGAGCCTGGTCTTCATGGGCTGCAGCAGGTTCCTCCCAGAGGACCGAAGTGCGTGGGGGGGATCATACGGGAAGAGGCAGTTCCTAAGATAAGATGGACCCAGGCCATGTAGGGCTTTAAAGGTCAAAACCAACACCTTGTACTGTGCCCGGAAACTAATTGGCAGCCAGTGGAGAGATTTCAACACTAGTGTAATATGCTCTCTCCTTGAGTAACCTGGCTGCCATATTTTGAACCAGTTGGAGTTTCTGGGTTAGACACAAGGGTAGCCCCATGTAGAGCGTGTTACAGAAATCCAAACCTGAGGTTACCAGAGCATGTACCACAGTTTCCAGGTCCCTAACCTCCAGGAAAGGTCGCAGCTGGCGTATTAGCCGAAGCTGATAACAGGCACTCCTGACCGCCGCATTCACCTGACTAGTTATGTGAAGTGACGAATCTAGGAGTACCCCCAGACTGCGAACACAGTCCTTGGAGGAGAGTGTGATTCCATCCAGGACTGGAAGGTGTATTCCCAAGCCTGGTTTCGGGCCCGTCACTATTAGTACCTCCATTTTGTCTGGATTCAGTCTCAATTTGTTTTTCCTCATCCAATCCATTACCGCCTTAAGACAATCATTGAGAGGAGAGATGCCATCTGAGGTCTGGGCAGATGATCTGGTCATGGAGAGATATATCTGGGTGTCGTCAGTGTTCTGAAGACACCGTGCTCCATGCCTCCGAATGATCTCTCCCAGCAGCTTCATATAAATGTTAAATAGCATCGGGGACAGGATGGCGCCCTGAGGGACGCCACAATTAAGCTTGATTCTAGAAGAGCAACTGTCCCCAAGCCTTACCCTCTGGGATCTGCCCGAGTGGAAGGAACAAAACCACTGCAAAGCAGTGCCTAACTCTCTCAGACGATCCAAGAGGATGGAGTGGTCTACTGTATCAAAGGCCGCTGAGAGGTCCAAGAGCACCAGCAGGGTCACAGTACCCCTGTCAATACCTAAGCGGAGGTCGTCAGCCAGAGCAACCATGGTGGTCTGAACTCCATATCCTGTCCTAAAGCCGGTTTGAAATGGATCGAGATAATTGGTTTCATCCAAGACAGCTTGGAGCTGGGAAGCAATTGCCCTCTTGATCACCTTGCTTAAGAAGGACAGCAAGGAGACTAGTCTATAGTTATTCCTGTCCAGGGGGTCCAGGGAGGGTTTTTTCAGGAGGGGTTTAACCACCACCTCCTTTAGACAAGATGGAACAAAGCCCTCCCTGAACGACGTGTTGATGGTATCCCGAAGGAATACCCTTAAAGCGTCGTCCCCCCCCGGACAACCAGCCAAGATGGACAAGGATCGAGAGGGCAAATTGTCTTCCTCATCCTTCCAAGGAGCTTGTCCACATCATCGGTACTCACACATTGAAGCTGATCCAGTAAAATGCAATCAACGGAGTTGCTGGATACCTCACTCATAGATTCTATCAAAACATTGGCGTCCAGGTTGGCTCTTATTCGAGAGATTTTATCTGCAAAGTAGATGTTAAAAGCATCACAGCAGGCCACTGTAGGGTTAAGTAGAGGGTTCTGCACAGGAGGTACCTGTGTCAGTTCCCCCACAACCCTAAACAGCTCTGCTGGACGAGACTCTGCAGACGCAATGCGTGCAGAAGAGAAGGATTTCTGCGCTGCACGCAATGCCTCCCGATAGGAATCAAGGTGTTTCCTATGGCAAGTTCTGTTGGATAAGAGTCGAGTCTACTGCCATTTGCGCTCTAATCATTGTCCAGCTCGCTTCATCCTCCTAAGCTCCTCGGTATACCAGGGCTTACGATCAGGAATGGGCTGGAAAGGACGCTTGAGAGTGATTGTGTCGATAGCCTTGGTGAGATCGGTGTTCCAGATATTAACCAAGGCTTTGGCAGAATCACCAGCGTTACCAACCATTAAACTCTCTAAGGCTTTCTGGAAGCCAGTTGGTTCCATTAGCCTTCAAGGGTGGGCCATTCTAATGGGTCCACCAGCCCCGGAGGGGCAGATAGTGGCACTTAGTTCCATCTTGACCAGGAAATGATCTGTCCATGACAGCACAGAGGTTGCAATAACCTCTGCCCACGGATATTCCTGTTCCGTACTGAAGACTGCGTCGAGGGTATGACCCGCACAATGTGTAGGCCCGACAACCAATTGGGATAGGCCCATGCTTGTCATGGTTTCCTTGAACTCCCGAGCTGTGCCAGTTAAATTTGACAAACTGGTTTCGAGTGGGATGTTGAAGTCTCCCAGAACCAGAAGTCTGGGAGACTCCAACAGCAACTCTGAGACCAGCTGCGTCATATCGGTCAGGGAGTCTGTTAAGCAATGGGGTGGCCGGTATACCAACAGAATCCCCAAACTATCCCTAGTTCTCAGGCTTAGATACATGCACTTAATGTGGGCTGTTTCCGGATAGGCTTCCTGGTCAAGTTTAGGTTGTTTCTATGAACCAATTCCACACCGCCTCCCCGCCCACTCTCCCTTTCTGCTCACTAACCGAGTACCCAGCTGGGAGAGCCTGCGCCCAAGTAGCAGCGCTGGCATCTCCCAGCCAGGTCTCAGTAAAGCATGCCAAGTCGGCCGCCTCATCCAATATGAGGTCGTGGATGATATGTGTTTTGTTTTTTACCGACCTGGCATTGCAAAGGAGCAGAGTAAGGGTTTGTGGAATGGATGGTGCGCTCTCCAAGTTATCCTGGGAAACAGGGTGAACTGAAGAAGGGATAGGTATTAAGCATCAATCCCTTCTTCTTTTGTAACATTTATTCACTCTGTTGCCTCCATATCTTCCCTTCCCCCACACAACCTCAATCCCCGCTCCCTGACTCTTCCCAGCTCTATTACATAATGGTGACAACAAGAGATCCAGCTAGGCTCCTGTCCCACAGTGCAAGAGGACACTTTCACTGATTTTAAAAGAGTAACTAGATGGATCAATAAGATCATGATTCCTATCCAATCTAGACCATTATTAAGAACCATTGTGATGTAAAGCTGGATAGATAGTAATTACACTATATTATTGCTCAATTATGTGTCCTCCTACGACTTCCACATGCTGCCACCACCACCACCAGGGGACAGATTTTCTCAGGCCCGCGTCCCTGCAGTTCACTGCTGGCAGAGGCTTCTGTGAGGGCTGCACAGGTGGAGACAATCAGGACTCAGTCCTCTCCAGCCCCTGATTGCCACCCTCACCGCTGTGTTGCTGGGGGACAGATCTTCTCAGGCAGGGTTTTAAACCTGCCAGCATCCCTGCAGTTCACTGCAGGCAGAGGCTTCTGTGAGGGCTGCACAGGTGGAGACAATCAGGACTCAGTTCTCTCCAGCCCCCGATCGCCACCGTCACCGCTGACAGTGCACTTTCAGCCCCAGAAAACCCCGTGGAAGGTTCACCTCAGCATCGCCATAAGTCAGAAACATCTTGAGGGCACACAACCACAAAGTTAGAGAAGATGATGAAGCATCTGAAACACATACTAAAATATGATGTTCAGTATCAGAAGAAAGTTCTGGAATGGAAAAATACAGCTGAATATTATCAGCATAATAAAGATGATACTGAAATCTGTCAGAAGGAATATGACTAACCAGGGACAGAATATAATGAGAAAATAACAAAAGGCCTAGAACAGAATCCAGTGGAACTCCAAGCAAAAGGGGAAAAGATTATACACGATGTCCAGCAGTTAGATTAAATAACCAGCCTGAGAGAGAAGACATGAACTGAGGCAAGGCAAACATATAAATTAGCATTGTGGTTATTTGTTTCCTGTTTGATTAGCTACCCTTGCCTCTTGCATTATGGGTCCTGGACATGAGTTGGGAAGAACTCCATCTAAGAGAGAGAGATTTAGTGTACATAAATAATTTTCCTATTTATTATGAGTGGAACATGCATGTATCCAGTCTTTGTATAGGTAACTGAAGCTATCTGTTACTTTCTCCTTTAGATACCTCCATGATATCAAGAACACCCAGGGCATTTTGCTTTAGGCTGTGAATTGCAATTGCATAGCTCCATTATTAAACTAACTGGGCAAGGGGGCTGATGTTGCTACTCACAGTGATTCTGTGAAGACGTTGCCCCCTTTTAAGATATTTATTTTGTTAATTCAGTATGTATCAAGTGACACTGGCTGCCTCCAATAGTCCTTGCCTGTCTGCCTATAACATTTGTATCCCTAGATTACTGTATCCTGCTAGTTTTCTTGATTGCACCATGTTTCTATTATGGCCACTAACTGTGAAAAAACATGGTTTTTGGTTTCCCTTGACATCATTCCGAAGCTTTTAGACATAGTATAGAAACTCCTATGCTAGAGAGTCTCTTATCACACTAGTCAGTTGTTTTGGGTTGTTCTGTTTGAAAGCCACTTTTACACTTGAAAAGATATCAGAATGGCAGCATACTCTTTGGTACCATCACTGCATTTCCACTTCAATGCCAAAGCATTAGTTTACTTTCTTGCACTTGAAATATGACAGTATCAGTTGTACCACCGTTAGCTTCACCTACTACTGCATGATTTTTTTTAAAGGGCTGTAATTCACAACTATAGAATTGCTCAGTTACATAATGACACTATTATGGAATCACTTCCACCATTTTTTCCATGTTTGTTTCCCCCAAGTTCTGCTTTTGTATATTATTCTTTAAATGTTTGTATATTTATTCTTAATTTAATCTTTAAACTTTTTCCGAACCCGTGTTTTCTATGGACATTAAGCTTTAATAGGATTATGTCAGAATTGTGCTATTGCGCTACTCCTTGTATTTAAAAAATTAAAATAATGTAAAGAAGCATACCAGACAATGAAGAACAAATGTACAGTGGCTCTTTTGGGAATCCTAGTGTCCTCCCAGCCCAACCAGGGAATCCTTAAGAGAGGAAAATGAAACCACACCCACACCATACCCCAATATCGTAACAAAGCAGAATGAGGCGTTTGTACCCAAAGTGGAAACTATATACCTGTATACATGAGGCCTGCTTCTGCCTTATCCTCCAATTGTGTGATCAAAATCAGCTGCTGTTGGTTTTCTCCCACTTACTCTCTCACTTATGCTCCCACTTTTTAAAAACTATTTTAATACAATTGCCAGTAGATTGGCTCCTTACTGGTTCAAATGGCGCCCATCCATTTTGGTTAGACTGAGCCTTTCCCAAATGTTCTTCACTATGAAACAAATTTAGAAACCTCCTCCATGCACCACAATCCCATCCTCATGTTGACAATCCTCATCTATAATAATAATAATAAATTTTATTTATACCCCGCCCCTCTGTTAACAACAATCGAGGCAGCTTTGCCTGTGTAGCTGGCACTTCCTATGTAACATCTCATTGTTTCAAAGAAAGCTGTCTTAATGGTCTTGGTATTTAAACTTATTTAGCTCTTAGGACTTTACCATTTATTTTCCCTGTTTCATTGGTACCAGTGTACACCATAACCACTGACTCCTCCCTAGCACTATCTGTAGATATGATGTGACCTCACATCCTTCACATCAATCAAGAAATTGCAAGGCTCTTAATGACAGGAGACTTACTCATGAGGTTGGGTACCTTGAGACCCTCCAGCTTGGAGATGGACAAGCTTTCTTCCTTCTGATATTTGCATTTCAACTCCCATAGCCCTTGCCATTGGCCTTACTGGTCGGGAAATTCTGGGAGTTGACGTCCAAATATCTCCATGCCTGTTCTAACTTGAAGCACCTGGGTCTTGTACATGCAAAGCTCCTGAAAAAGTATACCTGTTAATATGGCATACTTGGTGATCTTGATAATCATGGTGGAGAAAGGCATGTACAAGTAAAGACAGTTGCTTTGGTGTGTGTCCTGTGTCCAAAAAACAATAAGAAATTAGTGAAGGTGCTAAACTCTAGAGAAGCTGTAACATGGATGGATTATGTGTATCTATAACATGGATGGGGTACCCATGGGGAAATTAATTACCATACTATGCTGTGTGTCAGCCATAGGATTCAGGAGGGCTATTATTATACCTTATTATTATTAGGCTGTAGGGCATGTAGTGGGCTGTAGAACATTTTTCTAAAACTAATGGCAGAAGCTGTGTTAGGAGGCAGATTCAGAAAGTTTCTTTTCTGGACTACAGCTTCCTACATTAACTTTGCCATTAGGAGTCATAACGTTATCTTAATAATGACCCTCATGAATCTGCAACTACATAATCTGTGCTGGCTGCAGGATTCTTGGAGATGTAGTCTGAAAAAAGTAACTTTTCTGAGACTGAGAAAAGGTTTTCTGCAGAAAGTACAGTCGCCCCTCCATTGTCGCGGACTTGAGATCCGCAGTTTTGAATATTCATGGAGGGGCGACCTCCATTAAGATTAATGGGGTGCACCCCCACAGGTGGCATGCTCCATTCAAGCCTATGGGGCTTCAGTATCAGCAAATCTCTATTTTCGCAGGGGGGTCCAGAATGAATCCCCTGCGAAAACGGAGGGCTGACTGTATTGTTATAACTGTCAGGAAAAAAGAGGTACGGTGTTCAAGACTTGATGGTTGATTTCTCTCTCTCTCTCTCTCTCTCTCTCTCTCTCTCTCTCTCTTTTTTTTTTTCTCTCTCCAAAAATCAATCACGATAGGATACAAAGCATTACTGCGTTATGAAGGATTTGAGAATGACTCCAGCCATGATTTCTGGGTCAACCTGGGCACTGTGGACGTGCACCCTATAGGCTGGTGTGCCGTTAACAGTAAAATCTTGGTTCCCCCACAGAGTAAGTATCTTCAGTGTCATCCAAAGCTAGAAAAAGTTACTTTTTTGGACTAAAATTTCCAGACATCCTAGGCAGCGTGACCAGTGGTCCCTGCAATTACATAATCATTTCCAGGCTTGGGTCTCACCCAAGTATGGTGCTTTGTTTAATTCACAATGGCATTAACTTTTACCTAGTCAAATCAGATTGTATGTATGGGATCCAGTGAGTATTCAATCCTTTATTCTTCAGTCTGTAATAAATTAGGCAAATTGGAAACGTTAATATAAAGTACTTAATTTGCATGTGTGCTTTCAAATCTGAAGGTTCATAAGGTGATGTTACAGTATTTGCTCAAGGGATTGGGTTCTTGGAGGGGAATGAAGAAATCACTGTGCATGGTTGATTCATATTGTCTTGATCCAGTACATCACAAAACTCAGCTCCTCACTTGAATTCATGTCTTTAGCAAATACTCCCTACTTCGAAGCCACTTGTTTTAATTACCTGATTTCTGTTTTGATAGTACTTCTCATGAAACTGCTCTCCTCGCTGAAAGCCACAAAGGGCACTTAGGTAAAAGAGTGATTGGTTATATAATTTCCAAAGGGATAGCCACATCCTGTGGCACCTTAATTATTAACCATTTTATTATTACATGAATGTGTGTGGCCTATAGACCACTTCACCAGAGTCATCAAACGTTATCCAGAATTTCAACAAAACAACAACTTTGCTTAACAAATTTGATATAGCATGAGTTATGATAAATTCATCTGATGCACAGAGTATAATGTTAGTAGTGTGTGTGTATGTGTATACATATGCATGTACACGCACACCTTGTAGTCCATGAAAAATGATGCTGTAATAAAACCATGATTTTTAAAGGTGCTATACATTTTCATTTTGCTGCAACACAAACTAACACAGCCACCCCTTTGAGTATCACAAGAATTTCAGTATTTGTTCCATTTACACAGTTGGAAGTGGAATTATGAAAAGTGAGATCAGAAGGAAATAAAATGCAAAAGTACAGAACTAGCATTCACAATTACTTGGTGACTATTACTCTCTTGGGCAACATGTTTGTTTATCTGGAATGCTCACATTCATTTTTTGTTACCATGAACTCTCTTCTCCCTTTGTGTAAAATGGTGATCAAAGTGTGGCCCTCCAGATGTTGTTAGACTTCAGCTCCCAGCATTCCTCATCATTGGTTACACTGGCTAGAACTGGTTGGAGCTGCAATTTAACAGCATTTGGAGACCCACAATTTGCCCACCCCAGTATCAAATCTCAGAAACTAGGAGGCTAATAAGCAGAATATCCAGGGGCTGAGGCAGAGTTCACCATAGCTAGCAGAATAAAAACAAATTATACAGAATAACACACAGCTTGCATGAGTTGTTGCCCTTTACAGCATTTGGCAGCCCAAAATGCAGAACTTGCCTTGGCACAACATAAAAACTGACAAGCTGACACATTGTCACGGCCCATTTAAAATCCATAGTTAAACCATGATTGGAAAGTTTGTGTGCTTGTTCAAGGCAGCAGTGTGTTGCAATTAGAGCTTGGAACAGTAAGTAGAGAGATCTTGTAGCACCTTTCAGACTAACTGGGGAAAAAGGTTGGCTGCATAAGCTTTCGTAGACTTCAGTCTACTTCCTCAGATGCATTTAGGGAGGTAGATTTAGGTCTGTGAAAGCTCATGCAGCCAACTTCTTTCTTTAAGTTAGTCTCAAAGGTGCTACAAGAGCTCTCTACATACTGATTCTACAGACTAACAAGAGCTTGGAACAGTTACTTTTGTGGGACTACAATATTCAGAATTCCTTAACCAGCATCACTCTTACCAGGATTGTTCTAAATAAGTAATGTTTCCAGCTTGTAGTCGTGGTTGAGATTATGCTGAATCTTCTGTTCAAGGACTCTGTGGTATTTTTGAAGGTACAAAGCATGCAGATGAGGGATCTTATTGGGCAGAGCATGAACTTACAGAAAGCTTTTAAGTTTATGCAGAAAATGGGGAAGTGGCTCTGTATAGTTCTGTGTACTGCTGCAAGTATAAAAGGTTCACTATATTGGCTCTTGTACACTTTTCTGGGCAGCGATCCATTCCAAGTACACCAACTGGAAGGAGTACCTCATGAAAAAGCTTGTGGGATCCAGAACCCTCCCAGTGGACTTCCATATAAAGGTAAGGAAGAAACCTTTTTTTACACAGAGGGCAGAATATTTATTTGCCATCCTTCTGAAGATATGTTGCCAGACCTCATTTCTGCCTAGAAATTGTGGTGGGAGCAGATTTATAGCTTGATGATGGAAGAAAGGTCCCTTGGGTATGCTAAACCCCAAATTGTGGGTTTGGGTATGTTGTATACGTGATATACAGTTAGCCCTCTGTTTTCGCAGGGGATCCGTTCCGGGGGGGCACGAAAACGGAGACTCACCAGTATTCAAACCCCATAGTCTTAAATGGGGTGTGCTCCCATGGGGGTGCACAAGCGCATACCCGCAGGAGCGCACCCCATTGATTTTAACGGAGGTCTCCCCTCTCTGAATATTCAAAACTGTGGACCTCAAGTCTGCAAGAAAGGAGGAGTGACTGTACTATTGGGTTCAAAGCATTTGGAAACAAACATGGAATGGTGTAAAGTTGGTTGAATTTTTATCTAGATGTTCAAACTGAATGGCCAAAGGATTTTAGTAAAGAATAACTTAAGTCCAGCTATTTTAATTCATTGTCTTCATTGGCTTATCTCAAACAGTTCTTTAGTTTGGAAGTATATACAGTGCAGTATATAAACCCTGCAATAGTTTCTGCTGGAGAGGAGAGAGAAAGAAGCTCCCTCTGCTGGCATGTTTTAGAAAGCATTCTTGGCCAGGAGGTATTTCTCTTCGTAATCTGTGTTTCTCACTAGTGAGATGGCGGATATAAGAAAGAGCTTTTGCAGGTTTTGCAAGCTTCTGAGTTAAATGTGCACTAACCAGCTATGCTTATTCGGAATTGCTGGAAATGTTGATCTGTGTCTGCTGAATATCCACTGTGAGAGAGTGATTAGTGGCTGCAGGGATGGGGTTGTTTGGGAGCCTGTTTCAGTATGTTTTTCTTCCCCCTTGCATTCTTTTCCTTTGAGGCTTAGAGAAGGAAGATTAGGCAGTGAGTGTCAAGAATACTTTTTCTTTGTGGAAGCTCTAAAGCCTGCAGGGCCCTAATGATATTATCAAAAGCTCCACGTTTGCTTTAAAATAAGCCCCACTGCAGAAATATGGGTTGACAACTGAATTACAAACAAGACTTTTTTTTTAAACTTCACAAATGCAAAGGCATAGACTGCCTCTGTACCTAAGTTATTTATTAATTTTTTTATATTTGATGATGTGCTTAATGTACAAAAAAAATGAAACACCCATAAAGGGAAGTCCCGCTGCAGTCTGTAAAGCCTGCTTTTTTAATAAGCACAGATAGGGTGATTGGCCTGAAATTTTCTTGCTTCATAATATTTCTTAATATTTTCCTATAGTTTTTAAAAATGCTTTAAAATATTTCTTGTATATTAGGGCAGTCCTTAAAGTAACCTTTTAGGGTTGGTCAGCCTTGACCCCATATTCTAGATTGGGGATAAAAAAAGAGTGATTTATGTAAGGCCACTTTCTACACACCATGTGTATCTTTGTACACTTCTGTAATTCTTCCCCTTGTCTTTTTTTCTAAGTTTAAAAAGCTTCCAGCATTACAATGTATCCTCTAAAGGAGTTGTTCTACTCCCTTGATCATTTTGGATGCTCTTTTCTTCACCAGGAAGTCCAATGGATGACTTTCAGCCAGCCATACTCTGTCATCTCAGTCAACCTCACAAAATTGTTGTGAGGACAAAATGAAGGCACACCCTGTAAGCTGCCCTGAATCTCTTAGAGGGAGGGATAGGTTTTTAAAAAATCCAAAATACTGTAGAATATCATACAGCCTGATTGATCTGAATGCTTTGGATTAGGCATGACCAAAATGAAAAGTATTAGGAAAAATCTAGTTTAAATTGGGATTTTGTTTGATTTGTGTGGCACGTGTCATTCATGAATAACTGCAAGGCTGCACTGTGGAAACAAAAAGATGGACTGAGGGGAACCTGTTTGCATAACAGGGAATATAGCAGTGTTTCTCTTCATCTTTGGTTAGATGACTGAGAACATGAAATATCCTTTCCGCCAAGGAATGAGAGTGGAAGTAGTGGACAAGACCCTTGTTTCTCGAACACGTGCGGCTGTAGTAGACAGCATAATTGGTGGCCGTCTGAGACTCATTTATGAGGATGGGGACAGTGATGATGATTTCTGGTGCCACATGTGGAGTCCCTTGATCCACCCTGTGGGCTGGTCCAAAAGAGTTGGCCACTCCATAAAGAAAGCAGGTGAGTGTTTGTGTAGGTCATACCTTCAAGTCAGTTTCAACTTGTGAAGACTCTATGAATGAGAGATCTACATACATAACAGGAATCTTTACTGGCTCTTACTCACTTTCCTTGATTTCCGATTGAACATGTTAATTCCCAGATTTGCACACCCTGTTATAGAAGGCTTTTCTCAATGTAAATGTAATTATTCTATTCAAAAAACCTATGCATATCTAAATAATATATAAATCAGGGGTAGGCAACCTTTCCCCTTTAAGGGCCGAAGGACTTCAGCTCCCAGAATCCCAGAAGCTATTGGCCAACATGGGACTATTGGCCAACATGGCTGAGGCTTCTGGGAGCTGAAGTCCCTCGGCCCTTAAAGGGGAAAGGTTGCCTACCCCTGATATAAATCTATTGCACCTTTTTCTGGCAGTTAAAATAAGGAACCAGACTGATGTTGCACTGCTGAAAATTTTTCTTGTCAAAGATAACAGGTAGCACAAGTAGCTAGCAAATTCTGTATGCTTCATTCATCTTTTCCCCCTGATAATATCCTTCTATGTGTGTTTATGGGAAGAAAAATGCAGTGACATGGCAAACCATCCTACTTTCCGGAAGATCTATTGTGATGCTGTCCCATATCTCTTTAAGAAGGTAGGAAAGGATCAGGATTTTATTTCTATCACTGTTACGTTGGGTCAGTTTTTGCTTGGGGGGGAAGTTTGCATCCTTCCCAGGATGATTTTTGTGGACCTGTTAAACTCCCCCCTCCCTCAGTATGAAACAAGCTGGTAGCTTCCATGGAGTCCATGATAAGAATAATGGACTGATTGGAGATGGGATGGAACTCCTGGGTGAGCTGAAGGCAAGTGGAAATGGGGGGGGGGGGGAATAAGGGCTTGGTTTAAAAAAAATGCTTTCACTAGCTGGGGAAAACCTAATTCTTCTGTTGTTTGTTTAATTCTTATATGAAATTTAAATGGCAGTTGATAACTCTTAGCTAAGCAAGTCTAGTAAATACTATTTGCTTTATATTTCAACTTTAGTAGGGAAGACATACTGGAGAAAAGCCCTTTACCATGTGTATCCTATTTGCTTTTACAACTGTCCTGTGATGTGATCATTATCCAGTACTTCCACTATGGCAGCTAATGAAAGAGAGACTATGGGGGGGAAGCATACCGCCCCAAACGAGTGGCCCTGTACCACCCCTTTGAGCACCGGATCAGGACAACCGCACATGTGTGAACGCTGCACCAAAGGAGTGCCATAGCGCCGCCTTCTGTGTGGTCAGGCAGGCAGTGTGATGCCAGCTTGGGGATGGTGTTGGAGCATGTGTTGTCCAAACACCACACCACTACCCTGCCCCCAAGCTGACGCCCCTATAGCTCACTTAAGACCACCCAGCAAAGCCGTAAATGAAAAACAATATGAACTTAAAGCTCCCGGGATCCAGGTGTTAGAGTAGGCAGTCTACTTTCACACTTTTTAAAACAATGTATATCTTTTCCCCTCTAATCTGTACTAGGTGCGTGCTGTCTATCCAGAGGGTAGTTGGTTTGAAGAGGGCATGAAACTGGAAGCCATTGACCCTTTGAATATGGGCAACATCTGTGTGGCTACTGTTCATAAGGTATGCTAGTCTGAGAAAAGAGAGAAAGGCTATAACTAAGCACAGCTCTCTTAGCATCATTTGCCTTTTGAGGCTTTGGGGTTCAGACTTTGGACTTATAGCATGAATTGTTACAGAAACGTAGGAGCCCTTAGCAGACCTTTCAGATACAGAGCAGAGTACTGAGATTTGGGGGTTCCTTCTCTAAATAAGCATGCAAAATTCTGGCACTATAATCTTTTATGGGCCTCAATATTTTAATGTTTTGAAAGGAGTGCATGTGAAGAGTTTGGGAATTTTGTAATGTTTTAGTGTTGATGTGTTTAGATTTCACTAGTATTCTTGTTTTTTCTTGTGAAAAAAAGCATGAAAAGATCTTTGACAAAAACATAGAATGGAGAGGGTAGCAAGGAATTATGTCAAGCTTGGGCAGCGAACCTGATCCACTCCATGAGTTTATCTCCCTTTGGTGAACTGTGACCATAACATTGATTGAGAGGCCTTCAGGATTAAAGACTTGAGTGTAAGCTCCCTTTCATTTCTCTCCTGTTTTCAGGTTCTTTTAGATGGCTACCTCATGATTGGCATTGATGGCGCAGCCTCTCAAGATGGTTCAGATTGGTTTTGCTACCATGCTTCCTTGCATTCCATTTTTCCTGCTGGTTTTTGCAAGAAGAACAGTATTGAGCTGATCCCTCCAAAAGGTGAAATCAGAGCCTGAAAGCAAGAACTTACACTGTAGCATATTGTACCCAAAAATCACTAATTGCAAATGCAATTCTTTTTTTACCTGAAACAGTGATGCCTACCAACATTCCTTTTCCCTGCACGAAGACAATGGACTCTGCTTATTATTCATTGTGACCACTACAAATACCCCTGACCTCTTCCCTCTACCCATAATAAGCTGTACTTCATAGAAGATGAATGGCCTTTTTGCATGGCACTCTGAGAAATCTTCCAGAAATTTTAATGGGGTAATTTCTGTGAGGAGAGCAACTATAGTGCAGGAGTCCCATTACCTCTAGGGTGCTATACTCCCAGAGACTTCACAGAGCATTCTTAGCCACACAAAGAGGCCATGTTATTTGTTTGTTTGTTTGTTTGTTTTGCACTTTTTCCCAAAATGGGATCTGTGTAAGTCCTGGGCTTTTCTGTAAAAGAAGAACAAAGAGATTGTTTGGGGGTAATTGCCCAGGTGCAACAGCAGCTAGGAAAGGGTGCCTTTTGTTGGTGATGCGGGTCCATGGGGGTCCTAGAATCAAACCCCAGCAGATACTAAGGGCCCATTATATTTGATTTTCAGGAACAGAATTCCTTAAAACAAACAATGTTGTCTTTCTCTGCAGCAGTATAATTTGCTTGTGGTGTTTTTTGAGCAGATAGTCCTGGAGGGACAGCATTCCATTTAATGGTCTTGGTTTGGGAGGGGGGGTTATGGGTACCCCCCCCATCCTGCCTTCTGTCTTATTCCAGTAACTTTTCAACTTCATACTTCAGGTTATGATGCCAAGACTTTCAATTGGGCAAGTTATCTAGAAGATACCAATTCAAAAGCTGCACCAACACGTCTTTTTAACATGGTAAGTACCCCCTAGATGGCCAAGATCATAACAGAGGCACCAGCATATTCCCAAATCAGGGGATGTGATAATGAGAGCCAGGCAGCCTTATATGAAGTGTCATTTTGTCAGTCCCTGATACACTTATACTTTGGGAATAATGTAAACGGTTCTGGTTCACCTGACAGAGACTTTAAGGTTCAGGAAATGTCAATTAAAGTGATCGAGGAATCATAACACTTTGCATATCTAAGGAAGGTTCAGGCGCTAGGGGCATTTTGTTTTAGGGAGAAAGATCATGCTGGGAAGAATGGTTGAACATGATATAGGTTCTTGAAATCTATCACAAATTGTTTGTGGGAAGAGAGAAATTATTCTACGATTAATATTAAAACTTGGTGTTACTCTGTTGAATTGATTTTGTAGTAATTTTAGAACCAAGAAAAGGAAGTATGCAAATTGTAATGTATAGATTTCACTGTCTTAAGTGTTCTCCAGTAGTGGAAAACAGGCTTATCAGCAGCTGTAAAATGGAAGCTCCATGATTAGAATTTGTATATCTGTGAGTATTGAATGTTGAACTGTGGGAATGATTATCTCCAGTCTTGCCCTACTTTAAATTTTTCTAGAGGGAACTACTTCACCATTGTTGGTAAAATGCTGCTATGATGGATGGACTTTTGGTCTGATCTAGCAAGGCAACTGTTCTGTTTCTAAGAGAAGTACAGGAAACATCACTCCACTTGTACCTTATTTTTTGAGTTTCCAAAGGGTCTGATTTTAATTGATTACTATAAAGTAGTGATTGTCCTGCAAAATACCTTGGTGAAGATAGCTTTTGCTCTCTTGTCCAGCTTAAGGGATACATGAGTAGTTCTTCACTTCCCAACTAATATAATCATATATCTGGAATGGTATATGATTCTCAGAACTTGGTAGTTTTACTGTTTTTGGATAACAGCCTCCGGCGTTCCAGTGCTCTTACTGGCTGCTTGACTCTGGATACTGTGGGCCAGAAGTGTAACTTTTCTAAGCATTAGTCATTCTGAACTACTTCCTTTCCCTTGATCCCTTTCTTTGGATCCGAGGCTTGCATGGAAGTGCCTATGGTGCTGTAGTTGTAATCACTAACCTTTAGCATAGTGTTTACAGTGCTCTATCAAGGCAAATAGCCTTTTGATTCATTTATAATTTTATTTTTGTTTATAAAAATTTTTGCCTCAGCAGGGCCTGAAAACTGATTTCTGTTTTAGAACTTTTACACTATATAGAAATGTAAAATTTTACACAGCAAAATTAAGAATAAGAGTATGAACAATCTTTTAAAAAGAGTTGACCTGGTACAGTATCTACTTGTGGTTTATGCTGTTTTGAGTCTCCTGCTATCAAAATAATGTGTTTATGAAAGGGATCAGGTACCGAATCTGGTATCTTGAGAACAGAGGATCATTCAAAGTTTTTGTTTCTTTCCTTACTGTTATAAACTATCACTATTTGTTTGGGAAAACTTTGTGTACCATCATATTTCTTAATTTCCTTATTCATTAATTGGATTTTTGTCCTGTTTTTTACTGCAAAATGGGGTTCAGTAAGGCAGCTCACAATGAGGCTGAATTTTAGTAAAATATTAAAACATAAAACAATTTGAATATTAAAACACATTCACATTTTAGTGCTAAGTGTAAAATGAATTATATTTTGTATATTCTTCTTCGTGGTCTCTGCAAATCACACAATTGGGTATTCACTGCGC
>CM034708.1:181266457-181292021 GCA_020142125.1 Phrynosoma platyrhinos | reverse complement strand
AGATGACCACTCGAAGAAACACTGTTACAGGTAAGCAACCTGTTCATTCATGTTGTACTTAGAACTATAGCTCTAGTGGGCCAGGGTGGATACACACTGGAACTTCATAGTAGGCAATGTTGAAAAGGAATAAAAAATAATGCATGATATGATCAAATCTCTTTATAATCTTACATTGGTACTGTTTAATTATGTAGTTCTTCAACATCTGTTCCTCCTTTGTCCTTGGTGCATATCTCTTATTTTGACATATTTTACATCTTTTCACAGCCTGAGCTATTCAGTTTTTACAGTAAAAAAGACGTAGAATTTGAATTCCTGAAAATATTAGTTTTCATTTTTTTAAAAGTAAACTTATTTCTCCTCATGGCATATGACTGTGTATTGTGTGTGTGTGTGTGTGTTTGTATGAACTTAGGGTTGTATTTATTTTATTTCTCCTCATTCTAGGATTTTCCAAATCATGGCTTCAAGATGGGAGCCAAATTGGAAGCTGTAGACTTAATGGAGCCCAGGCTCATTTGTGTGGCTACAGTGAAACAAGTGGTCCATCATCTCCTCAGAATCCACTTTGATGGATGGGACAGTGAATATGACCAGTGGGTGGATTGTGAGTCCCCAGATATCTATCCTGTCGGCTGGTGTGAATTGATAGGTTACCAGCTGCAGCCACCCGTGGTTCCAGGTAAGAGAACATGTCTTTCATTCCAACACAACTAGATCAAGTCAGTCATCCACACTGTCCATCACAAGTTGACCTGTTTCTCTTTCTTTTCCTGTGCTTGAGAAAGAAGCCTTCAGTGTAAACTACCCTGTTTCTTTCTGCATAGAAAATCATCTCAAGTTTAAAAGCTCTGAAATATAGTGGAGGCTGGAGGCTAGCAAGGAACTACCATTGAAGTGAAATGCTGTGGGGGGTGGGTCTCTAGCAAATATAGGTTTTGCCCATACTTTGTAGATTCCTTGTGATAGCTCTAGTCATTGCAAAGAGGATAAGCTTTAGTGCCATTCTTCCTTTAGTGCTACTTCCTATTGTTACTCATCTTGCAATCAGCAGAAATCAGTGTTGCTGAATCTTAATTCTGTCTAAAATCTCAGTGCAGGCTATCTGTGTGGACACCACTTACCTGAAATGTTCACTTTCTAGAATGAAATATTTGTAGTATCTGATATCCTGAGCATCTTGGGGCCATGTGTTTAAATGTAAACAAAGTTTCTAGCCATCATGTTTGTGAAAACATATTGGAAAAAGTTTGTGAAAACATATTGGAAAAAGTATCTGCATTCTGTTTCTTCATATGAATGGGTGGCCAGGGTGGTCATGATGCAAATGGTTATTTATTGGGTCTGCTATTGGAAGGCATGGCCAGTTTGGACTGAGTGGATTGGATGCTGGTTTTGCTTGTGTTTCCCAATCTGTACTCCTTTAATCCTAAAGCACAATTTTGGGTGAAAAATACAATTAATATATCTTGTAACAAGGGGAGAAAACACTAGTTGATAAGTATGGAGGCATGAATAAGAGGACTGTCAGTCTCTGTCCTTCCCTCACAGCCTTCTTCCTTTTTACATAAGATGTTCCTAGCTAGCTGCAGTTGTAGCTAATCATAGTTACTTTACCTGGAAACTTTATCTTGAGTATCTTCATCATGGCTTGCTACTATGTTTGTGTAGATTCTAGTTACAATCTCTCTCTTTTTTTGTGGAAGAGCCTGTGTCACCTGTGCCAGCTAAAGAGGTGCCAAAGAAAAGACGAAAGCCATATGGAAAGAAGCGTAAGTAGGGGTTGGACCAACTTTTTATCTATGATGCCTCGTTGTATGTTCAAACCATGATTTGAGTTAAGAGTAGCTAGCAAAAACTCTGGCTTAACTAATGCTAAGACTTAACATTGTCTATGGGTAGCTGAACACAGAGGGTGATGGCAGAAATACTATGCACAAAAGTTATAGTGAAAAACTTTATTGGATCTTCAAGATACTCCAGCATTATATCTGTTGACATACTTTTAATAAGGCTGTTTACTTCAGATTTGTTTACACACTGATATGTAATCTTAGGATGTGCAAAAGGTGACACATTCATTCCATTTCTGTAGAATTGTAACTACACTCATCCCTCCACGTTCACTGGGGTTAGGGGCACAGGACCCCTCTGAATGTGGAAAAATTGCAAATAACAAAAACACTATGTTTTTATCTGAGAGAACATCTCTCTAGGAATCTCTAGATCCTCCAGTGCAACTCTGTGTCAACATTTGCAAGACATTGACCATAGAATTGTGTTGGAGGAGATACAAATGCCTAGTGGAGTGTTCTCTCTAGGAATATCTAGGTCCTTTAATGTGACTTTTGGTTAAAGTTGACCATAGAGTTGCACTAGAGCAGGGGTAGGCAACCTTTCCCCTTTAAGGGCCAAGGGACTTCAGCTCCCAGAAGCCTCAGCCATGTTGGCCAATAGTCCCATGTTGGCCAATAGCTCCTGGGATTCTGGGAGCTGAAGTCCCTCGGCCCTTAAAGGGGAAAGGTTGCCTACCCCTGCGCTAGAGAACCTAGATATTCCTATAGAGAACATATTAATAAAATCCATGAATAATCAAATCCATAAAAGTCAAAATCACAAATGTGGAGGGACGAGTGTATATCTGTATTATCTTATAGACAGTAAGTTCATTGGGAAGTTGTTCTCTATTCCTTGTCCCCCCGCGCGCTCACATATCAGTATGTAAGCAGGATGTGTCTATAGGATAGGGAAGGGGACCTTAAAATAAGCTGCTTTATGTTTGATCCATTGATTGGCCATCCTGTCTTAGGGATGGGGGACCCTTGGCCTTCCAGATGTTCTGAACTTCAGTTCATAGAAGCTCCATGTAGCTGAGAAAGACTTCCAAGAGTTTTAGTCCCCAAAATCTGAAGGCTCAGAGGTTTCCCTTTCTTAGTCTAGGTGGTACTTTCTGTTCTGACAAGAAGCTGCTGTACAAACACGAATCATGGTAGGAAACTGACAACTCTGGGTAAGATTAGCTTAGAATTACTTTTCCTGTTACCTACTTTTCTGTACAGAGGACTTTAAAAATAGAGGAGCATTCAGTTATATATTCGCCACTTGCGGAAGATATGATACGGCCCAGTTACAAGTCTTACCACCTCAGCAAAAAACAGGCAAACACTGCTGTTCTGCAACTCTTTGAAGGAAGTACAGAGTAAGAATGTAAGATATAATAATGATAAAGAACGTGAATGTATGACTTTTGTTCTTTCTGTATACCAAGGAAAAAAGATGACTGCTAAAGCCCGTTCCATCAAGCAAGCAGCCAATAAAACTGCCCCAAAAGCAAGGGGGAAAATGAAAGCTGTCTCGAAAATAGATGCTTCAAAATCAGAAGAGGAAAAACAAACTGCAAGCAAGAACTCACCAAAACCAGTTTCTGGTAAAAGTAAGGAAAAGTGTGTAGCTTGATCCTTCCTCCTTTACCTTCCCCCTCATCATCTGGAGGAGGAGATTAGGAAAAATACTCATTTACATATGCCTGCTCACTAGCTTCCTGTGGGCTGGGGAAAGGATGTAATATGAGTTCATGAGATGTTACTTGGAGTAGATTGGCAAAAATCCCATTGTGGGAAAAAGACAGGATATAAATCCTTGAAATAAATACAAATAAAATAAATAAATAATAAATACTTCACCAAAAAAATCCAGTTCCTCTACTTGGGATGAGTCATGTAAAAGAACCACTTTTCCCTTTCAGTACAGATACAAAATAGTATTGTGCACACACATCTTTTTATCATGTGTGTATCTACATAACTCATTTTACTAAATTGTGCTACAATCAGCTATTAATAAATTTACTTGATTTTATGTTTTAATTTGGTTTTATGACCAGTTTTTGGTTCTGTAGTGATGGTTTGAACAATTTGGATTTTTTGTTTGTTTGTTTGGGTAGTTCCATTTCATTTTTCTAGGCAGGGACCTGGAGGATTAGGAACCCAGATATTGGAAGGTACTTGAATGCATGTCACTGTCAGCAGTGGAAGTGTTGCACTATAACATGTTGCACTTATTTTTTAAGGAAAGATTAAGTCGTGTAGGATGGTTCCATGCCACCAATTTTTCTAATGGTGTGCAAATACTAATACATAGATCGGATTACTGTAAAGCAAATTATGTGGGATAGTTGCACATTAGATGCCATAACTGCCCAAATGGCAATGATGTATGCTGATGTTTTACTGGAATGAGGTCAGTTTCCAACCAACCTGCAATTTTGTAGATATTACTTAAGTAATAAAAGTACAGTTTCTACAGTATGACTACTTTATATGTATACATACATCTTGATTTACAAAGCATTAAAAGAAAATGTCCAGGTTTTTGCCCAGAAACTGTTTTTTGTTAAAGCGAGCTCTAGTATTTCAGAACTACTACCATATCCAATATTAGCAGCGATGTTCTGATAACAATAACGTTAACTCCTAAGTGCCTCAATTCTATCTCCCTTGATTTTTTCTGGCAATTTGTTGGGCTTTGGTTTTCCCCAAGCAGTTTGGAAATTAGCATTGTTGCAAACATATTATAGTGAAGGATCACATCCAGTGTAAAATCCATTTGCTGCTGCAAGAACGCTCAAACTGCTTTTGAGATTAGAAAAGAGCAGGTTTCTAGCCCTCACAACACAAAGAACCACTGGAAACGTGGTTCTGGCAGCTACAGGTCCATTATTAGTTAGAAGTAAAATGATGGTGGGACCATGGTATCCTTGCATAGGGATGTATTTGTTTTTATGTCCTTCCCCTTTTCTTCCCTTGCCTGGCTTGTTTTACTGTTATTTAGTGACTGCATGTTCTACCATCACCTTCAGTTGAGACAGAACTCAGGACTATGTCCTGATAATGTCCTTATGCTGTGACTCTCTCTTTGTTTCCTAGTAGTTGTTGATGTACAGGTGAAAGAAGAAATTCTTGATACCTCAGCAATAGAATTTGAAGCCTCTCAGCTCCCTGTACCCATCCGCTTCTTGAAGGATGAGGACACAGAAGCAGAAACTTCAGCAAGACCTATGCTGCTCAGCTACTTGAAGGATGAAGATGTGGATTAGAAATTTAGGCTGCGAAAAGACTCCAGAGTCCTGCATGGAAGTGCTTAGAAGAACAAGGAATGAATCACCAGCCTTAAACAAGAGCTTGGAAAAGAAAAAGAGATTATTTTATTTAATTACAACTTCCAAAATCTCCCAGCTAGCAGTTCAGAATAGATTCAGATCATCAGAGCATCCCCTTCCTCTTCTTGAAAGGAAAACATTCAGTGCATACAGTGAGAAGGGCCCCTGTACTCTTCAAGTCCTGACTCCTACATGGCCACTTTAGATGATGGCTCCTGACTAGAAAGAGGTGAGGAAGCTAGTTGCTGGGGTACAAATTAGAATCATAGAGTTGGAAGAGACCACAAGGGCCATCCAGTCCAACCCCCTGCCATGCAGGAACTCCCAATCAAAGCATCCCCGACAGATGGCCATCCAGCCTCTGCTTAGACCTCCAAGGAAGGAGACTCCACTACTCTCCGAGGGAGTGTGTTCCACTGTCAAACCACCCTTACTGTCAGGAAGTTCCCCCTAATGTTGAGGTGGAATCTCTTTTCCTGGAGCTTACATCCATTGTTTCGGGTCCTAGTCTCTGGAGCAGCAGAAAACAAGCTTGTTCCCTCCTCAGTATGACATTCCTTCAAATATTTAAACATGGCTATCATATCATCTCTCAGCCTTCTCTTCTCCAGGCTAAACATCCCCAGCTCCCTAAGTCGTAATTAGCAGAGGTGCATCTCTTTTTCCTCTGTTCTTTGCTATGAACTGAGTTAATGTTTGACAAGGAAGAGAAAAAATATTGTAAACTTTTCTAGATGCACAATGCAATCATGTATTTTTTTTTGCATCTTTTTTGTACAGACTCAAATTCTATTAATAAATTCTGTAAATAAGGCTTAGTAGTATTTTCGCCACATCATGAGAAAACATCACTTACTTGAGAAGATATTAATGCTTGGAAAAGTGGAGGGCAGTAGAAAGAGAGGAAGACCGCACATAAGATGGCTAGATTCAATGGGGGGTGGGGCGTCACAGGCCTAAATCTACAAGACTTAAGCAGAGCAGTGGAGGACAAGAGGGCTTGGAGATGTCTCAGCCACAGGGTGGCCATGAGTTGGGACTGACGTGAGGGCAGTTAACAACAACAACAAAGAGAAGATTTTGTATCTGAAATAAATTAGTCTTTACAAGAAATTAAGAAAAAATATTTTGGGGTAATAAAAACGGTACAAAGATAAGGTCCCTACAAAAGTAAGTTGTGCATTCTTAAGTGCATTTGTATGATCTGTATGAAAGGTTCTTGATTGGCAAATCATGGCCTTGCTTTTTGACTATTTTAGTGAAATGGCTCTTCCTGGTATTGTTGACATGAAAAGTATCATTGTTTTTACCTTGTAATATGATGTTATGTATGTATGTCACAGAAAATACAGCAAAGCTGGTTAGAGCCTATCCACTGTGTTCCCACATACATGTTTTAGAGTGAAAGGTTATTTTAGATTAGAATATTAGTGTCATGTGTACTATATGAATGTACGCTAGAAAGGTAATGCATAGTAAAGCTCTCAATTTTTCTCTTTGAAGATCAAGTTCTCTGTTCTTTAAGAAGAGCTTGAGGCCTATGGGCAAATGGACATCTCAGTAGGGCAGGGGTAGGCAACCTAAGGCCCGGGGGCCGGATACGGCCCCCAAGTCCTTTGGACCGGCCCCAGGCTGGTCCTGCCGCTGCCGCCCACCATGATGATATTATTGCTGTTATTACTTGTTCTTGGGGTTTTCTTGGCAAAATCTCCACAGGGGTTTTGCCATGGCTTTTCTGGGGCTGAGAGTGTGCATGTATATTTAATTTCTTTTTTAAAAAAATATTTATTTATTTATTTATTTATGGTGCTTCGGCCCCCCAATTGTCTGAGGGACAGCAACCTGGCCCCCGGCTCAAAAAGGTTGCCTACCCCTGCAGTAGGGCTTGCAAGGTTCAAGATAAAGCATAATGTGACTCAGTTTTTCTGTTTAATGGCTAAGCTGTCTGTGTTTTAAGAAGAGCTCAAGGACGTTGGGCAACATGGATATCAGAGCAGGTCTTTCAAGGTTCAAGGTAGCAACATCTTTTCCCTCCTGGCCTCCTTTGCCTTTGCTATTTGAATTTATTCTAAGATAGACTATGTTGTGCTTAACACGAGCCTGTTACCTAAATTGTAAGGGTCTCAGGAGGGCACCCATAAATTAATGTAGCTTAATTGGGAACAGTGAGAGGGCTATGGTGACAATAACTAGGATCTTGCCTATGTATAACAGGTCCAAGAATTAATACTCTCAGAATGCAAAGTACAACCTAGTTTTATTGATTAACAGCAGTCACCATTCACACAATAGCATTCACATATGCATACACACAAGAACTAATGAAATTAAAGGTAGTAGATTGTAGCAAGGTTGAGGTAAGGCAATACTTTACCAGCGGAGCTCCAGTCAGGGGATGATGGAAGTGACAGTGGCTCAAAAAAGTGGCCTGAAATGTGGGGGGCGGCCAGCCTGTGTTAAGGGGTCCATCTGAAAGGAATAATTTTGATTGATGGTGAGATTGATTTAATCAAACAGTAATAAGATTAGGACAACCCCAGGGAGTTTGGGATAGGATCAAGTGTGGGAAAATACTGTGGGGCCTAGCAGAAAGATTGGCTTAATGCTTTAAACTTGACAGACCTTTGTCTGTGACTTTCAGGAGGAAATGCACATGACAGAGTGGTAAGCAGCAATGTTCACAGCCATAAAGTTACAGGGGTTCTAGGCCCTCAGGTCTGTGACCAGTCAGAAATTTACTTCAAAGTCATCTGACTGTTCAAGGTTCATGCTTATGGTCTCTCTGTAACTGCTATTATAACAAAATATTTGTACCCCAAAATAATGCAGGGTGTGCTAACACATGTGTCTTGTCAAGTCTGTTTTAACACCGTGAGTTTTACCTCTGAGCAGACGTGCACAGGATTGTATTATAAACATTTCTGAAATCAAAAGGGACTTCAGTCTGCTATTATGCTCTTATTGTATATTACGTTTTTACAGCAATGCTGATGGATTCTCAGACATTCTTGCCACTATCAGTGCAATGCAGCCAGTGTTCCACAGTTGCCATTTAACTCAAAACAAGTATCATGAAATAGCATCAAGGATTTAACTGCTCTTCCAGCTATGTTTCTCAAGTTCTTAGAGCAGCCTCAGGCTTAAACTTACATAGTTGCTTCTGCTATGGATCCATTTTCCCCAGTAAATGTTTACACTGGCATAAGAAGACTTCCAGTATGACTACATTTTTAAAAAATGCTATTCCTTCTTTCTTCCTTCATCTAGGTCAGGGGTAGGCAACCTAAGGCCCGGGGGCCAGATGCGGCCCCCAGAGGCCTTTGGACCGGCCCCAGGCCAGTCCTGCCACCGCCACCGCCCCACCACCGCCACCCGCCATTATAATATTGATTATTGTTGTTATTACTTGTTCTTGGGGTTTTCTTGGCAAAATCTCCACAGGGGTTTTGCCATGGCTTTTCTGGGGCTGAGAGAGTGTGCATGCATATTTTTAATTATTTTTATTTTTATTTTTATTTATTTATTTGTTTTTTGTTTATTTTTGATGCTTCGACCCCCCCAATTGTCTGAGGGACAGCAACCCGGCCCCCAGCTCAAAAAGGTTGCCTACCCCTGATCTAGGTTTTGGAAACTTTTTGCTGTTACTGTCACTAAATCAAAGAGCATATTTTATGTGAGAGTAAATTTTTAATGTTTTAAAATTAATGCTTTAATTTATAATGTTTTAATGTTATGCTTATTTTCAGTTTTATTGTTTCATTAAGCTATACACATAAGGCAGAAAAGTAAAGCTTATAAATGATTTTAAAAACTAGGTATTGCAGACTGCAAGAATTCTGTGCACATTTACATGTCGGGAAAAGGATTGCTGCCATGTGCCATGGCTTTTTTTGGTCTTGTTTTGACTTCAGTGTGATTTAATGGTTGTACTTTTTCATATTTGATGCATATTATTATTTTTTGTCAAAATTGTCATTTAAGGTGTGCATCATAGATTTACACTGGTAGTGTGTTTTCTGTTTAAGAATATAATTTCTGTAGATAACTACATGGTATGATTTGTGCAAAGCAACTTCCTCTTTTGTTGATAGGTGCAAGATTTGATCTAAAGCCACTTGGGAGTTGCGAGAAATGGTTTACCCAGTACAGAGAAATTCACAAACTTCATATGCAGCACAGCAATCATCTTGCTTCTACATCATATGAGGTAGTCTTAAACATTCTGCAGAATATGAGCAATAGTGCCATCCCCAGAAGGCATTTACTATTTGGGACTGCATTATTAAATAAAAGCTGCTCAGTTTTTGTGCTGGCTTGATAACTAGTGAAATAATTGAACACTGACATGTTCATGGTTAAAGACCAAGCTCCTGTAATTAAGTACTGCTCTCTAGTCATCCTCTTATACCATCCTGCTCTTTAAAAAACCTCCTGAAAGGGAAATTCCATGACTGCCCTGGGCTAATTTGTTCCATTCTCCGTTCACTCCTGCAGTGAGAAGGCACTTCTGAAGAAGAGGCTTTCAGCCGCTATACAAAGCAAGTGCATTCAGAAACAAAGCCCTTCTTGGTTGGTTTGGCATGGTTCAAATCTGGCTGTAAATCTGCCATGCTACCCCCCCCCACTGACCTGAGGCAAGTTCCACACTCTTAGGGCCTCGGCAGACGGAGGCCCTGGAGCCGGCGCCGGCGGTGCGGAGCCTCCGCACCGCGGCGCACCGTCGGCGCATCTAAAAGGAGCACCAAATTGGCGCTCCTTTTAGATCTAAGGGAAAGTGCGCCGCAAAAGCGGCGGGCGCACTTTCCCCGGCTCAAACGGCGCAGCGCATGTGGGCGCTGCGCCGTGAGGTCATCCCCAATGCGCCGGTCGTGCGGACGGCTGGCGCATCTGGGGGCGACCTCGGGGAGAGGAAGGGGCGCCGCTCGTGCGGCTGCTCCTCCTCTTCTCTGCCCAGAAGACGACTTTTTTAGTCGTCTGCTTAGGGCCTTAGGCTCAGAGAAATGCAAAGGGAATCACCTCTCTGAATGCATCTTCCCAAAAAGCTCATGATAGGGTCTTAGGGTCACCCTAACTCCAAAAGGATTTGAAGACACAACAACAGTAGCTACCAGCTTGCACACATTGCTGCTCATACGTAAACTGATATTTTCATATTTGTTTTTGGAAGCCTTTCCTTATTTGAAATCTATCATGTGACATTGTCATGTCTCCATAGTTCAACAGCTCCAAGTACTTAATTCTCATCTTCCTACATTTCTATTTAAAATTTATTCTCTTTTTAACTCTGCATTTAATCCTCCTCAATATATCTTCCATAAAATGTTTATCATTTTAGCAAAAATTATGACATCCAATCATAATTTTATACATCTCTATCATTTTCCCACTAAGCAAAATAGCCCCCAGTGTAGCCTTACCTAACAGGGGAGTTGTTCCATACTTTTTGATAATGTTGATTATCCATTTCTATGCCTTCTATGATACTATTTATGGAATGTGACAGCCAGAATTTGTACATTGTATTTTTATGTTTGTACCACACATTGGTATAAAGTATCTTCAATCCCTTTCTTAATGCTCTTGAGTATAAAATTTGCCTTTTTCATTTTAGGGGAAAGACAGTATATAAGTGCAATAAATAAATAAAATTTTCATACTGCTGCACTTTAAAAAAATCATTTATATGCAGCCTTTCCTCCAGAGGAGACCCAAACTCATTTGAATTATGCTTGAATTTAATTATTTTGGTAGTAAAATTAAATATGCTGTTTGATGTAAGCAGGTGTAAAATGATACACACTGGGTGTGCAACAACAACAAAAAGCATCACATACATAAATTCAAGCTAGACAATGAAGAAACAGAAATAGTCAAAAGATTTCTCATACCTTGGAACCATCATTGACCAGAATGGAGATTGCAGTCAAGAAATCAGAAGATTAGGACTAGGAAAGGCAGCTATGAAAGTACTAAACAAAATCCTAAAGTGCAAAGATATAACAACGAACACCAAAATAAGGATAGTCCAAGCCATTGTTTTTCCCCATCACCATGTACAGATAGTTGGATAGTGAAGAAAACATATAGAAAGAAAATTCATTTTAGATGGGGAGCTGGAGAAGGGTGCTGAGAATACCATGGATAGCCAGAAAGTAAAATAAATGGGTACTAGAGCAGTTCAAGCCTGAGCTCTCCCTAGAAGCCACAATGACCAAACTGAAGCTGTCATTTTGGCTACATCATGAGAAGTCATGGCTTACTGGAAAAGACAATAATGCTAGGGAAGGTGGAGGGTAATAAAGAGGAAGGCTGCATATTAGATGGATAGACTGAAACAAGGAGAACACAGCCCTGAGCAAAGTGGTTGAGGGCAGGGGTCTTGGAGGTGTCTCACTCATGGGGTTGACGTGTTGAAGTTGACTCGAGCAGTTAACAACAGCAACAGCAACAAAGTCCAATAAAGTACGGTAACTGTGGGGTAATTCCCAAGAGTTCAGCCTTTTTTTAAGGGGAAAAATAGTTAAATATCAAAATATGAAAGCCAAGGCTGTTAGAGTCTTGCTTTAAATTAGCAAAGTAGCAGAAGAGCGACTGCCTAACTATGCTTTCCTAAAGAACTAAGACTGACTCAAAAACAACAAACACATAGCTTGTAGTTCAAAACAATGAGTTTAATCTATATTTACATAAAAGTTATTCAAAGCTATATGTTTTTTTACATAAAAGTTATGCAAAGACAGGCTTGAGAAAGTGAGTCATCTATATCTCTGGAGTCACCCTTTCTTTTGCCTCTTGGTGAGCAGAAGAAAGTCATATCCCTCTATTTTGAACAGTTCACATGTATCAACTATAATGTGCTTTAGGATGTTGAATATATTTTATTTTAATCTTTGCACATCTCTTCTAACATCCTATGCTCACCAAACTTTGGATTAATTAAGTCTGTTTTCTCCCTTTGAAGAAGCATATGTTCTAGCAGAGTGGATTTGAAGGCCATGCATACATTTGCTCTCCAACTTATTTTTCTAATAGATGAGAAAATCACGAGCAGGTTTCCTTCAACAGCATTGGTTTGCTTCCTTTCATACCTTGCTTTTCGTGCTTGCTCTCATTTGCCTTTTCCCTGCACGCTGTCTCTTATTAGAGCTCCTTGATACCTTAGCTTTGGCTTTAGTTGAGCTGGTCCGTTTGGCCTTCTTGGTACTCCAACCTGGGCAACTTTGGAAGGCAGTTATGCGCTTTACTTTCTGGCCATGTACCTCTGCTGGGGAGGCACATGTAGCTCCTACTCTCAAGTTCAGCTTGTCAAGCCACCTGAAAAACAGAGGAAGATGTGATAAATTTGAATCCATCTGGCCAATGAGCCCTTCTACATTCATAATTACTCAGCTAGCATGTATTTTCATACACTTCTGGATGCTGTATTGGTGGAATGTAAGGGAAAGCTCTAGGGACATGATGCTTCCATTAACCCATATTACAATTTTATAAGGAAATAGAGGAATTTAGTTGATCAGCTTGTCACAATCAGCAGACCATTCTTCAATTTCTGTGGGTTTGCATATTTAATCCAAGCAAGTTGGACGTCACCTCCCAGCATTCCTCATTATTGGCTAGGGTTCCTGAGACTTGCAGTACAACAACATCTGGAGGGCTGCATGATTCTCACCCCACCCTAGATAGAGACTGCAGCATTTCAGAAAGATGGCTTGAGAGTTGCTTAGCTTAAAAGTAGACACAACTTCATTCAGGTTTTGACAAAATTAAACTGGACTACTATTTCCATAGTCTCTCATAATCTGACAAGGGATTCTAGGAGGTGTAGTGGAAAAATAACTGGGCCAATCACATTCTCAAACTAATCTAACCCTCACAGACCTCATATGTCTGTTCTGAGGATAAAAATGGTAGGAGCAACACCATTTGCTCAACACTTCACGCTCTTTACTGTAGTGTTCCTCCAACTTTCATTTCATGGACAAATGAAAATGTCATCCCTGGTCTGGGTCCTTGTCCAATGCTCTAGTCCAGTGGTTCTCAAACTCTGGTCCTCCAGATGTTTTGTACTTCATCTTCCAAACTTCCTGGTTGTTGGCCAAGCTGGCTTTGGTTTTTGGCAGCTGAAGTCCAAAACACTTGGAGGACTAAATTTTGGGGACCACTGCTCTAGTCCATGAGTGGGAAATGGCCAGTTCCCTCACCCATTGGTGTGTTGTGTGGCACATCTCCAACAAATCAAAATTAAGTCATATACATAAACACTTCCAGTTTCATTTTTGGCCCCAAATTTGCTTTTGGTGGTGGAGGGAGGGACACATTTTGGAAGAGAGTGGTAGGGAAAAACAAAGCAAGTTGTACCCTTTCAACCAACTTTTCACTTGAAATAATCTATTTTTTTTCGGGAGGTGCAAAGGTTGTGAACGTGCCTGGGGGGTTGGGATGCTGTGAAAATAGGGTTGTGGGCTGCATATAGGCAATATTTTCCTTCTGTTCTAACCAATATATCATTGTGGCCAAATAAGGGTGGGGAGGCAAGGGTTCCTCTTCCCCTCACAGCTCTTTTCCAAGTAGTGGAGACCAGTGGCTCACTTGCGTAGTGGGAGAAGTTGACAGTCACAGTGAAAAGGGATGTCATTCAGGTTGATGACCTCCAGAGCTGTAAAGCCACTGAAGTCAGGCACACCATGCATTTTGTTCTTCTCCAGGTACAGGCTTTTTATCCTTGGACCCAAGCCAGTAAAGGCACCAGAAGAAATCTGCAAATACAGAAAAGGTTGGATGTGAAGAATTAACTCACAACAACAATGCATTACTATCGTTATCAGAGCTTGGAACAGTTGCTTTTTTTGGATTGCAACTCCCAATACCCCCTAGCCAACATGACTGGCAGCTTCTGACAGTTGTAGTCTAAAAAATAGTAGCTTTCTCAAGTCCTGATCCTTACCATTCCAAGCCATTATACAAAAATGAAACTCATATTGATACATTTAGTGTCACATTAAGATCAACAATCCTACTTAAGCAACTCTTATTTACCCAGACATCCAAGATGCCCAGTCCCTCTCCAGACCATTCAGATTGATACATTTACATGTTTACAAAACTTCTTTTTCAGGGTAGAAAAAAATCTTTACCAGACTATGACAGCTGGTGATCAGCTCTAGGTTTAGCAGTATTTAGCTATATGCGTTTTTCTTAGCAAAAAGGGGTTAGCATTACATCCTATTCCAGTCTCACTGAAAACAATTTATTTATGGTCTTTAATCAAAAGCAAAACACTAATGATGCTGGGATTCTATGTAAACATTGTGCAACTGCTCCAAGATGCACATCACATCACACTACACTGTTATACTATTATATTCCACTTTAGATGCCATGGCAACATCCTATGGATTTGCAGTTTAGGGAGGAGCATTTAGACTTCCCAGCCAGAGAGCTCTTGAGACTCACTAAACTGCAAATCCTGGGATTCCACAGAATGCTGCTGTGCCAGTTAAAGTGAAATATAGTGCTATAGTTCTGTGTAGCATGATAAGGTTCTGAATGCAGACCATATTAAATAACCTATCAAATGGGTCCATCAAGGGCAGAAGTGGGCAACTGTGGGAGACTAGAAGGACACATTAGCCTCCTAGGAGACCTTGAAGGATCACACCTCCCATTGCAACCTTTGATAAAAGTAAAAAAAATTGAGGTATGGGGAGCACTTTTTGATGAGCACCCTTTTTAGCAACATTAACTGAGCAGAAATCGCTTCCTGTTCACTTTCTGTTCTAGAAAAAGGCCTCTTTGGGGCCTAAAATAACAGGACAGAAATATGCCAAAACCACCTCCAATGCCCCTAGATTTCCCATATTTCTTCCTGCAACTTCTAACTCTCCTATTACAACTTACCTGTTCTAGACCCATATTATCTAGGTAGAGATGTTGCAGTGATCTTGCCACTGGAAGGAAGGCATCATCCTTAATGTATTTTATAGGATTCTTTGACAACTTCAGCTCACTAAGTATGGGCAGCCCTCTGAGGGACCTGGTGGGCACTTCCTGCAAAGAATTATCATCTAAGTGCAGCTTCTCCAGCATCTTGGCATGACTCAGAGCCCTGGGAGACACCTGAGCGATGTGATTCCCAGTTAGAAAAAGCCAGTGGAGCTTTTCCATCCCAGACAGAGCATTATCTGGTATCCGACTTATGGAATTATGTTCCAGGTGAAGGGCAAAGAGGTTGGTTAAGAAGCCAAAGGCACCTTGGGGCAACTGCGTGAATCCATTGTGATCCAGGTAAAGGTAAGCAAGCTGGGTAGTTCCTTTGAAAACAGCAGCATCTAAAGAGGAGATATCATTGTTAGACAGGTAAAGATAGACAAGACTTTTCAGATCCTGGAAAGCGCCAGGTTGCAGTGTGGCAATCCTGCAGTTCTGCAGATGAAGCGATGTCAGGTTTCTCAAGCCAGGGAAGGAGTCTTTGGGTACAGAGTGGAACTCATTGTGGCGCAAGTCCAGGAGTTGGGTGTTGCTAGGAAATCCTTTGGGAATGCTCAGGAGATTTCTGTGGTCACAGTTCCCATGCTGATAGTCAGGGGAACAGGTACAACCGTCTGGACACTTTACAGCACCCTCCTCTGGGCTCCTGGTGACCGTGGGCATGCTAGGAAGCAACTTCTCTTCCAAGGCATGATCCTTACACTTCATATCTGTTGGCCTCAGGGATTCCAGTTGTTCTTCCCTGAAGATAACTGGGCCAGCACACACCACATCAGCATGTATTCTTTTTTTGGCAGCCCACTCTTTGAAGGGGCGCATGTAACAAGTGCAGAGCACTGGGTTCCCTGTTAAATTGATCTTTTTCAGATGAGCCATTTCTGTCAATGGCTGCTGCACATGGAGCTGGTTGTTGTGCATGTCAAGAGTATGCAGCAGGGGACTCTTGATGAAAGCTCTGTGTGAGACATCCTGAAGTGCCATGTTGTCCAGGAAGAGTTGTTTCAGGGAAGCCATCTCAATAGCCTCCTCACCAATATAGGCAATGGGATTGTGTCCTAAGTCCAGTCTGTTTGTACCTGAAAGTCTAGACAGTGCATCGGTGGGAAGGAATTGCAGTTCATTGTAATCTAGGCTCAGCCTTCTAAGAGTTGGTAGTCCACCAAAGGCTTCATTGGCCAGCACATTGAGTGAATTATGGGACAAATTGATCCACTTGATCAACTGAAGTCCCTGAAAGACCATGTCCGGTAAATACACCAGGGAATTCCTAGCCAAATTCAGAAAGCTGAGGAAGCCCAATTGTCCAAATGCTCCAGGCATTATTTCTTCAATGCGGTTATTTTCTAGCATAAGTTGCCGCAGAGAGGACAGGCCATCAAAGGACTCCTGATAAATGAAGGCTATGTTGTTGGAGGCCAGGTTGAGGTAAACCAGCCGTCCTAACCCTCTGAAGGCCCCTTCCTCAATTCTTTCAACCTTGCATCTCTGAAGGTTTAAATGAGTAAGATATGGGATGGGGAGGAAAGTTCCTGCAGGAATTACTTTGATTTTGTTACCCCGAAGGTCAAATCTTTGAGTTACCTGCAAATTACACAGATAAAACTTTAGATCTATCCCCAATTAATTGTCCTGCTCACTGTTAATGACAAAAATTTTGCCTCTAGTAGTTCCTCAGTGTGTTAGGCAACAAAATGCTAAGTCTCTTAAAATTATTTGGAATTAATACAGGAATCAACATTCTGTAAGTCTCACCTTTTGAATTGGTAGCATAAAATAAAAAGCATTTTAAAAATAAAATTTATTCCCAGGGAGAGAGAAAAATTAGGAGATTTCTTGAGGGAGGGAAAGCATAACATCTATAGATTCATGGCGGTCCTATTAAAGGGGAGTTACCATTACAAGGTAATTAGATTATTTCTATATCACAAAACTGGATAAAGCCTTGGCATCATTAAATTTGTTCCAGATTTAGTAATACCTAGGGCAAGCCTACTGAAATCAGTGGGGCTTAAATTACTCACTATAAAAGGCCTAAATACCCTGAAGGCACCAGATCCTGTCTGATCTTGGAAGCTAAGCAGTGTCAGCTCTGATTAGTACTTGTATGGAAGACCACCAACAAATGCCAGGCGCTGTAGGGTACATTTCAGTGAAGGAACTGGCATAACCACCTCTGAATATTCCTTGCTTAAGAAAAGTGTATGAAATTCATGGGGTCGCCACAAGTCGACAGGTGACTGGGAGTGTGCTCACATACACACACGCATAGTCATAAAATGAAGCAATTAATTCAAGCTTCAGCAAGTAAGGATTGGGTTGTAATTATTTTTAGATGAATTTTAAAAATAAGCTTTCATTAGTACTTTCTCAGATATATAATCTGTGAATTATCCTTTTAAATTGTTAATCCTTTTTTTTGTTCATTATATTTTATTAACATGTATTATTCAAACATACATATCAAATTGAAATGTTAATGTTTTTTACAATAATACAAAATATTTACATTTGACTTCCAAAGTATCTCCAGTTTGTACTCAACCATATTTCAAAGTTCGCTCATTATCTTCATTTACAAGCAATTTCACATATTAACTCCACTGTGTGTTATAACGTTCACTTTAACCATTTTTGATCTTTAATAATAGCTCTTATAAATGTTTTCTGTTAGTATTCACATACTGTTTTTAAGTCACTTCATATTTTACATTTCCCAAATTGTTAATCCGTTTAAACTGTTGCATGTTTTAATTAATGTGTTTAATTGATGTTGTGAATTGTTGATTTGTTATTGTTCCCCACCTTGATCCATGGGGAGAGGCAGGTAAGAAGTTATTGTTGTTGTTATCCCTCTATGCCAGGGGTAGGCAACCTTTTTGAGCCTTGGGCCGGGTTGCTGTCCCTCAGACAATTGGGGGGCCGAAGCACCAAAAATAAATAAATAAATAAATACATTTTTAAAAATAAAAAAAATATGCATGCACACTCTCTCAGCCCCAGAAAAGCCATGGCAAAACACCTGTGGAGATTTTGCCAAGAAAACTCCAAGAACAAGTAACAACAACAATAATCAATATCATCGTGGCGGGTGGCGGCGGCGGCAGTGGCAGGACCGGCCTGGGGCCGGTCCAAAGGGCTCGGGGGGCCGCATCCGGCCCCCGAGCCTTAGGTTGCCTACCCCTGCTCTATGCCATCTCCACTCAAAACAGCACCAACATCTTGACAAAATGTAACCCTGTGACTAACATTGTCATATTTTTTTTCTCCTGTATGATTCTTAACACCTTTACCAATGGAGCTTCTAAATTTTGTAGTGTGGATATTGTGCATTTTGGTTGGCCCTACAAAGGTATAACTGTTTTGTGGATTTTGGATGTTAATATTAAAACTTGTTTAGGGTCTGCTTTAATTTGACCTAGTTCCAGTATGAACTTAAGTTTAATTGACCCAACAAAAGATCAAACAAAAGCTCCTAGTCAGACTAGCTAAAGAGTTGGTACTGTATTGTGCAATAAAAAACCAGGGTGATCTTGTCCATGTGATTCATGGATACTGAATGCAGGTATTGTACATAAGTAGGTCAGATCATAGGCCCAAATCTTATAGTGTTGCTGCCTTACTTTATAATTTAGATATCAAATGCATGCAAGGGATCTTATTTTGAATCTGTTGTTTTTTGCCAGATGGTAGGAAGCTCAAATAATTCCACTTATGAAAGAGCATATGATTAAATTCTTAAGAGACTGTAGAAATTAACAAATTTACTGATATTGTTCATAGGAAAATTAAGAAGAAGGCAGGACCTGTTTTTACTTAGTCTGAAGGTCACAGAGATCTCTCCTGGTTTTTTGGCTCTCCTAGATCAGGGATGGGCAATGTACATATTGTTGGACTACAGTGCCCATCAGCTCTAGCCTGATGGCAAGGGAATGATAGGCATCAAAATCTAAAACTACCTGTAATGCCAGATGTTTCCCTTTCCTATGTTGGGAATGCTTGAGCCATTTCCAGGATTTATAGTAGCAAATGAAGCCCAGTGGAGCAACAAGTTTTCCATCATGGCAACCTCATGAGTACTCATTACCCTCATGTTGTCTGTGTCTCACCACTTCCTACAGACTGACCTGAGGGATGTTCACTGGCACCTCAGTGAGATTCTTGTTCAAGCACATGACTTGATACTTAATGCGATCACAGATGCAGATTTGTGGGCAGCGTTCAGCAACCAGCTTTCCAATAAGCAGCGTTGATATCAGGAGGAGGTTTGCAGAGGCCCTCATATTGTGAAGCATCTGAGGGGAGAAGACAAAAGGAGGGGAAGTACTGGTCAGTATTGACATGTCCGAGGTTTATTAGGCAGACTGAAGTGGCCAGCTCAGGCAGTGCCTGCTGGAGGACAACAGCCAGGTCATTCCAGCCATTCCCCCTGGATCACTGTCCTTTCTTGGTGGGACACTACTGCTGAGATCCTAGACTGTTCTGCAAAATGTAAGACTTCCACAGGTGGAGCTCCACTACGGCTCCCCATTCACCCCCTCCAAGACACATGGTTTTACTTTCTTTCATGACTCCACAGAACTGCCATTCCATGACTGGTGAAGAGTGGGCAGGATGGAGGGAGAGGTTTTCCACCATGTTATTTGGGGTAGGAACAAGGAGAGTACACACTACCCTCATGAGTACACACTACCCTCATGCATAGCCAGATGCAGACAGATGGTATCTTCCATAGAGATCCACTGGGTCCTCCAGAGATCTCAGTGGATGATGTAATCATTCTGTATCTGGTTACTTGGACAAAACCATATTATTCTCTGACACACACACCCAAGCTCTCCACTAATCATTAAATAACCATTTAAGGGTGCTATCACATTAAACCTGTGAGTCCTGGCATGAGCTTTGGTCACTGTAGGGTGGAAGAGAATACCAACCTCTGCAATGAAGGCTGAGAGGTGATATGATAGCCGTGTTTAAATATTTGAAGGGATGTCATATCGAGGAGGGAACAAGCTTGTTTTCTGCTGCTCCAGAGACTAGGACCCGAAACAATGGATGCAAGCTGCAAGAAAAGAGATTCCACCTCAACATTAGGAGGAACTTCCTGACAGTAAGGGCGGTTCGACAGTGGAACACACTCCCTCGGAGAGTAGTGGAGTCTCCTTCCCTGGAGGTCTTTAAGCAGAGGCTGGATGGCCATCTGTCAGGGATGCTTTGATTGGGAGTTCCTGCATGGCAGGGGGTTGGACTGGATGGCCCTTGTGGTCTCTTTCAACTCTATGATTCTATGATTCTATGATTCTATGAACAAAGGAAGGTATATGCAAGAATAAAGTGGACCTAGCACATGGGTAGACATTGAGCTGTTCAAGTCTCAAGAGATACAGCTGGACTTCCTGGGAAATTATTGTATATTTGGTATTATTATCATATAATCAGAGCTACAATTAGTCCAAAACAGAGGCAATTGCCTAAACAGTGGCAAGTAACAAACAATAGTGGGGTGGTGATATAGACAGCTGAGATTCTACACTGCCCAACATAGCATAAGAATTCTGCAGGCAATATTCCACTACGGCAGGGGTAGGCAACCTTTCCCCTTTAAGGGCCGAGGGACTTCAGCTCCCAGAAGCCTCAGCCAGGTTGGCCAATAGTCCCATGTTGGCCAGTAGCTCCTGGGATTCTGGGAGCTGAAGTCCTTCAGCCCTTAAAGGGGAAAGGTTGCCTACCCCTGCACTATGGTTCCCAGTTCACTACTCCCAGGACTCACCATTTTGCTATGATACCCCATCTGAACAATCATTCTGTGATGGGTGGAGAGTGTGGGGTAGGTCAGAGAAGATGGAGACTGATGGCATCTTTCATCAAGATCCAATAGGATCTTCCATAGTTCTCAATGGATTATGTACGGTAATAATTCTGTGCCTGCCTCCAGGGGCATAGTCAGATGCTTCTCTGACCTCCCCTCACTTTCCACCAGCCAAAGAAAGGCTATTCAGGAGAACTTTTACAGCAAAATCATATATTCGGGGCGGTGTGTGTGTGCTTTGGTCATTACAGAGGATGGAAGAGAATATCAACTTCTGCAACAAGAACAAATATATATATACCGGTACACAGGTGTGAGGTGGCCTAACTGGGATAGAAGCCCTGTATTTCTATTTGACCTTTAGGAGATGAAGCAGGAACTCTTGATTCCTGCTCCATTGTTTCTTGTTGGAACCTATCTTATAAATTATTTTGTTCAAGGATCTTTCCTTTAATGTCAGAGACAGAGCATCCTGGGAGAATGAAATGTGCCCCTTTGTTTTTTTATATTGTCATTTCTAATATCATTATGTTTATTATATTGTCATTTCTAATATCATTATGTTTATTCCTTCTTTTGACAAGGAACTACTAAAACTACTAAAAAGGAGGGATGCAGTGGCTTAGTGGTTAAGACACCAATTCTGATGATCAGAAGATTAGAAGGTTGTCAGTTCGAGACCTGGGTGCTGCATAATGGGGTGAGCTTCTGCCAACTTAGCAGTTCAAAGGCATGCAAATGCAAGTAGATAGATAGGTACCACTTTGGTGGGAAGGTAAACAGTGTTTGGTGCAATCATACTGGCCACATGACCACCAAAGCAGTCCTTGGACAATGCTGGCTCTTTGGCTTAGATATGAGCACCACCCCCTACAGTCGGTTACGACTACACCTTCATGTCAAGGGACTACCTTTACCTTTACTAAAATGCAGTAGGGCTTTGATGATACATAATTGTGTGTATCAAATCAGAGGATGATGAGATGCATGAACGCCTGATATATATGTGCTATATGCACACACCCATTTACGGCAGGTTGTCTGTGCTGCCCATTATTTGTAATTATCACTGTTTAAATAATGATCAAGACTCAGTGTGGTGCAACGGTTTGAGTGTTGGACTAGGAGACTAAGAGACCAGGGTTCAAATTGTTGCTTGGCCATAGAAACCCACTAGGTAACCTTGGGCAAGTTACCGGTATACACTCTCAGCCTCAAAGGAAGGCAAAGGCAAACCCCCTCTGAACAAATTCTTCCAAGAAAGCTCTGTAACAGGTTTGCCTTAGGGTAGCCATAATGATTTGAATGCACACCGTAACAGATAATTATTAAGGTTCACTTTCTTTATTTCATAGGTTTGATAAAATTATAGAAATGGAAGAGACTACAAGGGCCATCAAATTCCCTCTCATCAGGCAGACTACATCCTCTTCCCATTCAATGACCCAAGTAGGTGTGCAATTATCTTCCAGTTATGGCACTCCTTGCATGACATTAAATTAGCTGTTGTCCATGAAAGCTCATGTTAAATGAACTTTTATTTAGAGTGTCACAAGATTATGGAATGATTCTGCCCTGTAGGTCTTCCTTTCCCCTGCAATCATGTTACCTTGGCAAACAAGAGTTGGGGAATAGTTTTTGAAACAGAAAAAAGAAGAAGGTTGAATCAATTATAGCAGAAGAATGGAGATGTTCTATGACTAAGCTGTGGTGTTGCCTTGAACAGTCTCAAAGTTCAGTCCTCTTTTGTTACAGAAGTTAGTCATCATGAACACACCACAGGCAATTCAATACTGAATGAGTACAGCAATTAAATGTTTGCATTAGAAAACAGGAGGTGAACAGGTAACATATTCTCCTGCTGTACTTTTATAATAATATTAAATAAATGAACCTTTGTGCTGGGAGTGCATGCTGAAGGCACAGAACCTGTCCTTTAAAGTAAAAAAAAAAAAAGTATCCTGTGTGGATCACCTTGATATCATTTTATAAAGTAAGCCTTGTGGAACAGTCCTCCTCAGGGTTTCAGCCAACTAACTACAACTAACTACAAACCCCTTCAGGATTTACTTCAGGGTTCATCTTTATCATATTCCCCAATTCTCCTTCCTCCCCTGCAAACAAACAAACAAACAAACAGCAATCTGTATTCTGTGCCCACTGAGCATAACTGTTTTGAGAATATGTCTGACCCTTCGGGTTTTTGTTTTTCTCCATTAAAAATGTTGTACCTCTGCAAAACAAGGATCCCAGCTCAGACTGGTGATACCTCTGTCTTGTGCAAGAATGGTGCTGCTTTGGCTACATACATTTTCACATTTGGAGAATAGTTTAGGTTTTGGTATATAGGTGTTTGTTTTTTAAACTTAATAGAAAAAGGTAAAATCTCAAAAGGTAATCTTCAAATACACTTCCATTTTTTAAATTCTCTCAATCTCTCTGTGCACCACTTTCCCTACCTGATGTTTTCTTCCACTGCAACCTCTCTCTTTATCCCATTCCATTACAAACAAACAAACCTTGACATGATGGAAATAGCCGCTTGGATTGTTTTTTCAATAAGCGGGATACAAATAAATTTTATTATTATTTTATTTTTTATTATGGAAATTAAATTTCTTATTAATCAAAATTAATTGAAATCGCGAGATGTAGCCTGTGAACTGCTTGTACAGTTCTAGTATTGCTGCTTCCTGCTCATTATTCAGTCTTTATCAGTTTCTGAATATTTAAATGACATTTTTAAAAAGACAAATGTTAAGCCTACAATTCTTAAATAGGGATCTAATGTACATTAGCAGGCCCTGGAGCTAGAGAAGAGAGGATAGCAGAAAGCTGGGGAGAAAGAGAGTGAAATGGATGAGGTTGCTAGAAGAGGGGAGGAAGCAGTATGACTGCAAAAATCTCAGGTCAACAGGAAGTTTAGAGAAAATTAAAATGAAAAAATAAAATTCTACAGACTTGGAAGTATACATATTTTGGGAACACACCACACACACGCATACAATTTTAAACTCAGTGGTATAATACAACATTTTCCTTCATGCCCACTGATACTTAGGGTATTTTATATAAAGCAACAAAACCCTGTATGTTTTCTTGCTTTCCCTTCCTTTCTTTTCACATTACCTCCTTTGTCTCTTGTCCTCATCTCTCCAGTCTACAGTCCCAAAATTTGCCTTTTCACATGCAGAATTACCGTAAGCATTTTCTCAGCCAGATTATTTTACTGTATTTGTTATCATGAAAGGGCAACAGACTATTAGCTATTTTGTAAATTGTAGTTGTATTAACAACAAGTGTATCCACACTGTACAATTATATTGGTTTAATACCACTTTAATTTCTATGGCTCTATCATCTGGAATCCTAGGATTTGTAATCCGGTAGTTTCAGTGTAGAACATTGGAATCCAGGGTTCAAATCCCTGCTAGCTATGGAACCATGTTATGATACCCTGGGCCCAAGCAGCCAATCAACAGCCTTTCAGCCCACAGCAGATCATTGACTTCCCCCTCTCTTAAATCACCCTTTCCATTCCTACTGAACTACAGGGGACCTCCTGAGACTATCTAGACACTGCCACCACCTGATGAATTTCCTGATCCCTCTCCTAGCAACACATCAGGACTTTGCTAAGGGATTTAGAGTTTCCTATCCTTGCTAATTTAAGCAAGCAACAACCAAGCTCAGGCACAGGGGAGGATTGTGATAAAAGCCAAGGTGCTTTTTAAAAGAAATACTTTATTCTCCTACAGAGTTCTAGAGAAAAGGGATCTCATTTCATACAAGGCCTCCTTGCCTTGTAAGCACATAAAGTCAGTTGCAGAAATACTAATTTCAGTCAAGCCAAGAAAATAACTCCAAAAGGCCTAATCACACTAACTAACACATATTCCTAACTGCTCACAAGCAGATGGGATTTGCAATCCTTGGTGTTCTGGATGCTAGGAGCTTGGACCTCCATGCCCAGCTCTACTAGCATCCTCAAATTCCTCAGGCCACACCCTGGGGCCAAACAAGGACTAGACCCCGGGCATACAGCCCTATTGCTGTCCAGACAGACAAAGGCAGACTCAAAAACTGCATGGTCTGTTGATTTCAAGATCAGCAGGTTGGCAGTTTGAGGCCCAGGTGCTGCATGATGGGGTGAGATCCCATCACCAGTCCCAGCTTCTGCCAGCCTACAGTTCGAAAGCAGGCAAATGCAAGTAGATAAATAGATACCACTTCCCAATGTGAAGATCAATGTGTGGCCATATGATCACAGAGTAGTCTCTGACAACGCTGGCTCTTTGGCTTAGTAATGGAGATGAGCACCATCCCCTATGGTCAGACACAACTTGACAACCTTATCAATGGGGAATACCTTTACCTTTACCTTTAATTCCAGTGTAGAACACTGGGAGCCAGGGTTCAAAGTCCTGCTTAGCTATGGAAACCCACTTGGTGACCCTGGGCAAGTCATGCTCTCTCAGCCTCAGATGAAGGCAAGGGCAAACCCCCTCTGAACAATTTCTGCCAAGAAAACCATATGATAGGTTCACATGAGGGTTGCCATAAGTCAGAAATTACTTGAAGGCACCCAGCAACAAAGTCCCTAGTAC
>CM034708.1:181232619-181254625 GCA_020142125.1 Phrynosoma platyrhinos | reverse complement strand
GCATGGCAGGGGGGTTAGACTAGATGGCCCTTGTGGTCTCTTCCAACTATGATTCTATGAGTAGGTGTGGCATTAACGGGGTAAATTCAGAGCAGTTCTGGGGCAGAATATTCTGAATTGCAACTGGATTATTTTTGCTGGTGTAGACCTGACCTTTGAGTTGCACTGCCTCACAGGGTCACACAATAACCATGAGCAAACAGGCAGCACGTATGCTGGAAGGAGTTAATGTATTCTTATATTTTTTTAAATTTTTTATATTATACTTGTCTATCTGGTTTGCTTTGCCTAGAAGTCTAGGAAATGTTTTTCTCGCCATGCTATGCCCTCTTTCACCACAAGTCTGACATTATCCCAATAACTGTAAGGAAACAAGGAGTCTATAATAGTCCCCATCCATCCTAAGGAATTCTCAACACATAGTGGAGCAGCCAAGTGCTTTCTGTTTTTAAAAAGCAGGTTATTAACTTTGTTGAATGAGAAAACTGTTCAAAGCTATTTACAAAAAGACAACCTATAAAACCACCACAAAATTACAAATCTGTGAGAATATTCTGATAGGAAAACCACATTTTAAAAATTTGCAACAAATCCTCAACAACTGATAAATTACTTTGCATTAATTTCTGCATGCCTACATTCTGGGGTTATAGAGGGACTCTTTGGGAGAGTTCCATAGCACTGGGCAGAATGGAATATCCTGAATATTCACCTTTTTCTGTAATCTTCAGTGCGCAGGATTTAGTTGTGGCAGCTTATCAGAATTGCTCTGCATTACCTCTGAGGCACTCTATATACACCAGTCATGTTTTGGGATTAAAAAATTATTTTCTGATATAAATTAAGCCCTTGATCTTTGTCTCAATGTTATTCATGACAGATACAACTACCCTCAAGTCAGAGGCTTATAGAAATGCATTATGTCCTAAAGGTAAGTGTGGAAGTTTGGACTTATAGGCCCAAAATGTCTCAGTAGCTCAGCTGGCCTCTGAATTCTTCAGGCATATTTTTTTTTTTTTTTGTTCAAATGCACATAGCTCTTTAGCACTAGGATGCTTTTTTACTGTATATGTCAATGGTGTGGGTCTGCATACCTAGGATTTCTGCCTGTTAACTAAAACCACTACTTTAACAGAAAAACAGTAGAGTATAAACCCAGGAGGGGGGAGTATGCAGCCCTCCAGCTATAGTTGGAGGGTTACTCTATGCATTTCTTACTGCTGGCTGATGGGAGTTCCAGTCCAGGAACATCTAGAGGGCCACGGAGTCATAGAGTTGGAAGAGACCACAAGAGCCATCCAGTCCAACCTCCTGCCATGCAGGAACTCCCAATCAAAACACCCCCAACAGATGGCCATCCAGCCTCTCTCCGAAGGAGTGTGTTCCACTGTCAAACAGCTCTTACTGTCAAGAAGTTCCTAATGTTTAGGTTAAATCTCTTTTCCTTTAATTTGAATCCACTGCAATGGGGCCTATTCTCTGCAGCAGCAGAAAACAAGTTTGCTCCATCCTCAATATGACACCCCTTCAAATACTTAAACAGAGCTATCATATCACCTCTTAACCATCTCTTCTCCAGGCTAAACATTCTCAGCTCTCATGGTTTCTTAACCCTTCACCATTTTAGGGCCTAAGCAGACTGCCAGAAATAGTGCACATTAAATTGAGGCCCTGCCCTGGCTCAGTGCTAGGGAATCATGGGAACTGTAATTTATTGTGGCACCAGAGCTCTCACAGAGAATGTCCCAGAAAAAAATACAGTTCCCATGATTCCCTAGCACTGAGCCAGGGCAGTGCCTCAATTTAATATGCACTATTTCTGGCAGTCTGCTTAGGCCTTTAGTCACCCTTTTCTGGACATGTTCCAGCTTGTCAACATCCATTTTGAATTGTGGTCTCCAGAACTGGACAGAGTTTTCACCAGTTCTAAACTGACAGTGTAAGGCAGGGGCCGGCAACCTACGGCCCCTGGGCCGGTTCTGGCCCAGGTCACTGGACTCACTGGCCCAGGCAGACCTCTGCCGCCACCGCAGCCACGCGTTTTGCTGTCTGTGCAGCCGGGTGTGCCGTGGCCACCATTTTGATTTTCAAAATTATGGCCGTGATGCATTTGTGCATGAGCTTGAGTATTGTGCATGCACATGCGCAAACGCGTTGCGGCTGCCATTTTGAAAATCAAAATGGTGGCGCGACATGCATTGTGGCGGCTGCAGCAGCATGCGCGGGGAGGTCGCACATGGCAGTGGAGCAATTCTCCAAAAGGTTGCTGACCCCTGGTGTAAGGCTTAGGTTTGTTGTTCCTATAATTCCATCTGTTCCCCACAGAACTGTGGTAAAGCTCTTATAAATATACAGTTCTTCAATTTAATAAATTTCCACAGCCTCCTGCATACATTAAAACTAACACACCCTTAATTTCACTGTTGTCTATTATAGTTTAGGTGTGAGAGTGACCCACAACTAAGGCGAAACTTCCACAAGAAAATAAATATATTCATTGTATGGACTGATATATATCCAAATAAGTTTTATTCATACTTGGCAAGATAATACATTTTTAACATAAAATGTTCTGCTTATTTACATTTGTGAGGAATAGGAGAGTCTTTTCTCTCTCTTTAGATCTCCTTATTTAAATTAAGGATCAAATGTTCCAATTTCAATCCAGCAGAGAGAAGTGAGATGACTTCTGTATTCTTTAGGCCTCAAGCCCAGCCTTGCTCTTCTCTTATAGCTGCTTTTCCTTCTTTGTCCTTCTCCCTTTTTTGTTTTTTGAAAACTGTTCTTTTCTAATTTCCAGTTCCACTTGGCATCTACTTCTTTCTAAAAGTGCTGTGCTTGGCCTTTTAACCTGTTTTGGACAGTACCTTTGGTGACAAAGATATGAACACTTAAACATATAAAGTAGGCTCTACTTTTATTGGTATTTACCCAAGAAACAATAGAAATTATTTTAAGCGTGGCCTTCTGAACACCAACCAGGTTATCCCTTCCTAATTCCATTATTAAATATTGAGTATATTCATTTTCAGTACTGTTAACTGTGAAATGCACTATCTTTCTCAGTAACTGTAACTACAGTTCATCTGTAGTCAGTCAAATTCCATTACCTTTGCAGAGGTTTAAGGCCTAAAACTCTAACCTCACTGTTTTTCAGATGTATAATTTAAAACCAATCATATTATAATTCCATAGCACATCAATTTATACATTTTACACATTTTAAAAGTGTGATTTTTGTCTCAGCAAAAATCTCCCATTGGCATAGATGAAAGAAGTGCTGGATGTGCATTAGAAATCTATTTTCTTTATGGTAATAGTGGTAAAGACCTACTATGAAATAAACAGAGCAAATCAAATTATTTTTGCAACAGGTCTTTAAAACTTACTCCTTTCTTTGTCCTAACAGTGCCCCAAATTCTCTTCCATGTGAAAAAGACATATCTTGTCCCGATTCATAACAGAAGTCAATGGGTGTGTGAAGATTTTAAATCAGAAAATTTACAGCTAGCCCCTGTAATCTAAGTATTCGCATGCTAACCTCAGCTCCGATTTCTCTGCCTGGTATTTCATGTTTATTATTTGTTAATTTTATTTTTATTCCTCCTTTCGTCTTACAAGTGCTCTCTTTCTGATAATGAAATGTTGCTTACATGGAGTCAATAGTGAATTGGCTGATGACAGAATCTAATCTGAACCTTGGAGGTGGGCAGTTTGTAGCCATAACTAAACAAGATATGAAAAAGGAATTATTTTTTAAAATACTTTCATCCCATAAATCATAGATTTCATAGACTTTTATAGTGCTTGAAAAATGTGCAAAATCATTAGCCAGGGGAAGGTAACAGTGGGATAAAAAAAGAACTGCTAGTTCTTCTGAGAAGTTAAGTTCCAAAGTCCATTTGGAAGTGTCCTATGAAACTATACACTTTTGCAACTGAGGAGCATTTTTTATATATCTTATTTAGTTGTGATAGGCTGGTCTGGAACAAGAATCATCTTTTAAAATCTAAACTTAAAGACAGTAAATGTTACAGACCACATCAAAGGACCTTGCCTATTATTTTGTCTTTCTTCTACCCAGTTACAGAAACTGACTTGCCCACCTTTGCACCTTGCATCTGACTCAATCACCTCATAGGCAAATATACTGAAGACCATGACTCTAACTAGCAAAGGACTTTCACCTCAAAATGCTACCACACATCCTATTAAATTAATAAAAGCTTCCACTGCTTTAATTACCAGCAGAATGATCTCCACCGCAGGATCAACTGCTCACAATAATGTCACCATAAGACCAACCACCCATTATAATCATCATAGATTGGAAAACTATGACCCATGCCTGTCTGACTAGATTAATAGAATCAACACACAGACAAAAGGGAACACTGTCCTAGGAGTTATCTGGTCTTTCTCTGGAGATCATGACCAGTTTGAAATATAATGCAAGTCTTCTGCAGATCAACATATACTGCGAGTGATTGGTGAATTAACAGAGATTGAGCTTCACCATCTCCAACCAGGGACAAATTACAGAGTTTGTATTATTCCCCAAAATGAGAACCTTTTTGAATGTGTGGCTCCTAAGGCCCAGCAATGCACACTGGGGCATACTGGTACCCACACACTGTCTCAATACTTCAGCTTAGGAATTGGTGTTAGTATTACAGTTCTAGTATTGACAGCTCTGACTTTCTTTGCTGCTTACAAGTGTTGGCTCTGACCTATCCATTTCCAGCGCTACTATGATGATGATGGACCATCTTCTCAGTACCATGGCACTGACCAGTCTAAGGTGACCAAAGAGTCAGTTTATGACACCTTAGAGAATGATCAGCATGTATATATGACAGCTGTCAAGCAATGGCCTGAACTCATCCAGTTTTCCAGCCACACCAACCTTTGTGAGTCTCTGATTAACAACAACAACAAAGCTCTGTCATTGCTAAAATGACTAGGAGTTACAAATACTCAAAACCTCTCAGTTATGGGTGAGGTTCTATGCATGATCATACTGAAACATTAAAACAACCAGAAGAAAAAGTATATCTGTTCCCTTCTTACTACCTCATATTTATATAAGAGTGGCATTACTAGATACTTCTGAAAAGGGCTCCAACTATATCACACTTACACTACTGATAAATCAACATTTTTGGCAGGAACCAAAGACTCAGATGTCATCATACTTGCAGTTGTGCCATCTAGAAATAATCAAATTGGCCACAATCTATAAAAACACAAACTGTCCATATATTTTAAATAAATCCTACTTGTAAAGTATTACCTATATTTGAAACAATATATCAATAAGCAAAATTAAATGGATAAATGTTTTCACTTTCTTTTTAATGGTGCAAGTTCAGGTCATATAAGCTGAACACCTCAGATTTAGAACCAAATTTAACATTACACTGTAGACCCCAATCTTTCTCTGGGCATTCTTTTTAATTGAAGTACAGGCTCAGGAGAATGTAAATTGGATCATAGTAATGGTGCTGGGGAAGAGTTTTCAACCCTTTCCCAAAGGCCATTTGTACAATCAAAATTGTATCCCAAGTACTTTCACACTGGGGGGGGGGGGGCTCTAACATTTTCTCCTGTATATGGGAAAGCAGCCAGGAAACAATCTGTTGCAAAAAAGGATTTTAGAGAATAGGTTAAATGCTGTGACCAAATCTGTAGTGTCTCCTCCTGCTTTGCTATAGCTAAGAGAAATGGAAGACCAGATCTTTTGCAATATGTTTTTTGGACCTCTATTTAAGGCTGGAAATAGGAAATGATTTTAAAGAGATTTGCTGTTGCCCAAAGTGCAGAAACTCTTCCTTTCTCCTGCTCAGTGCGCCTGCTTAAAAATCTGGCTCTGGTAGATTTTGGGAGCATTGCAAAACCCTACACACAATCGTGACATGAAAGTAGGTTGTTTTTATAAACCAGCTTGGGCCACCTAGTCTTATAGACCATCCTTTCCACTAGTTTTGGGAAATACCGAAAATTCTACCGGATATGACCTAGGAGACTGTATCTCTGATACAGTGTGATGCACCAAGTATCATTTTCTTGAAAACAGGAGAAGAAAAGGAGCAGTTGCATTACTTCAGTGAATAAAAATGAACTATAGTTTATCAGCCATAGCTTTCAGCAGTTGAACAATGCAGTTGGGAAAAAAGCATTCATCAATGGATAAAGCAGTAGTTGAAAAATAAATAAACAGTTCTTCACAGAAAGTAGTTGTAATATTGAGGAGAAAATATTTTTTAAATAGAGGTATGTATGTCTTTGAAGTTATCTACACAGTGTACCCACCACTGAGCACTATTCACTTTTATTGGGAAGCAGAATATAATGTACAATGGCTTCTGTGTAATTTCCAATGAAATGAATGGCAATTACATAAATTTACTCTTTTGCAGGGAACTTTTGTCTTCTCTTAAATGAATAACAAATCCCATTATTTAGGCACAATGATGGCTGGACAAAAATATGAGAGATGAGAAACTAATTTGCAACATGCTTCCTTCTCTTCTCATTCTGAAATAGGCCATAAAAGAGAAGAAGCACAGTGAAGTGTAAGGAAGAACATTCAATACTGAAACAGAAAATAAATAAAAGGCAATGGAATTGTACAGCAAATGAGCTAAAATGGCAGAGAAATAGCCACTATTATCTGAGTGAATGAAGGATCCTACCTATTTCATTTTGACATCTTTTTGGTTAACTCAATTTCATTTATGGAATCACTATTCACAAGTTTGACAGAATCTGACATTTCATAAACAATACATCTCACTACTTAAGGAGCAGCAGGAAGAGAAAAGATAAATAGAAAAAGATCAGGAGGAGAGTCAAAACTGATTATGCTTATTGTGAACCAAACCGGCTTTAATTGGGCACATGTTTAAGCATGTAAAGCAACATCACTAACAGTCCTACGCAGGCCACCCATAACCAGTCTTTCTAGTAGAAAAAAATGAATAGGGATGAAGGATCACATATGAAAACAAAGTAGGCAATGCAATATCCCCAATTAGGAATATATACACCATATCCCCCACACTTACCAGACCTCACAATGCTGAGAAAAGGGGGGAAAGTTAAATTGTTGTATGCGTGGTGCTGGCCTAAAGTGGAAGAAAAAAACTCCGCACTGAGCTGAGAACACAATGCAGTAATGAAGCTATCTCCAGAATTGTACTTTTGCCTCAAGAGAGGCTGTCTTCTAACAATACAGTTTGGGATCTTAGGTAAGTCCTAAGCACTTGAAAACAGCTGAAGTTCCAGCTAAACAGCATATAGAAAGGCTGAAGGAGAATTACCTTTAGAGAGGGGAAAACAAAATAACTCCTCTCCATGAAAAAGAGAGATATGCTGGGGAATGCAGAGTTCACTTTGGAAAGAGGCAGCTTAAAAACAAAACACAAAACCATAAAAAGGACATGGCAGAGTTCCTTGAATCTTGTTTTAGCAGAAGGCAGCCAGACATCCTGGTGACAATGCTTCATCTATAAGTTCTTATGTCCGTGTTGACTTTCCAGCTCAGATCACTCTGATGCATGTCCCATGAAGGGGAAAGGGCATAGTTGCCTTTATATTACAACTGGTGAAGGGTCTGTAACAGCATGTGACGAGCAAAGGAACAGGAATCCAAAGCACGGTTGGGTCTGACAAAAGAAAATAGAAATGAAAATAAAAATTAAAGGGTGATAATCATTTCACTTGCACTCAAGTTCAAATGAAGTTGCATTCAAACAACAGAAGTTCTCAAATTTGACTAAGATCTGATATTCTAAATGAAAACTCTAGCTTTAGAATCCTCTTCAGGCAACTGATCACAGCATGCAGTCAGGCACACTGCTGGCTATGAGGCGCTATGACTTGGAGCAAAGTGGGGGAAAGTGTAGCAGGAAAAAAATGCTCTGAAGTAGGAAGAAGGCACAAAATAGGGGACTGAAACCAGAGAAAGTCTTTTCAAGTCTGCCTGCCTTTTTAATACAAATATTTACATATTCAACAATAATTTTAGCAACCATATTTGGATGGCATGAAACCGTTATTAGCAAGTAAAGCTGTATGTAATGAATGAATCAGGTCTATATAAGCAGCTAAAAAAATTAGGGCCAACGTCCTGTTTAGGACACCTTTGTGTGCATATTTTCCTTATGTATAATGTCCTTTTTTGGGGCACTGCACCCCCTCTGCCCATGTACTGAACAACTCGTGATGCTGCTCTGGATGGCCATTCTCTGCTCCATGGAAAGCAAGCAGAATCATAAAAATATGTGGATACATCCCTGTAAAATGTGAAATGAACATCAGCATTGAGAGACCTGGGGTCCTCCATGAGTCTCAGCACTGATGCCATCATTTTGTGTCTGGCTATGGGGACACAGCCAGACACTTCTGCGCTCCTGCTCCCTGTGATCTGGCTTCAGGGGCTTCTCAGTAAGTCAGAGGAGGGCATATGCCTCAGCCTTATGTAGGTCCACACATGCCAGATTTTACAATATGCTGAGGGAATGTGGGATTGCAGCGTTCTCCTTGAGAGAGGCACAATACTTACTTTGTGACAAAAGCCAAGAGGACTGGGATGAGTGACTTAGGGAAATAATCCTGCTGTACCATATGGTTTAGCGTCATCAGAGGGCCATAAAGGCTTGGAACAGCCTTTATTTTCTCTTCACTCTAGAAAGTGGAAGTAGGAGAGAGACAGAAATAAGCAACTATACCTGGGAGTCACCAGAGACATTTGCTCTGACAGCATAGTTCAGCTTTGCAAATACCTATCCAGATACTATGGCTTTCTCTCCTTTTGGCCACATCCATTTTCATACATTCTGCAAACATCCTGATGTCCTACCCCAAGCATTTCAAAGCACAGGCAGGCAGCTGGGATATTCACAGGTTATGTTGTGTGTGTTTTTGCCTAAGCAATATAACCAGAGCACTACAGCATCTGTGCCAAGTGTCGCTCCTTATCTTAAAGAATCAGCAAAGGCAGGGTATGCAACTATCATAACAGCTCTACCTTTCCAAACAAGAACAGTAAATATAGTGGGAGCCGTGAAGACACGTCTTCTCATTCCTCTGTTTCTTGGGCACAACATAGCTTGATCCATGTCCTATCTATGCAAAGATGTTAACTTGCATTTGTTCCTGTACATGCTTTTCATTATGCTAAGAATAGAAACAGCTACTTCCATGTTAGAATATTCTGTTGTAAGATCAGTTTTACAGTAGTCATCATCACAAGATATGCAAAGTAGGTTTATGTGGTCAGGGGACATGTACATGTTCATCAGCCAGACATATTAGCCTTATAAATTTTTGTCCTTTTCACAACAAAGATGTGAATATGAATACAGATCATATCTCTGAGTTGCCTGCCTCTCCTCTCACCTTGAGTAATCCCATGTGAATCAAGAGGCTGGTAATGAAAGCATCAGAATTGAAGGTAGCTGATGAAAATGCATCTCTCATCAAGGCATCTAAGAAGGGACAGAGGCAGATTTTAAGAACATAAGAGCTTCCAGTCACAGCACTAGGCAATTACTGGCTAACAATTAACAAAATATTACTATGAAATATTAGCCTTGGAGACTGCTTCTCCACTACAGATCTTGAGATCACCTACTGCCCTCATGAGCATGCCACACTCTCAAAATCCTCTCTGCCGTTGTTCAGAACAGTGCATAAATGTACTGCTGCCCATTATATGGAATAATACTTCCTCTAAGATTACACATGTGTTGATAATTCTAATTTTTAGCAGCATGTTGAAGATTTATGCCTTTAGTTTAGTGTACCATGTATATTACTCTTATGGATATATAGTATATTGATTACATATATTGGTTTTATAGTATATGTGTTTATGGTCTTATGTACAATGCTTAGAAACCTGCAAATGTTGGTAGTTTATAAATGCCCATAAATAAACTGAATCCAATGTATTGTTACCATTTCTTAAAGCCTTAGGGCAGCTCCCATGCCTACTATCACTGTCCAATTCAAGCAACAGTTCACAACAACTCCAAATAAAGATATTGAACCTAAGAAAAGGATTAACTGCATATTTCACCCATTATGTCTACAATATGTATCTCAGTAAATTGTTTCAGGTGTTCTTAATGTCCATGAGGCAGCCTCTATGTCAGGAAGGCAGGCTATGCAGCCCTCTGGATGTTGTTGACTACAACTCATATTATCTCTTTCCATTGGCTATGTTGGTTAAGACTGATGGTAGCTGTGCAACAACTTCTATAGTGTTACATACTACCATCCCAGCATGATGTGAAATTTGAACCTCAAAATTAATTGTTTGGATCAGCAGCTAACGTTTGGACAGTGCCAAACAAAACAGAGATTGAGGGGGAGAGAGAGAGAAAGAGAGTGCAACCTTAAAGCTACCCTATCATGGGATTTTCCTGGCAAGATTTTTCAGAGGTATGCCACTGACTTCCTCTAAAACTGAGAAAGTGTGACTTGCCCAAGTTCACCCAGTGGATTTCTATGGCTGAGCAGGAATTTAAGTACTTGTCTCCCACAGTCTCAGTCCAGCATTCAAACTACTAAACCATGCTGGCTCTCAAACATAACAGGCCATCCATTATTCATACACAAAGACTATCTGACAAGCCCCAATTTGCATCCTTAGAGAGGCTGCCAAAAAGGAAAAAAATTATTAAGAATGTGAATGTTACCTGGTTTGAACAAATGAAATACACACTTACCTGTGGTTTCATTCACTGCTGTTTTAACTGTTATCTCATCTTTGAACACAGAAGAGATCTTCAGAAAAACCATGACAACCTTCTCTGTATCAGATGTATCTGTCTAAAAGAAATAAAATTCCAGAATTTAAACATGCAAGTCTATGGCAAGGTATCTCAATGCGGGATGCAACAATTGATTTATGTTTGTTATGCTTGAGTCACAGCCTATGAAAACTATACCACAGCAACTTCAGTTTACAATAGTGAGCACTGTAAGTTTTTCCAGAATGACATACAGAAATGAAAACGGAAAAGTTTTCAAAAGTAAGATGGATTTTTGTGGACAACATATATTGAAGTAGCAATCTTTATGGGCCTGGGGGTCCTATTTCTAACACACACATATCCAAAACTATGTTTTTTGGTTTAAAATTACTTTCAGTATAAAACAAGTCATACAGGGAACATGCATCATGTTTTAAAGGAGAACTGTAGTTCAGGGAACCCATTTGTACTTTAATCTATGGTTAACATGTCTTGTCTGAAGAGGACAAAGCAGGATTTAAAATTATCACTGCAGCCTCAATAAGTTCTACGGGGCAAAAAGAGAAAGGCATACATAAAGCATGTATTACAATCACCGCAGTAAAACATTTTTTTTCGTTTCCATGGTGCTGTTTTACATTTGTGTTTATATGTGTGTCAACATATGGCAAACCCATGAATTTCACAGGGTTTTCTTAGGCTTTGCTATTTACTTACTTCCAAATATCTCCAACTATATCTTTCAAATTAAAATTAAAGCAATTATTTTACAAAATTGGTCTTCTGAGTCCAGGAAAGAAATTTCTATGACTGGCAAAATGCAACTTTGGGAAGTTAGGCATTACAAAACTCTTACTGAAGCCTCTGTTTCTGGATTGGTTCAATACTCACATCTACAAATTAGCTCAGGTAGAATTAAACAATTTTACAATGCATGTATCGTGCACTGCTCCTCTACAGCATCCAGAGATAAATGTTCTTCTTTTCTATTTATATGCAAAGCATTCTTCTATATAGCAATAAAACAGTAGAACCTTTGGGCAAAAAAAAAGGGCTAACAATGAGCCTAGGCAGAGAAAACACTTACTTACATGGGGGGGGGGGAATGGCTTACCTGCTGAGCTATCAGAGTTGAGCACTTGGGGCCCAGTCGCAACAGTTTTTCTGGAGATGGAAAAGCTAAAAAAGTGCCAACATCCACAGGAGGAGGAGGAGGGGAAGAAACTGGAGGAGTATCCTGGGAACAGAAAGCTCTAAAGATCAGCATTTCTCACAGAAAGCAGTTAAAGATGAAAAGTGAAACAAAAAGCAGATCCAGAACAGCAGGGGCAGCAACAGCTTATAGATTGGATCTACGCTTAATCATAGCTAACTTAAATTTCATTTCAATGAATATCACTAAATACAATTCAACATACCTTATTTTCCTGCGTATAAGACTACTTTTTAACCTGCAAAATCTGTGGTTAAAGTGGGGGGGGGTCGTCTTATACGCCGGGTATAAGGATAAGGAGGATGGAGGTGCTAAAACTCTGTGTTTTGACTGGAAAAATGGGGGGTCGTCTTATACACGGGCCATCTTATACGCCGGAAAATGCGGTATACAAGGAAATTTTTCACCAGAAGTGACGTTCTGTGTGGCGTTCTTATTCCCAACTATAGTAGACTCACTGAATTAATGCACTGATTTACATATGTGCTGGCTCACCATTCAAAAATTAATTCATTGGGTCTTTTCTAGATGGGATTAACCAACAGGATTCAAGACTAAGGGCCCTTGCAGACTGGTAGAAATAGTGCAAATTGAGTCTAGTTTAACTGTCCTGGTTCAGTGCTAGGAAATCATAGAAATTGTATTTATTTTTTTTCTGAGACATTGAGCCTTCTCTGTCAGAGAGCTCTGGTACCACAATAAACTACAGTTCCCATGATTCCCTAGCACCGAGTCAGGGAAGTTAAAGTGGACTCAGTTTGCACTATTTCTGTCAGTCTGCAAAGGCCCTAGGCGTCCTGGGACAAACACCAACAGGGGTTTTTAGATGATAAATTTACAGCTCAATTTAGGCCAAGAAGGGGTCATAAAAGCACACAGCAATCACACAAGCACAAAATGGCAACCCAGAACAAGGCAGCATGCTACTACAGCTGCATAGTACTACAGGCTGCCTAGTTGCCCCCACTGCAAGCAGGAGCAGACAAATGATAGATCTTTCATTCATGGTTTACTATTAATTCTGAATGTAGCAATCTACCGTAATTTGCCTCTTCCCACAATGCCAGAGGAATAATCATAAAACAAAACATAGGTTATTTATCTGACTTGGCAGGGAAGCAACAAGCCAGATTAGGATATTATGGTAATCAAACCAGAGAAGCTCTTTCTGCTTGCAATGAAAGCAAGCGGACATCATACACCAGCATGATGCCTTATCCTGGCTTGCCAGTCCATAAAAACTTATCTACCACGATATGGCTTTTCTAGAAAAACATTAGCATTCTAAAGCAAAAGAGATCTGATTTACCATGTCTGACATATTTAGCAGACACAATTTAAAAGCTTGTTATTTTATACTGTATGAACTCTGACAAAATACTTCATATATTTTTTTGAAAAGTCAAAAGTATCTGAATTTAAATCAGATCAGAAACAATAAGCTAATTTTAGCGTGCTCAAACAGCTATGCAATTGTATCAGTTATACATGCATATATGCTACATAGTCACCTAAGGAAGTTAGTAACTCTGAAACCATAATGCTTGGCTGGTATTGTATTCATTAATTAATCTGATCTATTGATATAGTCTTGGAAATGAAAATATTTCCATGGAAAATTCCATGAAAAAAAATTCAGCAGCTTTCTGTCACACAACAATGTACAAATCTACAACAGTTTGTTCTCTTTATCTAAAAGCAATATACTTACATGTGCCGTTATGATTTTTTGTGGGGTTAGCGATTCTTGTTCTCCCTGACCCCTTTCCTGAACCTGGGGTTCCTCCTCCTCTTCATCCTCCTCCTCTTCATCCTCCTCCTCTTCATCCTCCTCTTCCTCGTCATCCTCATTTTCTCCATCATCATCACTGTGTGGAGAAATTTGTGTAAAATGTTATAACTAGGGCTCCTTCTATATACTGCATGCACATTTTGTAGCTAGCCAGTTTGTAATATACAGCAAAGATTAATGTATAAACTTAAAACATGTTAAATGTAGAAAGTATTGCATTTATTCAAAGAGATTCATAATGAAAAGTAAAGAAGCCCAGACTGACCCAGAGTAATCCTGCATAATGTAAAAGCTATCTGGAGACACAACACTATTAAGAAACGATACACAACTAGCCCAGTAACAAAAGCTATCTGGTTTGCCAAAATGTTAATTATTCCAAAGAGCTTTGGTCTTTAAAATTACTCAAGGACAAAAACGAAATGTTTGCCACTAACTCAATTCTAGTTACTGAATAGAACTCCAATGCTTAGCATCTATTCCTGATGTTGCCCAGGAATACTGTCAAGTCAAGGGCCACTGTGAGTACTGGAGTGGTCTCATAAGTTTGCAGGTAAGAATGGAACATAGCCAAAACATTACTGCCATCAGGTCAATTTGGGTGACAAGCGTAGATGTATTGAGGACAATACAGACTGAGGATACAGAGGCAGAGGAGTCAAGGAGCAGGTGTGTCAAAGACAGAGAATACAGGCAAGGAGGCCAAAAAATAAATTAAAAAATAAAGGAGTTTGAGGGATATGTGCTAAGACACCTGCCCATCCTGACAAATTAAGGGATGCCAGGGAGGAGGCACTTGTGTAGCCGAGGTGGCAAGTGCCTATTTGAGGGAGCCATTTTAAAGAGTTTACAGGAAGCCTACTGCATACAGAGTGTTATTTTTAGGCAAGATGTATAAAGTGACAAAACCAGTTAAGCTTTTCTGACTTACACTGATTTAACTATATTTGTGGTGGACCAGCATCTCCCTCCCCACCAATTTTTGGGCCCTCTATCTGCTCCCCACTTCTTAACTTGCTACAGTGGTAAAACTGCCACTTTTTCACATAAAAAGGCCAAGATGCACCTTGTTTTTAAGGAGACTCACACTACCAGAAGTTTCCAGGGAGCATGACTGGCCTTAAAAGAAATCCTATTTGCACACACAAAAAAGCAGATATTTTTGCCACATCAGCAATTGCTCATTCTTCGCCAGCCACAAATGACAACCATAACAAAGGGTATATACAATGCAGATTTTAACAATAATAAGTTGAAACCAAAGATGGATTTGGACACTTTAAAGCCACCACAGCTCAGCCTGATTCTACTTGCAATCATGGTTATAAAAAACAACAATAAAATCACTAGCACTGCCGGACAAGCAGCTTTTTTTACAAATCTCACTACTTATACTTAGTTTCACTAGAAAAATTAAGAATTATACATAAAGACATAAGAAGAGGTCTGCTGCCTACCAGATGCCTATTAGAAACTGACAAGCAGATCATGAGTACAACAGCATCCTCCCTGTAACATCAAATTACTGTAGTTTCTTCTTACACCTCACCTCAGGGATGCAAGCACTTCTGCCATGTTGAAACCTTCAAGGATCTCCTGAAGTTGTTCACAACCTTCCACTCCAAAACAATTGCCTATAAAAAGGATAGAAACATACAGAGCTCTAGAGTTATGCAAAAGTAACTTGAAAGTATAACAGAATTGTTGAAAACTACCGTACCTGTCATTCCATCTGGGTAAACCTGTTATTGTTTATAATCTTTATATGAATAAAAAAAATGGATACCCAGGTACTGAACTTGCTCTCTGAAGGAAATGAAAATGTAGCTAGTTTGCTAGGTAAGTGACATAGGACTTTTTTTTAAAAAAAATCCATAATATAAGTGCAAGTGCTGCAATTTTATTCATCAGTTAAGTTATTGTAATGTACAAAATATTCATAAACACTGTATCACCTCAGAAAATAAAGCTGACAAACTGTGTCTCATAAATTCTCTGAAAAAGTATCATGTCAAGTTACCTTAGACTGAGACCTGCACAGAATAGGCCCTAGAATTACAGTAGCTCTGCATAATTATTTGAGGCTTGGAAAATCACAGGAATTAGGAATGCTAAATAACAGGAACCTCAGAAGCAAGACCATATAAAGCAGAAAACGAATTCAAAATCTGAAGTAAGTTCAGGCGAAAAGAGGAGCTTGAAAAAGGAACTAGGGCAGTTTTATCTGAAATCTGAAATAACCAGTCAACTGTTCAGTAGCAGGTTTCTAGTTAATACTAGTGTACATGAATGACATGGATGTTCTTCCATACCATTGAGATCTAACTTCTCCAGCTCTGACTTGTCCTCAATAGCCTCAGCAATAATCAAAGCCGCATCTCTCTTGATTTCACCAAAGGACAAATTGAGTTCCTGAAAGACAAAAGAATGGTTTTACTGGAATGCTCAAGTTAGAGGAAATTTCTTTTATATGGACCCATGCCGAAGCTAGATGCATCTAAAATGTACCCTTGTATAGCACAAAAGGAATCCCAAAAGCTGAACTGGGCGATTAAAAAAGAATGGTGCAACTGTTCTTATTCAGTTTTGCACCATTCTTTTTTAATCACCTCATATTAAAAGGTGCTGAAGTCAGCACTAGGTGGGCAATGATTACATGACAAACAGTACAGTGGAACAGACTGCAACAGATGATTTTTCCTTTTCTTGCAAACCCTGGAAGACATGTATTTATTTACAACGCTTGCATGTTGTCCAATTCTTAAAAGAGGTTTAAGACCCCTGTTTATAGCCCAGGAGTAGACTATTAGGGAGAGAATCTTCCTCCAGTCTGTCCTTAGGCTCCTTCCCACAAGAGACCAATGAGTTCAGCCAGCTGGCTTATGGGCAGAAGTTGGCTACAGACTGGCCCAGCAGCCATCCAGCAAGAGCAGTCCTCAGGCAATGACAAATATCACTCTTTCCCCCCACTTTAAAACCCCTCTCCATACATCAGGCAAAACTGGGTCCTCCCAAATAATTGAAAACTGATTTTATGCTGTACATTAATGGAGGTTTCTAGCTGACTTACAACAATTTACAACAAGATTAACCAATACCTTTAGCTTATGAAGTCCTTCACTCACAGCTTCAGCAATAGCAACAGCACCTTTTGATCGCACCAGGCAGTCACCAAAGTTGATTATTTCCACTTGGCGGAGTTTCTTCAGCGTCTGAGAAGAACAAAGAGCACAGGATATCAAAAATTCAGACAATGTAAGACTAAATCCTGAAAAAATGCTACTTCACCTACATCTTGTCAGGATTTTGTAATCCAAATTGCTATTAATATTTTTAAGCAAGCAGCTACAACTGAAGAGAGCCAGAAGGCTGTAGTGGTTTAAGTGTCAGTCTGCGATTCTGGAGTCTTTACTCAGCCATGAAAACCCGTGGGTAGCCTTGGGTGAGTCACACACATTCAGTCCCAGAAAACTCTGTGATAGGTTCGCGTTAGGGTTGCCAGAAGTCGGAAATGATTTAAGGCAAAGAACAACAAAGTTACAACTAAAAGGAACTCACCTCTGCCATGGCCACAGCCCCCTTCTCTGTAAAAGTGTTATCATTCAGATTGATCACCCTTAGCAGAGGATTGACAGCAAAGGCTTTAGCTAAGGCTGTAATGCCTGGGTGGTTGATTCCATTCTGAGGCATATGAACTTCTTCCAAAGTCCCAATAACCTGAGGAGCAAAACAACATGGAAGACAATTTTACAAAAGAGATTATGTTTAAGGCTTAATTCTTGGAGAACAGTGCTCTGAGACATTTTCCTCCCTATTAACTGTAATTGTTCCTGGATATCCTTCAGGAGAACCTTTTCCAAATGTCCAAATAACTAATGTTCATCCCTTACTCCAGAATTCTGGCTACAGTTTATATCACAAGCCAAACTTCTAGACCTCGTGGCTACATTAGAGACTAGAAACCGGAACATTTGTAATTGTATGACACCTTCATTACAAAAAAAACAAAACAGATTTTTTTTTCTGAGTAGGGCAATTTGCATAAAATAAGCCATGAAAGACTATAAGCCATGAAAGCCATGAAAGGTATTCCCCACTGACAGGGTGGTCAAGTCATGTCTGACCATGGGGGCAGTGCTTATCTCTGTTAATAAGCCGAAGAGCCAGCATTGTCAGAGACTACTCTGTGAGCATGGGACCAGCATGACTGCACAGAATGCTGTTCACCTTCCCACCTGTTTATCTACTTGCATTTGCATACATTCGAACTGCTAGGTTGGCAGAAGGTGGGACTAGTGATAAGAGTTCACCCCATCATGCGGCATTAGCAAGACAAAAAGAGATGCTGCTCTTGAGATACAAGTTGCCTCCATTCTTTGTGAAGCTACAAGCTCCTTTGTTAGGCAAAGAGCACTGAATTTCTAAAGAAGCCCACCATTTTTGCATTAAGTGCTGTTTTGGTAAAACATACCAAATGTAGTCCAATTTTTTTTAGAAAAATGTTTTATCTTTGTTAGAGTTAGAAATCTCAAAATGGTAGAAGATGGAGGCAACTTGGATCTCAACAGGAGGATCTCTTTTTGTCTTGCTAATGGAACTTAAATTTTATTTACCAGAGTACCCCCATGGCCAGAAGGAGGAGAGGCTTGCCTGCATTAATGTCCCTCCATATCACCTGAACTGAGAACAGCTACATCTCGACAAAATGCAGGCTTGTGACTAACACTGTTATATTTTTCTTCTTCTCTGGTATGCTTTTTAAGACCTTTCACTGATGAAGAAGCCAGTGGAATTTCAAAACCTTGTAACATATATTTTGTGCATTTTGGTTGGCCCAACAAAGGTATTACTGTTTTGTGGATTCTGGATCTTATTGTACTTTGCTACATGGCCAAGACATGGATATGTTTTTCTGAATATAGTTATACTAGGACAAAAAAAAAAAAGAGGAATTGGCTACTGCTCCAGTGAACTGACTACTGCTACATCAGTGCTGTCAACAGCCATACCTAGGACAGCACCTGAAAGAGTAGTAGCAACTTTTTCAAAGAATGACACTGAACTATGCTGGATTTCAAAGAATATACATTTTCTTTAGGTCTATCTTGGAATGGAAAAATTTTCCATTCCCATACAAGCATCAGATCAAATAATTTTGTGTCAAGCCCCTACTCTTTGTACTTACCCTGAATGCCTCAGCAAGAGCAGTTGCACCATCATTTTCTAGGCGGTTTCTGCCTGCTACAAATATCTTCAAAGCCAAAGGCTTGCCTTGAGCACTTGATTTCCTATGACATTCTGTCAGAGCTCCTGCCAAGATCTTTAAAAATAATAATCATAAAGTATTAAACTGTTTGCACTGATAGAATATCAGTTTGGTCACAGGGATTCCATTCTTCTATGTCACACAGAAACATCACTAAAAGCAACTGTCAACTGTTAACAACATAAAGGTAATTTAGGTCAGAAAAATGAAGTGATTGTTATGTGTCCCCAGCACACACTTCCTTGCATGTGAGATAAGAACAGAGGTTTTTTACCCACTCAACAGTCAAGTCTTTTGTTTCCTCCCAAAATGCTCTATGGTATGGGAGGGGGGAAAAAATCAATTTTTGTCCTGAGTACCTACCACAGGATAATTCCACATGCCCCTGTACAAACTATTTCTATCATCTTATGGAAGCTTTATCAAGGGAACAACATGCAACAATGGCAGTGGAATGAAAACAAGGCACAAGGGACACCAGAGAACAATATTCTACTCATCTTTGTACAGATGCAGGAAATATGTTACCTTGCCACCGCCAATGCCCATGCCACAGTTGTTTAGCTTGAGTTCTTGCAGTGTGAAACAGGAAGGGCTCTTCAGTAGTGCCTCAAATCCACGCACGCCATCAGGTCCAAAGGCATTGTCACTCAGATCCAGTTCTGTAAGCTGGCAGCCAGCACTAATTAAGGCGTCTCCAAGAGATATCTGCAAAATGACCCAAGGGTTAACTGACTAAGTCTCTTCTCATACTAAGGAGTACTTGGGGCTCCAGGATATGACACTTTAAGTGAACGTTTAGTGCCGTGATGATGAACCTATGACATGCTTGCCAGAGATGGCACATGAAGCCATTTCCCCCAGCACACGGAGGGTGTGGAGGAGGAGGAAGAGGTGCATGCCTTCCCCAGCCTCTAGTTGCCTCTCGAGAGGCAGCTGAAGGCCAGGGATAGCGCAGGGGGGAGGAGGAAGAAGATGTGTGCGCCTGTTCCTCTTCTTCCCCCTCCAGGCCTCACAGTCTTCAGCTGTCTCTGGAGAGACAGCTGAAGGCCCGGGAGGGTGGGGCGAAGAACTCCTGCCCCAGAAGTCCTGCCCCCAGCACCAGGTAACACCTTTTAGTTTGGGCACTCAGACCCTAAAAGGTTCGCCATCACTCGTTTAGTGTTCACATGTGGAAACTACAATAAAATATTGTATTATATTCTTAGTTTGTGCTTATTACAGAAAATACCTCCAGGATTAAAGGGTTCAGCCTTGTCATGTACAATAACCTAGTAAGAGGAAAAAATATCAAGGCCATACACTTAGGAATCTTTACATGGGCGTAATTCCTTTTGTACTTGGACAGACTGCCTTCAGTAGAAAGACTGTGACTGGGGCAGGTCCTTGATAGGGGCACCACTATGGCATAAGGGATATCTGCTCTTCTCCTTGTTTGTTTATGACCTTCCACTTGACTTCAGGGGTTCTTTCTCACTCACAAAATGGAGGCAACACAATTAGATGAGCAAGTGCTCTTTCTCAAGTTGTGTCGGGTATATATGAGGGCTAGGCAAGGAGACAGAATGGACAAGTGACATCCATCTATCCCCTCCTGCTGTTTCCTTCTGGCCTTTATGATACAGAGGTAGTGTGGAAACATGTAGGAGAAAATCTGCAATAACCTCTGATCAGAGTGTGAGTGTACGCAAGGGAGAGTGAGGTTAAGAGGAGCTAAGTAATTTTGTTGGTGCCTGCCCTTCCTTCTGTAGATTTCTGGGTATCCCTTTCTTTTTTGCTAGTTGCTTCAATGGCCTACTCTACTTGGGACTACCAACAGGATTTAAATTCCTCTGTTGCCATAAAACCTCTGTAAAAGAAACAATAAACTTGTTAATCACCAAGTTTTTCCTGTGCTTGAAACTCAAGAACAATCCCACACCAAAAACCTGCAGTAAGATATAATGAAGCTTTAATCAGGATGATATTAGGAGCCATGAGTTGCACTTACCAAAGCAGGAGGAATCTCAGATCTCAATCTCCCAGTGAACATATCACTCCAGTGACACTTCTAGAATAAGACATTTGTATTATATATACATTATATGCTTAAACATCATAGTAATTTTATTACAAAGTATTTATACTCAGTATAGTAGAATACAAGAATGTGGTGAAAAATATGCAGTACAACACAGATTGTATGGAAAGATTTGCTCCTTATGTTGCTGTGCAACATAACATAATTAGCACTACACTGCAATGATTCATAAGAATTAAGAAAATAATATTATCCAGCTCCAGAATAATGAAATATTCTGTTCAAACATATCCTATATTTGAACTTCAAGCTTGAACAATCTTTCACACTTATATTTAAAAAACTTACTTCCCCATCCCTCCCACCAAAAAAGAAAAAAGAAAAAAAGGCTTAGATAACAGAGGTTGCATCTGTACCGCTTTCCTGTTTAATTCAAAACAAAAATTACAGCAGAGCAGTGACTTCAAATTGCAGTCCACCCATACAGTCATCAGCCTCCCCCTAGAAATAATTACTTTTGTCCTATACAAGTAGTTAAGAGGTATGGGGGGGGGGAAGAGGGAAATGACTACAGAATCACCCTTACAGAAAGATCAAGCAACATATTCTTCCCAACATTTTTTTGTTCCTTGGAAAAATAACATTTTATTGAAGAATGATTTGAATTAATACTTAAATTATCAGTTTTAACCTCTTTCTGAGATTTCTCAAAATATGTAGGGATGTTTGGCCATACAATATGTAAAGCAATAAGACAATTCTGCATAGAAACTTGGCAATGTCAAGTTCCTACCTGATTGATTAGGCAGTACTTATCAAAATCAATTTCCTAGTGAACTGTATTTTGCAGATTCAGTTGTGGAAACTACCGTATTTTCCAGCGTATAAGACGACTTTTTAATCATGGGAAAGGGTCTCAAAAGTCGGGGGTTGTCTAATACGCTGGGTAGAG
>CM034708.1:181215394-181225490 GCA_020142125.1 Phrynosoma platyrhinos | reverse complement strand
GTATCTGGCCTCCCTCTTTGTCCCTCTGCCTGCCCAAAAGTGCACATAGTTTTCTCAGAGCTGCAGCCATGCTCTTCAGCAACCTTCAGTTAACATCCAACAGCAAGGGAACCGAAAAAACGTGAGTCCGTCACTCATATATGCCCCCCAGCGTCTCCCGGTCCGTCACCAAAATGCTTCCCCCTTGCTACCTGCTTCATGCACAAAGAGTTCCGCCATTTTTCCATTCGCTCCAATAGCAGCTTTCCAATGGAACGGCTAAGGCTGAGGAAAAAGCCTCGGATCTGCCAGTCATCTACCTGGCATGAAGCCCACCTGGTCAGGAATGATGTACTCCAAGATAAACTCCTTTATCCTGGTAGCCATAATTGAAGTAAATAATCTGGCATCCTAGTTAAGGAGAGCTATGGGGAGGAAGGATTTAGTTTTGGGACAATCCTCTTTTGTCTCAGGAATTGGGATTATTCGAGTTCTATGCCAAGACATGGGAACAGGATCTCCATTCAGTACAGAATTGAACAAATTTAGGAGATGAGGCACAAGCTGATTATAAAGGAGCTTGTAAAATTCACCTGAAAATCCATCTGGGGCAGCTGATTTAGTTGGTTTCAATTTATCAATTGCTTTTTAAATCTCATCTAATTGGATAGGTTTGTTCAGGAGGATTTGGTGAGGTTCTTTGATTATCCCTAGATTCAGTGATTTCACAAAGCTATCCATCGGAGTACCTTGAGGCAACTCTGAAGTGTGTAATTTGGAATAAAAAGCTCTTAATTCCTCTAGTATTTTGTCTGGGGCCATTACCATAGTTTTGTTGTTGGAAGTAAGAGTGGGAATAATACTTTTCCTATCCTATAGTGTTTAACCACTCTGGGCAGGAGGTGTGTGTTTTTGTTGTTAAACTCATAATAATACACCTTGGTATAGTGTAGGGCAGTTTGTATTTTCCTAGCATCTAATGCCACTAACTCTTGTCTTTTTCATTCGGACTTGGTGAAAGATCTTAGAATCCAGTGCTTTTTTGTGGCTATGTTACAACTGAGCTATGTCGTGAAGGAGTTTGGTTTTGGTGGCATCTTTGAGCCTTTTCTGTGTGGCTCCCTCTTTAATTAATAATCCCCTGAGGACTGCTTTCTAGATATCCCACAATAGGGCTTCTGATGTTTCTGGTTTCCAATTTTCCAAGTAAAACCACTTAATTTCATCTTGAATCTGGGTTTTGTACTTTTTGTTAGTAAAAAGATTGGAGTTAAACTTCCAAATGCGAGGTTTCCGTGAGTATGGGTTTAACTGGCAGGTCAGCACTGTGGCTGAATAGTCGGGATAGACTATAAGTTCTATCTGGACATCAATGACATTGGAAAGGGAGGATCGCAAAACAAGGAAGTAATCAATTCTAGAGTAAGTGTGGTGTGTGTGTGAACAGAAGGTGTAATCCCTAGCTGATGGAGTATAATTTCTCCTCGGATCTAACATCCTTTCTTTAGATATAAGATCCAAAATTGGAGATAGCTTTCTTTTACTTTTGAAAAGATGGTGGGATTTTCCATCTTATAGTCAAGCAATTCATTTGCGTCTCCCCCAATAATAGTGTTCCCTTCTGCCATCTCCCTCAAGGTTTGTAGGAAGGATGACATAAAGGTTTATGGATTAGAGTTGGGAGAATAAAAGGTTGCCAACATGAGTGGTGTTCGCTATGGTTCCTTTCAAAATCAGAAAGCAACCAGATGTGTCGCGTATTATCGTGTTGGGCTGGAATGGGCATGAATCTGAGGAAAGTATTGCTACTCCCCTTGACTTGTTTGAGTCACCTGCAGTGTAGTGAGTTGCAAAGGGGGGGCCCTGGGGAGGATATTTCCCATCCCTTTTCTATGTATTTCTTGCAAGGAAACTATGATTGATTTAAGGTTTTTCAAGTAACCATTTACATGGGTGCATTTTGGTGGAGACCCAAGCCCCTTCACATTTAGAGATACAATTCTAAGTCTATCCAAAGTTCAAGAAGTTAAGCTGTAAATATATTATCTCTAGGACAGACCCTCAAAGAAATTTGATTTTCAAGTTAACTCTTGTAACAAGACGATCAGCAGTCACACATTGAGGGGTGGATATGTTGAGGGACTCAGGGTTTCGCTTTGAGAGTATTACATCCTTATCACTAGCACAAACATATTCTTGAACAAACAATCTTAAGTGAAAAATTTTAACTAAAACCAGGAATGGACCAAAGGGAGGGAAGCGCAGGGCACGCACTGTACCCTGATCTAGCCATGCTCTGGCGATCTCCCCTGGAGTGGGGGTGGGAGAAATGGCATCGATGTATGATGACATGGGGCCTTAGATCTGAATGAAAAGGATTGGTATGCAATGGACAGCAGAGTGAATTGGAGAATATAACAGTAGAGGCCAAGAGGTTGAATAGATCTACCTAATTAGGTCTTTTTAAGTCATAATACAATTCTGTCAAATACATGTAGTGATGTGTGGAGACTACAAGTTCATTGCTAACAAGTGCCTGCAGGCTGACAGATCTCCCAAATACAATGGCCAATTCACACAATCCTCATAGGTTGGAAGAACATTCTAAATGTTGGTTTAATAAAGTGTTTGAGAAACTCTCAGATTTCCTAGTAGTATCTCAGCTTGCTTTGTTTCCTGTTGATGCTACTACTTTGATGGGTTATTTCAAAAGTCCATTTTAACTTGTTGAGAGATTAAGTTATAGAGAAGTTTTGCTTGTTGAACTATGTGGAAAAGTTCATATCAAAGACAGCAGATGCCTAGCTAGAGCCTAAACTTGATCTAAAATATTTAGGAACCACAGACTGGATCAACCATCTACTGTCAGCTCAAGTCTGCAGCAAAAGAAACCTATCACCTTATATGTATTTAGCAAAATCAGTTCACTGATTTTAAAACATACTGTTTTAGGGTAGGCAACCTTTCCTCTTTAAGGACTGAGGGACTTCAGCTCCCAGAATCCCAGGAGCTATTGGCCAACATGGGACTATTGGCCAACATGGCTGAGGCTTCTGGGAGCTGAAGTCCCTCAGCCCTTAAAGGGGAAAGGTTGCCTACCCCTGCTGTAGACAATGTTATTTTCCCTAGATAGCATCCATATTTCTGTCCAATAGATTTGGAAAACAAGACAAACAAAACTCCGCACTTCTCAACCAGAGTTAAGATGATGATGGCCAGATAAGTACTTTTTAAGCATTTCCTTGAGAAAGGGAAACAATCTAGTTAATCCATTCCACTTTATGGTACCCAACAGTAGCACATTTCATGTAAACCCTTTCATGAATTCAAACAGAAGTGTCATTATATGAACCTGTCAACAAGGCAACAGTAAGGTAACTTCATTTGCTATTCATTAGCCTAACCAGCATCAAAAGATTAGGGTTCTCAGCCTTTTTGTTATGGTAAGTTCCTCTAAGCAGCAATGTGGGAAGGGAAACATTTTCAGTGCTGAATTTTTTTCAAATAAAATTTTCTGTTTTGAAGAAAAACATACACAAATTTCATAAATGTCATGAGTAACAACAAAGGAATGAGAATGCAATGGTGAGCAAATGATTCTACATTGGCGCAAGTAATTCTGCAAAAAATGACAGTGAAACTAGATGTGGCCCAATGAATTTAGTGGAAGAGAGTAAACTTTGCTGAATCATATGAATGGACATCCATAGCAAAATATACAGTTCTTTGAGTCTGCTAAAATTAATGTGTGTGTGTATATATGTCTAGTGCTTTAGCACCTACAATTTAAACAATATAAAGGAATTTAAAGGCAACCATTCTAATACAAATAATTTCCATATATAAAGCTCTGAATTTATTTTAATGTCATCTTAAGTGTGGTTATCTTTCCTAATCAAAAATTCAGTTCATATATTTATAGGCCATTGGGACATTCAGATTTTATTTTTTTTGTAAATGTCAAGTCAAACAAACATACCAAATCAGATCAACCTCTATTTAGCAGACTGAACATTTTTTACAAATTCAGTTTTTAATTCCTATCCAAATTACCCTCTAATGGCAAAATTAAATCCTTACACTTCCCAAGTATAATAATAGAAAAATAAAAATAAAAATCTGCTTTGCCATGAAGAATGATCAAAGGAAAAAGTAGGATCATGCCCACAGAAGCAACTAGGGGAAGCAAGGCTACATACACATCACTTCCCTTGGTTGTGGGGAAAGATGCTACAGTATCCAGTTTCCTTTCCTCATGACTATCAAAAACAGACAAAATCTGTATTATTTTTATAAGTTGCAGACCCCAGCATTCTGTGGAACACTGAGGTCTTTGCTGTTTTTAGCCCAAAACATACAGAACCGTGAAGATACTTATCAAAATTCAAATGGAGATTGTCATGAATTTCAGCAAGGAATCATTCCTGAACCATCAGTTAAGGTATGCGCTCCACTTCTATTATGAAGCAAAGCTCATCAGTCTAGTTTTCAGTTTGAATAATATTTTTCCAAACCACAAGACACTCTGCCATCTCACACACTATTTCAAAGTGGTCTATCAATATTACTACCTAATAATAAGGAATACTACTTTTCAGAACATACCTACAGCATTGCCTTTGCTACAGCATTCTAAAAGAAAGATCACCTTCACACTATTTTTAGAATGGAGGGATCATATTCCCCTACAGACTTAATTATACCTTTTTGGCATTAATGTTATGTTAACATCTTAAACCACCTGCTTTCAACCTGAATTCTGATTTAATGTGTTGCTTTGACACAGTTTTTAATTAAAAAACCCCAAACCAAAGGAACCTTCAGGTTTGGATATACTACCCCACTGGGATGGCAGTTTCTGAGCAATAGCAGGAGACAGCCTTCTTGCCTTGCTTTTTTGGTCATCCTGGAAGCATATACTTGCCCACTGTGTATAAGAAGATACTGAACAGTAAGTTGTATTTTATGTTCTTAATAATCATCATCATTAACATGCACATTTAGAATAAAAAATAATCAACCTACAGCATGCAGATCAAATCCTGGCCTACTAGTAACGATATGTACCTTTCGTTATATAAGGTAACTGAGGAAGCAGCCTACTTGGCTGTCAGTCATCACAAAGTATGAGGGGCATAAATACATGCATCTGTCAGGTCATATATGCGCTTTGTGTTGATGGAAGCATTGCTCCAGGCGAATATTGCACCTGAGATCACTGGTAATCCTTTCAAATATTTATGCTGGTCTTTAAAAAACATTTATAACCTGCCTATCAAGGCAGCTTACACTACTAGTTAAGCACATGCTAATGATCTGTACAAGTATCTTATTTACATCAGTATGGTATTATATGAGTGGTTTTGTTTGGGCTGAAATGTGTTGCAAAAAAGGTAGGCAGTGAACACTGACAGAACAGCAAGGGTGGGGAACGACTCTGGTGTTGTTGTGTACCTTAAAATAATTTATCAAGGAGTTTTCTTGGTAAGAGTTATTCAGAGGATTGCCATTGCTTTCTCCTGAGGCTGAGAACATGTGACTTGCCCAAGTGGGTTTCATGGCCGAACTAGAAATTGAACCTGGTCTCTAGAGTTGTAGTCCAAAACTCAAATCACTATTCCATGTTGGCTCTTACGGAGAACCACTGACGTTCTAGTATTTTTGGATTATGAGTTCCATAATCCTCTACCACTTATCAAACTGGCTGGGCCTTCTGGGAAGTTGAAATCCAAAAAATCTAGTGCACCAAAGGATACTCATCTCTGCAATACATCTACTACTGTCACAGAACTTTCAAAATACTTTGTAAGTTCTCTGGCTCTATCCAAAAGGCAAGTCCCACCTGATGGTGCTGGGACTTCACTGATCAAGCCATGGCTATTGGTCTATGACAGAGATATGCAAGCTGTGGTCCTGTGGTGGCATGCAGAGCTGTTTTTGAGACTGTTCATTCCCTAGACCCCCAGACTACCCTTTTTCTGGTCAAAAAGGTGAATTTTACCTCCTATAACAGGGGTAGGCAACCTTTTTGAGCCGGGGGCCGGGTTGCTGTCCCTCAGACAATTGGGGGGCCGAAGCACCATAAATAAATAAATAAATAAATAAATAAATAAATTTTTAATTTTTTTAAAATTTAAAAACTATGCATGCACACTCTCTCAGCCCCAGAAAAACCATGCCCCCCCATGGAGATTTTGCCAAGAAAACTCCAAGAACAAGTAATAACAATAATCAATATCATCATGGCGGGCGACAGGGGGCAGCAGCGGTGGCAGGACCAACCTGGGGCCAATCCAAAGGCCTTGGGGGGCTGCATCCAACCCCTGGGCCTTAGGTTGCCTACTCCTGTCCTATAAGTTTCCAGAAGAAACCATTCACCTTTTAAATAAGCTGTGCACACCTCCTACATTGTTTAACTTTAAAGGTTCTTCAAAATCAGAGATGAGCTTCTGCCCACTTCTGGTTTGATTTTGTTGTCTGCATCTTTAACAGACCAGAGCCTAGGGCAGGGGTAGGCAACCTTTTTGAGCCCTGGGCCAGTCCCCCCGAAGTCCTCTTCTCCGCCGGGCTGAGGGAGGGGGGGATGGCAGCGTACGTGCGCGCACCTCCACCACCGCGTGCAACCCCCCCGTGTGCGTGCTGCCACTGCAGCGTGTGCAGCTACAGCCGCCATCACGCATGTTGCAGCCTCCATTTTGATTTCCAAAATGGCAGCCGCGACTCGTTTGCGCATGTGCAGTACTCCTGCACATGCGCAAACGCATTTGCAGCCGCCATTTTGGAAATCAAAATGGCAGCCACAACGTGCGCAGCCGCACGGAAGCCAAAACGTGTGGCGGTGGCAGTAGGGGATCTGCCTGGGCCGGTAAGTCCAGCGACCTGGGCCGGAACTGGCCCGGGGCGTAGGTTGTCGGCCCCTGGCCTAGGGGCAGAAAACAGCTTCCCTCAAAACTTCTGCAATGTCCCCACTCCTAGGCTCTAGGGTTCCACTGGGCTCATCGTGCCCCTCCTCCCCCAAGTATTCAACACTGACATGAAAACTATTGGAGAGGATGTTCTGAGTGTTTGGGTGAAGTCGAGTCAGTCTGGTATAGTGGTTAGAACACTGGATTACAACTCTGATTATAACAACCCACAGGGTGACCTTGGGCAAGTCACACTATTTCAGCCTCAGAGAATAGAAAAAGCAACCCTCCCCTGAAGAAACTTGCCAAGAAAACCCTATGATAGGGTAACCTTAAGGTCACCATAAGTCAAAAATTACACACAACATCAACAACAATAAATCAATCCACTAATGACATCAATGCTGTTTTTTATTCTGTTTTAAGGAAGCTGTAGAGATCCTAAATTTGGGCTTAACAAGCTGAGATCAGACAAGATACAAGTTCTCGTGGACAGTATGTAAGGTGATCCAGTGTTAAGGTGTAAAAAGTCTGTTCTGGAAATGGGCAACATTGCTTGGAGGATGAGACTCACAGCTGACAGTACCTCTTAGTCCAGCTTTCCTCCAGAACAATCAGGCAGTAACTTTAGTCAATAATGCATCTGTGTAGCTTCAGCTTGTGCAACTATACTCTTTCCTTCAGTTGAGGGAATATATATAGCTACTTTTAACACAGCATTACCTTCACCACATCTCAGTTTATTACTGTATAGCACTCTGTGTGTGGTTCTTTCTGCAAATGTCTGAAAACCTCAAATGATGTTAAATGCTGCAGCCAGTTTTTGGTCTGGAGCTCGGTTTTTGTTTTTGTTTTTTAGAAAATGCAGCTGTCATCGCTGGCTTCTAGTTCATTTCTAAGTACAATCCAAAAGTGCTAGTACTTTCCTTTAAAGCTCAAAATGGCTAGGAAACACAGCACATTATTTCAAGAGACTTGTTTTCTATTTTTCTGCTGGCCCACTAAAGTCATCCTCACTATCAGAAGTGCAATTTGGACATGGAGCAAGCCTTTTTTAGCTGAGACACTAGACATAATGGTTTGAGCACTGAAGTATTTATTTGGAGACCAGGGTTCAAATCCCTTCTCAGGGATGCTGGGTAAGTCACACTCTCTCAGCCTCAAAAGAAAGCAAAGGCAAAATTCCCTCTGAAAAAATCTTGTCAAGAAAATGCCATGATAGGTTTATCATCAGTTGCCACCAGAAAGGACTTGAAGGCACACAACCACAACAAATATTAGTAGTGTAGTTCCTTACCGCAGTAAGTCTGTTCTATCTCCTCCCCTTACTGAAGTCTTTTGACATGTTAAGATCATTCACTGTGCTTTTAGGTAATCTTAATCTAGTTATTGTGGTTGTGTGCCTCTATTTCATTTCTGATTTATGGTGGCCCTATCATGGACTTTTCTTCGCAAGTTTCTTTAGAGGGGGTTTACCACTGCCTTCCTCTGAGGCTGAGAGTGTGTGATTTGCCCAAAGCCACTCAATGGATTTCTACTAGGAATCTTGATCCACTGGGAAACTTAATCCACTGATAATCTTGATCTAACTTTCCTTATTATCTTGGGAATTCACCCTTCTGGCAATTCATTCCTCTAAGTATTGTTACGGTATTTATTATTACAAACTACACTGCTGAAAGACAAAACATAACAAATACATATGAGTATTTTGTGTGTGTGTAGGAATAAGTACTGAGTTTCATACTACTATACATATAAAATTTTACTGGCTTTCATCTGTACACACAGAAGCCACTCTATGATCATTTCTGAAATTAAAAAAGGGCTGCAGCTACAGTTGTCCCTCCTGATTTGTGAGGGATCCATTCTGGACCCCCCCCCCCCATGAATCGGAAAAACCACAAGTATTCAAAGCCTACTGGTTAAAATGGGTGCGTGTGCCATTTTGTCCTTCCCCGCTTACCATCCATCTGTGAAGGAGCGAGATCGCGGACTCCAAGTCTGCTAATGGAAAGGGACAAGTGTATATTATTTCTGGGTCATTTGTCACGAGGATGTGTTGTTGATATCTGTCTTGTGTTGTTGTTTTTGTGTCGCCATTTTTGACTTGTGGCAACCCTAAGACAAACCTATCATAGGGTCTTCTTGGCAAGTTTTTTCAATAAAGTATCAACTTTTTCCCTAGAAGAAGAGCAGTTCCTGCCCTCCATATTGTTATTTACTCTGCATTCTGAGTATTATTACTCAGAATGGTGTAATGGTTTGAGTGTTGGACTAGGACTCTGGGAGACCAGAGTTTGAATCCTGGCTTGGCCATGAAGCCCACAGGGTGACATTGGGCAAGTCATACTCTCTCATCCTCAAGAGCAGGGGTAGGCAACCTTTCCCCTTTAAGGGCCGAGGGACTTCAGCTCCCAGAAGCCTCAGCCATGTTGGTCAGTAGTCCCATGTTGGCCAATAGCTCCTGGGATTCTGGGAGCTGAAGTCCCTCGGCCCTTAAAGGGGAAAGGTTGCCTACCCCTGCTCAAGAGGATAGCAATGGCAAACCCTCCTCGAAAGAAACTTGCCAAGAAAACCCAGTGATAAGTTAGGGTTGTCATGTCAGAAATGACTTAAAGGCACACAACAACAAATGTACTATCCCTCCTTGCACATTCCCAGTTGCTGCAAACTTATTACAGTACTTTTTCTCATCGTTCCTCTAACTAAGCCTTTCCCTTGGCTGCTTTCCAAGGAACCTTCCATGCTTTGGCTCACTTTAAAAGAAGCAAAATAAAGACAAGGATCATAGAAGCACAGGGGGCTATCCAATCCAACCCCATTATTCTGCAATGCAGGAACACACAATCAAAGCACCCCTTGTGACAGACGGCTATCCAACCGCCTGTTTAAAAACCTCCAGAGGAGAATCCACCACTGTCTTAGGGAACATGTTCCACTGTCAAACAGCTCTTACTGTCAGGAAGCTCTTCCTAATACTGAGGTAGAATCTCTTTTCCTGTAGCGTACATCTATTGCTCTGTGTCCTATTCTCTGGAGAAGCAGAGTTTGCTCCATCCTCAATAAGACATCCCTTCAAATACTTAAAAGAGGGCTATCATATCACCTCTTAACCTTCTCTTCTCCAGGCTAAACATCATACCCAACTCCCTAAGTCTCTACTCATAGGGCATGGTTTCCAGACCCTTCACTATTTTAGTCACCCTCCT
>CM034708.1:181187182-181205492 GCA_020142125.1 Phrynosoma platyrhinos | reverse complement strand
TGGCTTCAAGTTGCACTATTTCTGGCAGTCTGTAAAGGCCCTGAGATAACATTTAAGGCACATGACAAAGTAGAATACAGTCCATGACAACTCAAATTGTAATAATTTTGTTACAGTTTAGATGCTTTGTCAGGATCTGGAATTACTTTTAAAAATAATATGTGACCATTAGAGTTACTGTATACAGTTGGTATACACTCTGTAACCTTCTCTCACAGCAATTACTGTACCATTATATACGGTAACCCCTCTATCTAAATGCTACAAACCACTGGCTGGTGTACAAAACACTTACTCCTCCCTGGGTCTAACTTGTCTCTTCTGATATATTACAGTAAACTATGCAGCAACAGCACATGGCATAATAGGAGTCAGCAGTGGAACCATGGCTGCATCCACACAGCAGAAACAATTAAATCTGACCACTTTAACTCAAACCTATGAAGTTCTGACAGAAGAGGCTACATATCTCATAATACTAGAGTTTCCAGCATTCCATAGCACTCAGCCATGGCAGTTAAAGTGATGTCTGGATTATTTCTGCAGTACAAATGCAGCCCATATGCTGTTCCTTCTCTACAGTTAATATCTGTACTACATATCTGTACAGATAACAGTGACTAAGGCCTGCATCCTATTGGTAGTCCTAACTAGAGTTAAACCCTTGGAATAAATGCAAGTTAATGGGGTCACAACTCAGCACAAAAGTTAGAATCATACAAGCCATCATATTATCTATTACCATGTATGGATTTGAGAGTTGGACAGTTAAGAAAGATGATAGGAAGAAAATCAATGCATTTGAGATGCACTGTGATGCTGGAGAAGAGTGCTGAGGATCCCATGGAGAGCCAAAAGGACAAACAAATGGGTCCTGGAGCAGATCAAGCCAGAAACCTCCCTGGGAGCCAAGATGACCAAACTGAGGCTGTCATACTTTAGACACATCATGAGAAGGAAGGACTAATTGGAGAAGACAATAGTGCTGGGAAAGGTGGAGGGTAGTAGAAAGAGACGAAGGCCACATGCCAGATGGATGGACTCTATTAAGGAGGTCACCGGCATTAAGGGGTTGCAGGAATTCTGGGAATTGTAGAGCAGTGGAGGACAGAGGGAGTTGGAAATGTCTCATCCATAGGGTTCCCATGAGTCGAAATCGACTTGAGGGCAGTTAACAACAGCAACAATGGGATCACTATAAGTTGACAGGTGACTTGAAAGCACCTATCAAAATGTGAGTTCACCATTCAATGACTGTTTAAACAGGTTTACTGCAGCCACTTACACTACAAGGAATGAGGTTCTTGCTCCTTATAGTCCATGGTAACACACAAAGTAATTCTCTAATATCTGGGAATGTTAAAAATTAACTGTAGTATTTCACAGAAGCAAATAAAATTTACATTTATTAAGCACACAAAAAGTAAGTTCAATTGCATTAAATAGGAGCTACTCTGATTGCATATAAGTCTTGAAGATGTCTAATACTTAAACACAGTATTCCTGTTTTGATGGCAATGCTAAGTACCTCTATATAGACCGAAATATTTCCTCTGTTATTTAACTGTCATAAACATATACAATATATTTTAATATTCTCTTTTTTGTTCTGTTTGCAAATGGCTGTCATTTATCAGCCCAGCATTTGATGTTACTGAGTGACAAGGAAATCTATGCATCTATACCAGGGGTAGGCAACCTTTCCCCTTTAAGGGCCGAAGGACTTCAGCTCCCAGAAGCCTCAGCCATGTTGGCCAATAGTCCCATGTTGGCCAATAGCTCCTGGGATTCTGGGAGCTGAAGTCCCTCGGCCCTTAAAGGGGAAAGGTTGCCTACCCCTGATCTATACTATTAATTTGCTCTATGTCCTTACTCAAATGTTTAGTAGTAGTATTCAGAAACATAGCTGTGTTAGTTTGGAATTTCAGTATGCAAAAGGATCTTGCAGCACCTTTGAGACTGTGAAAGAAGTTGTGGCATGCACAGTTGTTAGTCTCAAAAAGGCGTTGCAAGATCCCTTTGCATACATACTACTACTACTACTACTACTACTAGTATGAGAGAGAGAGTTAGGGAACAAGTGGTCCTTAGGACCTAGAGGGATCCCAAGGAAGCATTTTGCTTGGCTGATGAGGCTGAGCTTGGGAAGACCTGGAAATGAAAGTAAAAAAGACCAAGAGGCACATGGAGGGACCTGCAGCTGCTGCTGTAGGCACAGAATGCAGCCATCTGTAATTAAATAACAATTACTTAGTATTATTACTCACTGTAATAATGCTCTAATAATATATCTAGTAATACCATATAATTTATCAAGTGATCCCAGTGCAAGGGGGAATACCCAAGCAAAGGAGGTGAGTTGGTTGTGTTTTGATTATATTTTTTGGGGGGGGGGGGGAAACAAGGAAAGAGAGGAATATAGGAAATATAGGAACAATATTTGAATATAGGAAACATATCCTTGAAGCAATACTGCGCAGGTTTGCAAAAGAAATGGATTAAAGATAACGCTTAATCCTATCCAGAAATGAATAGAATAGAGTTTCAGCTGTGCCTTGCTTCTTTAAAAATGCAGTTTGGAATAAATAAAATTTTTGCAGTTTGGAATAAATATGCAATTTGGAATAAATTAAATGAATAAATGTGGAACAATTTGTTTCCTCTGGGGTGAGACTGGTAGAAAGTTAGGAAATGAATGGTAAGCAGAGTAGCCTTCCTTTCTGCTAAGGATTTCCCACTCTTTTTGTTACTCTGCAATTCATTTAATATTTGGTGCTTCTCCCCCCCCCCCTTTATTTTCTGTGAAAAAGCATTAACTACAGTATATGTAATTGCAACGACAAACCTTTTTAGCAATGCTGAGGGCGAGCTTTGCAGAAGAAAGGTTGGATTGTTTGCCTGACCTGGGATCCATAATGTGACTTTTACAAAGTTAAGCAAGGGAGCAGAACAGAAATGCTTCCTTTTTTAAAAAAAAAATAAAGTTCTGCAATGTTATTTCAACCTGGAAACCCCCGGGACAGTTTATTGCAAGTTTAGGAGCAGTAGGGTCAGTGGTATAGGGAGACTGGGGCTCCCAAAGGCAGTTGGTGCTTTCTTGGCGACTTCCGCGGTTGAGGTGCACCGAATGCCGGCTGCCTTTGCTACGCGAGGCCGGGGATTTGAGGCCTTGGATTGATGGGAATACAGTTGATGTTGCTCCGATGGAATCTAAACCCAAGAATTGTGGCTTTTGAAGCACCCTGGGGGGAAAATAAAGTCAGTAATTCGAATGAGCAGGACAATGGGAGCATAAATGACATGGAAAAAAGAGTAATTGAACGCAAAGGGGCTACATTCCCCATAAGGAGGTTACAAATGGCTTTCACGCGCCTGTTGCACTAACATGGTGCTTAAAATATACAGGAAAGAGTGGTGAAGGAACTCTAAGGCAGTGGGGAATCTCTTCAAATAGTTGTTGAGAAAAATAAAATATAATAAATCAGTGTCTCTGGAGTCTGAAAATGGTCCTACAGTTTTCTGGAAGGCCCTACATTTTGTGGCTCCTCGTCCTCCTTTCTGGTGAGGACATCTGATTCCCTTGAGCCCAAACTGTTAAAATACAAGTGGCGCAAAAACAATCTTAGAGTTGCAGTTCTAGCCCAAACGGTGGCCAGGCGTCCTCCTTTTCCAGGACAAGCCCTACATTTTAAAACAACCTTAAATTAGTTTGCAGTTCTAGGCCAAACAGGGTGACCAGGCGTCCTCCTTTTCCGGGACGCGTCCTACCTTTTAGTCTCGTATCCAGGAGGAATCCCAAATTGTCCTCCCTTTTGAGCAGTGTTTTTAGCTTTTTACAGTATTTGGTAATGCCCTACATTTTTATTGAAGGCCCTACATTTTGCAGCTCCTTGTCCTCTCTAATGAGGACATCTGGTTCCCCCGAGTCCAAACTCTTAAAATATAAGACTAGAAGATGAGTACAGCAAAACTAATCTTAAGAATTTGCAGTTCTAGCTGGAATAGGGTGGCCAGGCATCCTCTTTTTCCAGGACACGTCCTACATTTCAACCTTATCTCCAGGAAGAATTCCAAATTGTCCTCCCTTTTGAGCAGGACTAAGAAGCATACATTTATGTTTCTAGGAGTGTTTTTAGCTTTTGTTTGGTAATACCCTGCATTTTTATTGAAGGTCCTACATGTTGCAATGCCTTGTCTTCCTCTCTGGTGAGGACATTTGGTCACCCTGAGTCCAAAGTGTTAAAATATAAGTTTGTTGGCTGCAGGTAACATCTATCATTCATTGTGCAAAACAGCATAGTTTGCATAAGATCGAGGGATATGTTGTGCTCCTGTTTGAGTGCTGTCTGTATGGTTTCTATAGGGAGTCTCCATAATGGTCCTGTAAGATCCAGTGCAATCTTGCAGCCTGGATAGATCATGCAAGCTTTGCATTATTATCCAAATGTTCAGCTTTTGAGAGAGGTTTAGAAATTATGAGATTCAATAAATAGGTATTCCTTGTTGTTTTGTGGACTTAGAGCCTTTGCAGACTGCCAGAAATAGTGCACATTAAACTGAGGCACTGCCCTGGCTCAGTGCTAGGGAATCATGGGAATTCTATTTTTTTCTGGGACATTGAGCCTTCTTTGTCAGAGAGCTCTGGTGCCACAATAAAATACAGTTCCCATGATTCCCTAGCACTGAGCCAGGGCAGTATCTCAATTTAATGTGCACTATTTCTGGCAGTCTGCAAAGGCCCTTAGAAAAGCTTTTGGGGGGCATTTTGCAATCACAATTTCAAGTACCGGTATTGACTTTACAGCTTTATATCTTTCCACTATAATCCAAGATTCTTGGGAATGTAATAATTAAATGAAAGAAAAATAGCGCCTCTGTGTTCTGGATGCTCATCTAGAAAAGCAGAGTGTTGTGTGGTAGATTGCGTTTGCAGTAGTTGTTTTGCAGATGTTCTGAGGTTCATGGCCATGATTTTGGTAGGCATTGCCATTTGGTTTGCCTACAAATCTGAGGTGAGAGCCATGCAGAGGGATGTTGTCTTAGGTCCAAAACACACTGCAGAAATAACCCTGTTTGAGACCGCTTTAAATGCCCTAGCTCAGTGCTAGGGATTTTTAGGAACTGTAGTTTGTGAGACATTTAGTCTTCTCTGTAAGAGCTCTTGTGCCAGAATAAACTACAATTCCCTGGCTTCCCTAGCACTGACCCAGGGCAGTTAAAGCAGTCTCAAACTGGATTATTTCTGTAGTGTGTTTTGAACCATAAGTAGAGTAGATGCAGGAATCTGGTAGAAGAGAGGAAAGCAGAAGATGGTCATAATATTGTATAGATGTTGGAGCATTTAGATTGGAAATACACTTTCCCCTGCTCTTTTACATATTTCCCCTCAGTAGTGGAGACTGTATATACTTGTCAAAATGGAAGAAAAAAATTGATTTTTAAAAAAGAAAAAGCTATGACAAAATATATAGTTCAGTAATGCTGTTTATATACATGTTGAGTACTTCAGAGTGGCCTGGAGGTTATTAGACATGGCCCTGCTTTGCATAATAAAATTAAGCTTTTACTCCTTTGGATGTGCAGAGTTAATAAAACTGAAATGGCAAATACTGCTGAATGATGGTACGTAAGATAGAAGTATATGATCTGACAGTCTCAGGGTCTTCACCACTGATTGCATCTGTCTCAAAATAAAGTATATATAATGAAGACATGGGTCCAAAACACACTGCAGAAATAATCCTGTTTGAGACTGATTTAACTACCCTGACTCAATGCTAGGGAATTCTGGGAACTGTAGTTTTGTGAGACATTTAGCCTTCTCTATCAGAGAGCTCTAGTGCCACAATAAACTACAATTCCCAAGATTACCTAGCACTGAGCCAGGGCAGTTAAAGTGGTCTCAATTGGGATTATTTTTGTAGTGTGTTTTGGACCATGCATAGTAGCTAAGGAAACCTATGAATTGTAAACTGGTTTCTGTCAGATTGATGTAAATAGCATACATAATATGTAAATTATTTGCAACTAAAGCAAGGGCAGGTTTTTGAAAAGAATTTCAAAACACTTTAATGTGGAAAAAAGAGGAATTGTATGAAGAATAAAGCTATAATATATTAGAAAAAATGTATAAAGCTGCTAGTAGATATACAAATACAGGTAGTATTGAAGGAGGTTTGATGAGCTTGTAGTAGAATGATCTTCAAAAGCTGAACAGTGTATCACTTTGTGTGTATTGCTTATTCTTTGGTGTATGTACCTTGATAATAATTCTTCCAAAGGTGGGAAAACACTCTGGATTTTTTCAGTGCATTGATACTGCCTGCTGGTTAATTTGTTAACCTATTGGTAAAATGTATCCAGGGTTCACCTCCTAAAAGTGCAGAAAAATCCTTAGATACATACTATTCTAGTAAATTGGAAGCTGAGTGCTTGGAAACAGTTGGGTGTATTTGCTACATTGTGTAATAATTAAATCTAGTTAATAAATTAGAGTTTGGCCTCCCACAGTTAACAATGGGCCTTTGCAGACTGCTAGAAATAGTGCAAATTCAGTCCACTTTAACTGCCCTGGCTCAGTGCTAGGGAATCATGGGAATTGTATTTTTTTTCTGAGACATTGAGCCTTCTCTGTCAGAGAGCTCTGGTGCCACAATAAACTACAGTCCTCATGATTCCCTAGCACTGAGTCAGGGCAGTTAAAGTGGACTCAATTTGCACTATTTCTGGCAGTCTGCAAAGGCCCAATGGTCCAAAACACACCGCAGAAATAATCCAGTTTGAAAGTGTTTTAACTACCCTGGCTCAGTGCTAGGGAATCTTGGGAACTGTAGTTTGTTGTGGCACCAGAGCTCTGACAGGCTCAGTGTCTCACAAAAGTTTTCTAGCACTGAGCCAGGGCAGTTAAAGCATTCTCCTGCTGGATTATTTCTGCAGTGTGTTTTGGACCAATGTCTCCGCTAATGAAGATTCCTTTAACCCACCCAGTTCCTTCCTTTTCCTGTATTTAGCTGGGAAGGTTTCAGCAGCATCCTCACTGGGAGGATATGGGAGGGCTAGATTAGAGAAACACAGACTTTCAGTGCTGGGTTGCATCAGCATGTCTGCAGCAACAATGCAATAAAACCTTGATCTGGGAAAGAATAGATTCTACTCCAGTGGTTCTCAAATGGTGGGCAGGACCCCTGGGGGGCACAAGACTTGGAGGCTTTGATCCCTCCTCTTCACAAACTTTATTTACATAAAATGTACACATGCACTGAGTTAAATAATGAATTTACTTAAACAAAACTATTATAACTTGAACAATTTTATTTCCTTATAAGAATGTTAAAATATGAACATGCATGAATGTGCAAAAGAAAATATGTACACTAAATAAACAAAAAAAAAATTATTTATGTACTATGTCAAGTAGGGGCACGCGATATCTGCATGTAGATGTATAGAGGGGTCCGAAGGGTAAAAAGTGTGAATACCACTGCTCTAGTCGATCCAACAGTAGCCATGTCTGCCTGTCTACAACAGGCAAGGTAAATAGCATCTGTTCCCAGAACACTGAGCATGTATGAACAGGAGAAGAGAGAGAAAGAAGAAAGCAGATCAGCTTGCCTTACTAGCTAGCCCCCAGCATGTTAAAAAGCATAGATCTATAGGCTTGAAACTTGCTCCAAACAATAATTAAAATTGTCTGGTAAGTGACATTTACAAAATATCTTTTTATCTTTAAATATTAAAGTATTCTGGCATTGTTTATTAACTGTTAGTACAGTGATATTTATAGTGTATTTTTATTCTTCTAAGATGGAACATTTGTTTCTGGACAAAAGCATTTCAATACTATGCCAACAGCATAGATTTTTGCCCATATAATTAAGTGGTGGCATATAAGGTCTGGCATCACGTTGTTCTGTTTGAATAAATCAGGTCAATAACCTGAGGCCAAAATCAGGCAACATCCTGGCAGACCAGTCTTGGGGATCTAGCCTGATCCTGGGGTAAACGGGGCTTAAAATGGGTCAAATTGACATTGGTTTTCTGTGGAGTTTCCAGGAAACGGCAAGAAACCCTGGCAGATTGCATACCCCTATATGCCCCTTATCTTACTTTCCTATTGCCACTACTAGAAAGACCATCACTGCATCTGATATGGAAACAGGGCAAATATTGCTGAATGACTGTAAATAAGATGGCAGTATATGAATTGACAGTCTCAAGAGTCTTTATCACTGATTGCATCTGTCATGTATATATATATATATATATATATATATGAGACATAGCTAAGGAAACCATGAATTGTAAACTGATCTCTGCATTATGTATACTATTTACCTCACATTGATGTAAATAGCTTACATAACATGTAAATTATTTGCCACATGGTTGTAAGTTTTCAAGTCAGATGTAGCAACTGGTATATTTTCAGTAGTGGCAATGAGAAAGTAAGGTAAGGGGCATGCAGCAGTACCTGGGTCTGTGGCACCAAAACATCTGCCTGTCCTTGGGTAAGCCCAGAGAACAATCCGGGTTAGTACCTGGGCCACAAAAGCACAGGCAAGCCCACCGACTCAGGGCCATAGAAGAGTAAAATTTAGTGGGCAGTGTTCATGTTGTCTATCTGCTATGTAAGAAGCCCAAACAATTATTTATCTACTCCAGTTGTTGTTTCCATCTAGAGAAGACACATTAAATCAGTAGACACTTGATTCTAATCTGCAGAAATAGTGCAGTTTGACACTGCTTTAACTGCCATGGCTCAATGCTGTATAATTCTGGGATTTGTACCGTAGTTTGTTGTGACACCAGAGTTCTCTAATAGAGAAAGTTAAATATCTCACAAAACTACAAATTGCAGAATTCCTTATCATTGAGCGATGGCAGTTAAAGTAATGTCAAACCGCATTATTTCTGCAGTGCAGATTAGAGTTTGGTGAATCAACATAAACTCCATTGATTCAGTGGGTCTACTCTAATGACATGAAAAGTTGGTTTTAGGCCTGTGTATTGAGCAACATGTGTTATTTGAGGTTTCTAACAGGGTTGCTGACTGATGTTCATAAATAGGGTGCTTGTGAGATAGCTGTGTGTAGCAGTTGAGAGAAGTAGACATCGAAATGTAAAATGTATTGGTGTTTATTGCCATTAAAGTGTATTGATGTTAGCCTTGTCAAGTGATCAGTTGGCATACAGTTTTTATGCTAAGACTAAGGCTGACATTTTGGTGTGTACTCTAATTTTCATTGTATGTCATGTGGTTTGTGCTAAATCTCATTTTAATTTTATTTTTTGTGTTAAACCAGTAGTTCCCAAACTTTGGTCCCCCAGATGTTTTGGACTTCAACTCCCAGAATTCCTGACTGTTAGCAAAACTGGCTGGAGCTTCTGGGAATCCAAAAAGTCTGGAGGAGCAAAGTTTGGGAACCACTGTTTAACTTTACCTTGTACTGTGGTCTTTTGGTTTTAGCAAATAAAGTATTGATGAACTTTAAATTATCCTATTTCTACAAATCTGGATTCATTTCGTCAGATTTGCAGTGTTTTGTTACACATGAACAATTGAACAGTTTTTTAACTTGCCGAATGCAGCTAAGGTTAATTGAGAACAGTTTTTCATACTCTGAATTTGTAATATGAAATGTCAGAACACCATGGTGACTCACAACATACTTTGGTACTCTAAATAATTCTTTTGAATGGATTTATTGCTTGGTTTCATCTCTGTGTGCTTAGTGGCACTACTATAAAATTCTTTCTTTTGACATATTTCTTCCATATTGTAAGCACTTGATGTACACTCAGGGAGTCTACAAGCATGCTTTGCCATAAGTTGGATTAAAAAAAAATATCTTGGAGACCAGGGACTGCATTTGAAGCTTGTTTCAAAAAAGGTGAGCACTTAGAGGTATTAATGGGGTGCTGAAAAAGTAATGAATGATTACCGGGTAGATGTCTGACATTTAAGCAGTTCTGCCTGTACGTTACACATTCTCCAAAATGGACCCTTGAATTATTCTTTGGTTTCTTGCCTGACAATGTGAGTGTGACACCTTTAATCTGTGGGTGCTAAATAAAAATTAGATGTGCATCTTACCTTCTATTCTCTAAAATCATGCTTATGGTTGCAGATGTAGAAGCAGTGAAAAGTTGTTTCTAAAGCCTAAGAAACCAGAGGTGGTTAGAATAAGAGTTAGCCACTGTGCAAGCCCAGTCTATTGGACCTGATGTCAATTGAAGATGGAGTATTAGTACATCATTTGTTGTTGTTATTACTGTTTTTATTTATGCCCCCCCATTGGAGCTTAATTGAGGCCATTTCTGGACTGAGGAATTGTAGCAGCCTTCATTGTCATTTGTATAGCAAGCTGGGAACTGCAACTCCCAGCAGCCTTATCCAGCATAACTGAGGGTGAAGAATGGTGGGAGAGGCAGTACGAAAATATCTGGAGGGCTACACAATTCCTACCTGTTTGTCTACTGTTATATATTATGACAGTAGTTATGTCTGAATAATGGAGGAGAATGATGTCAGTCTCTTTCTTTTTAAAAATTACTAGTTTGTGTTCTAGTTAAGGATGGAAACTTCTATGAATTTCAAAACTGGTTCAGAATGTCAGGATTGCACAACTGTCTCACTTCCTAATTTGAGGGTTATACAATCTCTTTTCAAATGAATCTTTTTAAAACATGATCTCACTTAATTCTAAGCTATTTTTGATTTTTTGAATGGAATATGATACAGGTTGAGCAGCCCTAATCTGAAAACCTCCAAAAACTAAAACTTTTGATTGTTTATGCTTAAGTTTTGAAATATTTTGGATTTGAATTTTGGAATACAACTAGCATAGTTTGTACCTTGCCATCTCTCCGGCTGGAGAGAGGGAGAGAGAAGTGAGGATCTATGAAAGGAGATGTACCGGTAGATTTGCACCAAGAACAACATTTGGATTAACACCCACCCACCCCCATTTTCACAGATTCCCACATCTCTCTCCAACTGCACATCTCTCTCCAGCCTTACAAATACAGTACAGGTACATACTATGCTACTTTTATTCCAAAATCCCGCAAAATCCCAATTCTGAAACACTTTTGGTCCAAAAGGTACTCAACTTGTAATGAATTATGGCTTGTATCTGAACTGCTTTCGTTCATTGCAGAAAACACCCTTAAAAGTCATACATTAGATCCACGAAATGGTAAAAAAAGGAAGCCCTACTGGATTTAGATCAAAGGTCTGTCTTGTCAGTCATCATCTATGGTGATGATAATGTTGTTATATTTATATCATGCAATTCCCCACTATTTGAAAGCATGACCATTAAAACAAAAACAACAAAAAAGTACAGCACACTTTAAAAGGCCCTTTCCCTGTATAATCAACCTGCTAAAACAAAAAGATATTCTGCCCATGGAAGGATAGCAATCTAATCTAGATATGGTGTTCAAGAGCCTGTAAGGAGCAAGCAAGAACTCCCTCCTTTGCTGTATTTCCGCAGGATGTACCTGTGAGGACAGAGAAAAGGGCCTCCCCTGACATCTCAAAGCATGGTCAGGCTTGTATACGTGAATACAATCTGGTACTTCAGATAACCTGGGCTTGAGCTGTATAGGGCTTTATAGGTCATAGCCAGCCATTCAGATGTCCCCAAAACAGAATGGTAGCTGGTGGAGCTATTGCAACAAGGGATCTAAGTGTTCCCTGTTGTCAACTCCAGTTAAGAATCTGGCTGCAACTCTTTGGACCTAATTAAGTTTCTCAACACACTTCAAAGGCAACTCCCATATATAGTGGGACCTCGGTATCCATGGACTTGCCATCGCAGATCTGAGCATCCGCAGACGGCAAGCCCACATTGTCTCCAATCGGGGTACATGCACATGGTCACACTGCCATTGGGGATAGTCCCCATTGTCTCCAGTGGTGGCGTGTGCATACTGTCATGCTGCCATTTGGGACAATGGGATGGGGCCTTACCTGAAATCTCGTTGTCCCCAATGATGGTGTTGCTGCTGTTCCTAATGGTGTTGTGGCCATGTACACACTCTGTCATTGGGGACATCGAGAATTGAGCATCCAGAGATTTTAGTATCTGTGGGGGGGGGGACGGATCCCCCACAGATACCGAGGTCCCACTGTAGTAATCCAGACAGGATGTAACTCAAGTATGTGTCACGGTGGCCAAGTCCATCATCTCTCAGAATGTGCATAGCTGGCTCACAAACCTTAACTGTGCAAACACACTCCTGGCCTCCCCAGTCCCTGTTCCCTGATCTGCATCTTGACTGACCTGAAACATCTCTGTTTTGGTTGGATTAAAAAAGAAGAAAGAAGGGGGTGGAAGATTAACTTTTTTATTTTATTTTAACATGAGTTTTTATAGATATGAACCCACTTCTTCAGATACAGAAAGGAATGATATTAAAGCCTTTATAAAAAGCATATTTATACAGTTGTATGAGAGGGATAGAATGTAATAGGAACCAGAAAGATGCAAATAATCATCCTTGCCCTAACTTTGTTGGAGAAGACTCCTTTTGTTGTTTGTGTAGTAATGAGCTCTTGTATTAAAATATGTAGTGCACCATGAAGCCATTGCTTTTGTTCATACCTCTACTGATGGATTGGAATTTGTGATAATACAATTCAGCTGCTTCTTTTTCTAGTCTTCCTTTATAATTTCCTCGTTCAAGGACTGTTACCTGTAAATCCTTTACATTCACTTCCATGTTAAGGTGACTGTGTCATGGGATATTCTTGGCAAGATTTGTGCATAGGAGGTTTGCCATTGCAAAGAGAAGTTTGTTTTTAATAGGTTCATGTTCATTTTCCAGTAGTGGAGGCAGGGGGTGGTGGTGGAGGTCTTGGTCACCAGCTTACTCCCTGTTTCATCATACCTCAATATACCGGTACTCTAGATGCCCTGCAGAAGTTTAGAGGTTTTTTGAGAACAGGAAGAAAAAATAGTATATTTTGGGAAAGAGATATGAAAATGAAAATTGGATGTAACTGTCAATGTTGGAACTTTGCTTTAGTTGGTTTTCATAAACTATAAAGATTTGATACATGTTTTTTCCCTTCACTGCAGTGGCTGTAATGGAGAGACAAAAAAGAAAAGAGGAAATAGAGAAAGGACTTCAGTTCATTCAGTAAGTGAAGATATTTGGAGACTGGCATTTCCTTCCAAAGGAAGCTCAAAAATGTATACAGTAAATGTAGCTTTCATAAATAACATTAGAAACACAAAAGCCAATTTTTAAAAAATCAATGAAATCAAATCCCAGATTCAAGAAACCAAAATCCATTAAATCAGTAATCAAACTGCAATTTCAGAATTTTATAAATATTCTGCCACTACAGAAATGTCAGTTGATACATGAGAAAATTTGCTGGACCCCAAGTGAACGTATTTCATTTCTTACATTTGTAATGAGAACTGTTACATACTGAGAGTTTACAGCAGGGGTAGGCAGCCTTTCCCCTTTAAGGGCCGAGGGACTTCAGCTCCCAGAATCCCAGGAGCTATTGGCCAACATGGGACTATTGGCCAACATGGCTGAGGCTTCTGGGAGCTGAAGTCCCTCGTCCCTTAAAGGGGAAAGGTTGCCTACCCCTGGTTTACAGCTTTAACTTTCAATTTCTGTTGTGCTTTGGTGAATAAGGCTATGAGAACCTGCTTGGTTATTCCATTAATTTTTTAAAAAAATAGACCAGTGTGAAGTCGTAGGCGCCGGCATCCATAGTTTTTTGTGGGTTTTTCGGGCTGTGTGGCCATGTTCTAGAAGAGTTTCTTTCTGACATTTTCTCTGAAGATGCCAGCCACAGATGCTGGCGAAACATCAGAAAGAAACTCTTCTAGAACATGGCCACACATCCCGAAAAACCTGCAAAAAACTAAAAAATAGACCAGTGTTTGGATAAATGGATTGTCCTGACAGTTGATCCTGGGAGCTCTGGATTTGCATTCCATGCTTGATCTCTACTTCCAGTTTACACATTCAGTAGTAACAGGTATATATGGGTCAGATTTAACTGGAATCTGTACTGTACTGCCTACAAACCTTCCTTAAATATCTAAGTGTGGAAACTGCTTAGCTACATTTACCTGGTTGGTTTGGTAAGCTAGGGAAAGCTTTGATTTCCCCATTCCACTTGGGGAAAAAGCTGGCTCCTTCTGTTCAAGCACCTCAGAAATACTTTCTAGTTAATTGAACAGCATACTTTTTGATGTGGGTAATTAGAAATACTCTCATTTTGTAGATGGGTATTATTATTATTATTATTATTATTATTCCTATCTTTCTTCCACACTTGGGACTTAAGGTGGTTTACAATCTTTAAAAACCCAGCAAAAATACAAAAAAATGAACTTTAAAATGGGGTTAAACTATTGACAGTATTAAAATGATATAAAACTACACTTAAAAAGGTAAAATGCCAGGAAAGAATGAAACACAATTAAAACAGTACAGAATTCTATATGTTTGTTTTAATCTGAGTCTTTAGCTGAATAGAAGTAGCTACTAAGTACAAAAAGGCCATCTGGTGATGCTGACATCTGTACATGTATAGGTCATATTTTCAAATCATAGAAAACATCAGACTTTGGGATGACATTTTTAGTGAAAGGAAGGCATCAAAGCACCTTAATTCTTTGTTTCCCTCAGTTTCAGTTGAGCCCATCTAAGATTGTATAACAATGATTTTGTGCTAACAAACACTTGAGTTGGGACTAGCACTCCCATGTTGTGTGCCTTCAAGTCAATCCAACTTATGGTGACCCTAAGGTAAGAACCTTCCACAGATTTATTCAAAGGAGGGGTTTACCTATGCCTTTCTGCGAGGCTGAAAGAGTGTGACTTGCCCTAGGTCACCAAGTGGGTTTCCATGGTCAAGTGGGGATTTGAATCCTGGTCTCCGAAGTCATAGTCCATCTACAGTACACTGGCTTTATAGCATTCCAGTAACCCAGTAATAGATCATATTGACTGAGGCTGATGAGAGAGTTGCAGTCCAAAACATCTGGAGGGCACTAGGGCATCTATCCCTGCTTTATCTTGATTGGATCAATGCTTATTCATTAGGCAGAAGATTTCATTTATTACACTGCAGTAATTTCTATTTCTCTGAAAGTTAAAAAGCGGTTTTAAACAAATACCCACGGCTGATCCTTTTTTAGCCCATATCTTTATTTTTCGCAACATTGTTCATTAAAACCCACCATTTTGCACAGATAATTGGCACTGAAATGGTGTGCCTCTGTAAGATCTTTCAATTCGGTAATGTGGAATTTTGTAGAAAGGTAATATTCTTGTTTCTGAATGTTAGTGTTCTGCAGCCATAGGTAAGTGTATAAATGACAGTGGTAGTAGCGAAAAAGACAAGACAGTGTTCCACACAGAATGTTAGTGTAAATTATGATGAAGAAAACATCTGTTAGATACATTTTGCAAGCTCATCTTTGAAAGCTGACAAATGGATATGAAGCAGCATATGAAAGAGTTGTTCCCTGTTTTTGATGATGTTGTAGATTTAGAATGACACCATTATGCACTCTAGATATGTATATGTATTTGCATTTCTGCATTTCACGAGTTCTTTGTCTTTATGTAGGTCTACATTACCCCTAATTCAAGAGGATTATGAGGTAATTTTTCCCATTTAAAGTACTAAATGACACGTTCTTTATATGCATTGTTCTCTTGTCAAAACTGTAACTGTGGGTGGGGAGGGGAGGTAGTTTCCTGTTATGGCTGAATGGATGTCATTGTATGTGGAACAATCTATAAATGGAGTAGAATTAAGCAAATGAGGGCTTTGCAGTTTATTTATGTGGGAGGAACATGAATATATGTTTTATTTAGTACAAATATTTTACTACTATGCTTTCAAGTTAAAAACATAGGCAGAATGTTAGTGTAAATTTTGATGAAGAAAAAGTCTGTTAGATATATTTTGTAAGGGCATCTTCTGAGTCTTCCAGAAAACAACAAAACTCCAAAGCAAAACAAAAACATTATCAAAAACAGATACAGAAATTTAACAGTTCCCAGAGATTCAGCACCAGAGGTATTTGGCTTAATGGATGAGAACCAAAACCTTGAATCATGCAACCAGGTAACAAGCAACACCTGCTGAAATGCCCTCTTTTACACACCTACTAAAGATCCAATTGCCATCTCTAGTTTTCATTCTGGCAACCCTATGTGGCCCCCATAATTTAAGAAACTACTGTCTTTCACCATTATTTTCTTTGTTCAGATATTTTAAAAAAGATTTTATATGCCATCTCCTGCATTCTAGGCTCTAACTTAGCACTTGCCCTTCGGTCTGTTTTCCAGATTGAAAAAAGAGACAGCCAAACCATTGTAACTTCTTGAATTTACAAGCCTTTGCATGGTTTAGTTCAGGGGTAGGCAACCTTTCCCCTTTAAGGGCCGAGGGACTTCAGCTCCCAGAAGCCTCAGCCACATCAGCCAATAGTCCCATATTGGCCAATATCTCCTGGATTCTGGGAGCTGAAGTCCCTTGGCCCTTAAAGGGGAAAGGTTGCCTACCCCTGGTTTAGTTCATAAGGTTTTAGTGGGCCTTCCTCTACCAAGTACATTAGACCCCAGGAAAAAGGTGTAAATTAACAAGTATGTTGACTGTAGTAATATTTTGTCTCTAAAATGTCTTCAGAAGCAACCCCTTGTATAACACATCACAGTAATCAAGTGTAGAAGGCACCAAAGTGATAGTGACAAGAGACCTTCTTATTCTATATAGTTATAGCACTATAATTCCACTTTAACTGCCATGGCTGAATCCTGTGGAATCTTTGAGCATTTAGTTTGGTGCCGCACTAGAACTCTCTGGAAGATGTTTTTTTCTGGGGGTTTTGGGCTGTGTGGCCATGTTCTAGAAGATTTTATTCCTGATGTTTGGCCCGCATCTGTGGCTGACATCTTCAGAGAATGCTGGCATGGAAGTGAGTGGGACCCTTGGTTGAGAGAAGGTGATTTAGGGCCTTTACAGACTGCCAGAAATAGTGCAAATTGAGGACACTTTAACTGTCCTGGCTCAGTGCTAGGGAATCATGGTAACTGTAATTTTTCTGGGACATTGAGCCTTCTCTGCCAGAGAGCTCTGGTGCCACAATAAACTACTGTTCCCATGATTCCTTAGCGCTGAGCCAGGACAGTTAAAGTCCCTCAATTTGCACTATTTCTGACAGTCTGTAAAGACCCTTATATGTTAATCTGTGTGTTGTTCTGTTGTTGAATGGCAAGGCCTCAGGGTGGGAGGATATGTAAGGAGGCATTGTGTCTATTTAATTAGTGATCCATTGTCTGATGGGAAAACCCCTGTCCCTTTGTGGTTTTCATTGGCACTTGCTGAGTCTTGATTTTGGTGTTTTTCACGACTGGAGCCAGACTTTGTTTAATTTAAGGGTTTCTTTTTTCCTGTTGAAACTGTCTAGGTGTTTGTAGATGTTAGTGGCTTCCATGTGCATTCTGACCCAATAGCTGTTGGTATGGTCCAAAGTTTCAGTGTTTTTGAATAGCATTTTATGCCCAGGATGGTTTATAAGGTGTTCTGCTCCTGCTGATTTTTCTGGCTGACCCAGTCTGCAGCGTCTTTTGTGTTCCTTGATTTGTGTTTGAACACGGTGTTTGGTGGTCCCTATGTACAACAGCCGCACAGTATGCAGTAAACTGCTGTGTCTGTGAGAAGGTCTCTCCTGTCCTTCGCTGAGGGCAGCATTTCCTGGATTTTCTTGGTTAGTCTGTAGATCATTTGGAGATTGTGTTTCCTCATGCGTTTCCCGATTCTGTTTTTGACTCCTTTGATGTCCTTTGATAGAAATACCTTCCCTTCACTCCTCTGGGTTTTCTGGGTCTGGCAGACCTTCTGATATCTGAGCTGGAGTAACCATTAGCCTGTAGAGCCCAGTCTAGGTGTTTCAGTTCATCTTTCAAGTGGGGTTCATAGATCCTTTTTGCCTGGTCTACTAGTGTTTTTGTGCTTCTTTTTTGTTCTGGGTGATTATTGGAGTTCTTGTCTATGTGTGTAGGTTTTCGGTCTACTGTGTGGCCCATACATTGGTTTGGTTTGTGAATGATCAGGACATTCAAGAATGGCAATGTTCCTTCCTTTTCTTTTTCCATGGTGAACTGGATGTTCAGGTGGATGTTGTTCAGATGGTTCAAAAACATGGTCAGATCTTCTCTGTGGCTCCAAATGATGAAGGTGTCATCCACATATCAGAACCATGCTATGGGCCAGGGGTAGGCAACCTAAGGCCCGGGGGCTGGATGCGGCCCAGCA
>CM034708.1:181174532-181187082 GCA_020142125.1 Phrynosoma platyrhinos | reverse complement strand
AGTGTGGTGGATTCTCCTCCTTTGGCGGTTTTTCAACAAAGGCCGGGTGGTCATCTGTCAGGAGGGCTTTGATTGTGACTTCCTGCATGGCAGGGGTTGGACTGGCTGGCCATGTGATCTCTTCCAACTCTGTGGTTCTGTGAATGTCGCCAAGCAGTTTCATGTATATGGTAAGCTACTTGAGAGATTATGGTGAATGTAGAAAAATAACTTCCATGAAGAGGAAGAAAACACTTCCCCAGTGCTACCTGCTGGAGCTGCCAGAAGAAACAGAACCATGGTAGTATGCTATGCACCACACCTCATCCTGTCCTGAAGGGCAGTCCTCAAGAATATAATGGGTGATGGTTCCAAAATCTGTCAATCCAAAGTCTGTCAGAATGATAAACAGGACACCTGAAACCAAATGGAAATGGAGCCAGGGAATTAGCTTCATCGAAAAGTTCCTGGAAGTAATTGACCATGGCTGTCTGCTCTGATGGTGCAGTGGTTAAATGCCTGTACTGCAGCCACTCACTCACAAACCATAAGGTTGCGAGTTCAATACCAGCCAGGGCTCAAGCTGAGTTCAGGCTTGCATCCTTCTGAGTATCCACTTGTTGGGGGCAATTAACTTACAGTTGTAAACTGCTTAAAGACTGCTTAGGTGGTATGAAGCGGTATATAAATGAAGCTGCTATTGCTATCTCAAGCACTGTGCAACAATGATAGATTAGAGCTATGTTTAGGGCACTTATTCACTGGAGGGAGCTGCATTTGATCTTGTTGTCAGTCTGTCTACACAATGTTGTGATAGTAGCACAGACGACTGTATAGCAGATGGTAATATTGTGATTTTATTTAGTGTAAATGTGATGAGATATAGGACAAACAGACTGTGGATTTTTCTGCCCAGGCCACAGTTTCCTTACATTCACTAATTTTTGCTTATAAACTTGTAAACGAGAGATTTTTGGAGTTCCAAAATAATGTACATCCATGTTAGTTTTTTATGATGGACTGCAGATGATGACTTAGATGTTGCTGGTCCATTTCTGCATTGCATGCTTTGTGGTGGTGGAGAGATAGAAAATCCAAAAATACCTTGTAATTTTGTTACCTTCTCTCCTCTGTTTCTTCCAACAGGCTTTTTTACAGAAGCTGGTGAGAAACTTACTTGCAGAGGGCAATGATCTGTTCAGAGAGAAAGATTTTAAGCTAGCGCTGGTGCAGTATGTAGAAGGGCTGAATGTGGCTGAATATGCAGCCTCAGATGAGGTGACCATTCCAGTGGATCTCCTATGCAACCTGTATGTCAACCGGGCTGCCTGCTACTTTGCCATGGTGAGTATTGTGGAGGCTGTTTCATACCTGCATGTACTTTATTCCTCACTGAATGATTTGTAGCTGAGTTGTAACCTGACACCATTAAAAAGAATTGCTGCAGTGCAATTATCTGGGGAGAAATCAACATTTTTAGACTTGTCATGACTTGTTTGCATGTGAAAGTAATTATTTGCCACTGCATTCATCATATGGTGGCCATACATGGGATTTTTGAAGATTTTTTAATTTTAATTTTAAAACAATAACAAATATAACAGTTATAAATTAATTGTTTACAAACAATTCATTTTAACACAGCAGTCAATCATAATAACCAGTTCATACTCAGGAAAGATTTCATCCAAAAATTCATCATATATCTCAGGGTTCCATAAACTGTAATGACAGTATTAATAAAGTTGTAACAATTTGTTGCAAAGTCTTGTATAGTATTAATTCCTTTTATTTCCTGTAAATGTCTGGTGGTTTTCTCTCTGTCAGTGCAATTTCCCAAACTCTTATCCATCCTCTAATGTTAAGACCTTTCAGTGATTTCTAGTATTTTACAGAACCAGTAACTTTGAAATCAGTTCTTTGTTGTTAGATGCTTAATTTTATTCTCCTGAAATATTAACAGTAGCAATAATGTGCCACTTGCCTGGATATTTTGACTACTGATGTCACTAATTAGATTAATCACTTTGTCCCCACATAGCTTTACTTTTGTACAGTGCATACACGTATGAAGAAACATGCCTGCCTTTTTACAATTTCTCCAATATAATAGCTGATTATGTATTTATTTTTATCTACAGTTTATTTTTTTAGGATACCAATGCCATTAGTGTGCTGTTTTGAAAACTGATTCTTTTAATATGGCTGAAGTAGCTTGTTTGGCACTGATGTCTATATTTTAGTCCAGTTAACTTCATTTATTTGTTTCTCAGAATCATCCTCCCAAGCTCCTTTTGCCTGTCAGTTTTCCATATTGAATATAAATTAGCCATTGATATATTTTTGATACTTGTCCTAAGATTCATCATTTTCATTGGTACATACATTAACACTTCAAGGAGTTCAAAGACATTGCCATTTTAGTCTGGAATATCAGTATGCAAAGGAATTTGTAGCACCTTTGAGATTGTGTGAAAGTTGTAACATAAGCCTTCATAGACTTGTTCTACTCTGAATTAGACCATGTAGACCTAGCAGTAGTAGTATTTTAAAGAGTGTTAAAGATCTAGGTCCATGATGGTGAGCCTATGGCATGCATGCCAGAGTTGGCTCGCGAAGCCATTCTCCCTGGCACGCAGAGGATGGGGAGGAGAAGGAAGAAGCGCTCAGCTGTTCCTCTTCTTTCCCCCTTGCCCCCTGGGCCTTCAGCCATCTCTGAACCTGAAGCTAAAGGCCTGGACAGAAGTACCAGCACTAGGTAACAACTGGTGCTGAAAGGCCTTTTAGTTTGGGCATTCAGCCCCTAAAAGGTTCACCATCACTGATCTAGGTACTCCTTCATTTCAATCAACATTTTTGCCCAACAAAGCGATTTGCATTTCATTCAACTACTTAGTTTCTAATTCTTGGTAATTTCTCCTTAACTTAATGTTATTGAGGGCCCTGTAAAAAGAGATTTCTATTTCTACCTTTATTTTCTCATCTTCTAAATTGACTTTCCCTTTCTTTTATATAAAAAATTCGATAAGATAAAATTGTTCCTATAGATGAAGGTGTGGTGCAAGCTGTTCATTCCAGTGGATATGACAACCATACATGTTGAATTATCCTGTAGCCCACTTTCATTTGAGCAGACTCAAGGATTTGGAAAGATGATCAACTTTTGAAGATGCCAACCTGAGCTGATATAAGTGGAGGAGCAATAAATGATATTGGCAACAGATTGTTAAGAATTAGCTTGCTGTATTACTGTGTTCAGAGCCATGATTCCCAAAACATAAAGCTGGTTTCCCTAAGAAGTCTAAAATTTCCAAGAAGGAGCAAAATGACAAGGAAATAAATAACCCCATTAAGACTGTTGTTATTGTGGTTCAAATATTTGTAGGTCAGATACCATTTTAGGTAAAGTCTGTGTGTCTGTGTGTTTGTGTGCATGTATAAATTATATTAATATATATTATATTAGTACATGTGTACATACACACTTATGCAGATGGGCGTGTCTGGGCTGTCCCTGCTAGCAGCAGATCGGGGCCACAGCAACCCCATGCCACGGCCCTGATCATTTCTTTTGCCGCCCTAAGAGCTGGCGCCATGGCTTTTCTGTGCCCTTTTGGTGCAGCGCAGCTGTGCCAGGTGGGCGTCCTGATGCTGCAAATAGGCATGCAGCATCAGGATGGTGTCAGGGTAGGGTTGGGGTGGCCCCAACTCCAGCCCCAGGCCGGCCCTTTAGGCCACTCTGCAACCCTCCATAGAAGGCTTTGTTCAGACACAATATCAAACAGGATTTGTTGCTAAAAGAAAGAGCAATACCAAATCTCACAAGTACCTTCTTTTTGCCTGGTGGGAGATGAGAAACAGAAGTTTCTTTTTTTTGAGCCTTCACATGTTTGTTCAGAGAAAGGAAGTATAAGCCTAAGGCTTGGTGTTGTTTGCTTGTGTAATGACAAAGCCTTGGAGAAGAGGTGTAGTGGTCGTGGGGGACTCCTTGCTGAGGATTACAGAAATGATTATATGATTCCATGAAAGCATGGCTGGTCATTGTGTCTTGTCATAGCCACATGGGAGCAGGATGCAGGGGATTAAAAACAATTTAAGATCAAAAAGCCAAAAAGGAACTTGGCAGCAGGATGAAAACATATTCAGTCTGCTAAAATTATGGCCATGTTACTTTTTTTTTTTTTTTAATAGAGAAAGACATATGCAATGTAAATGGTGTGCTTGGTGTACATGGAGGAAATGTGGAGTTAACATGTTTTGTCCCACATGTTAGTTTGGTTTTCCACTGCCTTTTCTATGTAGTACATAATATTTTACTTCTTCATTGTTTTCTATAAAAATACTACCTAACAGTAGTAGATTACTTGGGACAGTAATGGTGGTAAGAGACACAGGCCTTCTCCTTATGTTAAAGTGATCACGAACATGTTGGTCTTTTCCCATAGGGCCTATATGAGAAGGCTTTGGAAGACAGTGAGAAGGCTCTGGGATTTGACACGGAGAACATTCGTGCTCTTTTCCGGAAAGCCCGATGCTTGAATGAGCTAGGGAGGCACAAAGAAGCCTATGAATGTAACAGCCGTTGCCTGCTATCCCTTCCACATGTAAGTGGGAGTTTTCACATTTGTAGATATTCTGTAATTTAAAAAGAAGAGTAGTATAGTGTTTAAATAAATAATATGTACAGTGGGCCCTTGCTATTCGCTGGGGTTGGTTCCAGGAGCCCCTGTGGATACCAAAATCTGTGAATGCTCAAGTCCCATTAAATGCAGTGACATATTAAAATGGTGTCCCTTACATAATATGGCAAAATTAAGGTTTGCTTCTTGGAATGTATATATTTCTTTGAATATTTTCAAGCCATGAATACTTGAATCTGTGGATAAAGAAGCTGTGGACATGGAGAGCCATCTGCACTCACTTTCTCTTCTCATTTTTATTAAGAGTGTGATTTTCTTATCAGGAAATTACATTTTTTTTTCAGATCTTGATTCAAACTAATAAATCAGAGATGACACTGTAGCTTTTCAGATGTTGTTGGATGGCAACTCCCATTATCATTCACCATTGACTGTATGGTTAGGTCTGATGGGAGTTGTAGTCCAAAGCATTTGGAGGGTCACACATTTCTCTATCCCTCAAACAGAGAATCAAGTTTTTGTCACAAACACAGCAACTATCCTAGCATGCAGCAGTTATTATTGCACACAAATTTTATTTATTTGATTTATAGCTTTCTCCCAAAACTGGTCTCAGTGTGGCTCACAATAAGATTAATTTAAAAGGTGCAAATAAAAACTGAAAGTTATAATATTAAAACATAATTGATCTAAAGGCATTAAAAGTACAACAATAAAGAAAATGCAACATACACTGATTAAAATCTCTTTTTCTGGAAACCACTCAGTTGCCAAAACTCCCCTGAATAATCCACCTGCAAGCAGAAGGATGATAGAGAGGGGACCAACTTTGTCTCCTTTTTAAGGACTTCCATAGTGTGAGAGAAACCAGTTTTGAGTAGCCATACAACATGGTTGTATCTGTTAAATAATTTTTCTGAAAATTGCATGGGGCTGTCAGGAGGAATAGTACAGAGAGAATATATTCTACCACTTCAAAGAAAGAGAAAAGAGAATCTGGAACTGAGCTACTGCTTGGCATCTAAGAAGGGTTACAAGGAGAAAAGAAGCTTGTTCTCAAAATGGTTTCCTGCTCTGTTTAGTCAGGCAATGGAAGGTAAGTTGATGATGCTATGAGGCTTCATCAGTCCAGGAGTAACATAAAGGTGTTCAGGATCTCAGACAGGAATTGACAGGAGAAGTAAGAGAAAAAAATTTCAACAAATTTTAAATGGAACAAGCTGTAGTTTCTTTACTTGTCTCCAAAACTAATCCCAGCTTGTTCAACAAACCATGGTCACTTTAAGCAGTCCCTTTGTGTAGAGTGCCAGTATTAATTGGCTTGGTTTTCTGGTAAGAAATTTGAGAGGATTGCTTCTTTGTTAATAACTGAAGTGACTATATGTATGAAGAATCAAGTGAAAATATTTGGCACACACAAAATGAACTTGATTGTCTTCTTTCTTGAAGGATGAAAGTGTGGCACAACTTGGCCAGGAGCTTGCACAAAAGTTGGGATTAAAGGTCCGGAAGGCATATAAAAGACCTCAGGTACCGTATTTGTATCCCGTTCTTCCAATTAGCATACATAGGATTGTATCATTGTCATCCTTTCCAATAATCCTTAGTTAAGTCTAAAGATATTAATTTGCATAAGACCATCTGGTGAATATCTTGGCTGAGCAGAGATTTGAGTTTAGGGTTTCTAACATTCAAATCCAGTGCTCTACCTCAGACCTGGACAACATGGGATCCATCATGGTGGATGATGTAGCCCTGGTGGCGCAGTGGTTAAATGCCTGTATTGCAGCCATTCACTCACAAACCACAAGGTTGTGAGTTCAATACCAGCCAGGGGCTGAGGGTCAACTCAGCCTGGCATCCTTCCGAGGTCACTAAAACAAGCTTGTTGGAGGCAATTAGCTTACACATTGTAAATTGCTTAGGGAGTGCTTAAGTGCACTGATAAGCGGTATAGAAATGTACTTGCTATTGCTATTGCTATGATGCTCACTTCCAATGTCTAGTGACATCTAGGGCTTATTTATCCCTTCCATGCAATTCTAGTTGAAGAGCAGGCTGGGACGTACTGTTTGAACTCTTGCTGTGTTACTGTGCTTGGTTGCTTTATGTTGAGTGTGGAGCAGTTGAACAGGTCTAGTCTAACCACTCTACCCCAGTAGCTCTTTGTGGTGTGAATGAAGTAGCACTTGATATCCCATCTGATGATCTATTAAGTCAGTAGAAAAGGCCTGTCTGGCCAAGCCAAATGTCCCTCTGATCATTCTGATGGTCACTCAGATCACTGAGAAGAGATTACTTAGTGTTAATGCCCCTGCCTTTGAAAATATCTGGCCCCTTGGATTATGACATGCACCAAACAAAAAGCTAGTGTCTTTAAGATCCAATTTGTTTCAAATTCTTTGTGAGGCTACAAGCCCCTTTGTTAGGCACAGTACACTGAATTTTTCAGGAAGCCTTGATGCTTTTGCTTCAGGAAAACTTTTAAGTGTTGTTAAGGTGAAACGTGCCAATGCGGTCCCAATTTTTTTTTAAAAAAAAAACACCTTTGCTGGAAATAGAAACCTTAAATAGTAAAGTCCCAGTCCGTAGCCCTCCCTCCATTACCATCCGATGTCATCTGGGGGAGAGACACTAGGCCAGCACCATCCGGACTAAAATAAGAAGAACCCTTACTTCTTAAAGGATGGGTGGGATTCGGGATTTTATGTTCTGTTTAATATATCTGTATGGAAATTGTAATGTTGTAAGCTGCCCCGATTGCTCTGCAGAGGGGCAGGATATAAATAATAATAATAATAATAATAATAATTATTATTATTATTATTATTATTATTATTATTATTATTATTATTATTATTATTATTATTGGCTGTCTCTTTAGGAGTTCCCTGTTTGAAATTAAAATGCAGTTTCTTCACATCCAGAAAGCATATCCAGGAGTCGTTTGGATCTTGTGTATTTGCCTGCTCTTTCTTGCATTATGTTAGAGCTTTGTTTGACATGGCATTAGACACTTATTGCCGATCTTGCAAAGCATCTGCTATTTCTTCTCTCTTCCTTGCAGCAGGAATTGGAAACATTTTCTCTACTCAGTAATGGCTTATCATCCACCTTACCAAATGAGGTAGGTCTTGTTCAAAGAGTACAAGAGAGACCTAACAACAGAATACTGAAGTTTGAAGTGCTCTTGTTCAGTGTCTAGCAAATTTTGCCCTTTTCCATGTTCTCCTTCTCAACATGCTCAGTTTTCACTGAGTTATTTTGTGTAGGGTTTGCCCTTAGGTTCTCCTCCCTCCTTAAGACTTATGTTCCACATCTTTTGTGATTCCCTCATGCCTGGTTGTGTGTCTCCCTTGTTTCTTGGGGGCCCTGTTTTGGTTACAGTTCTTTTTTGCAGTTCCAGGCTTAAATCACTATTCGATGAAGTGATAACACCTAGAGGTTTTAAATTTTACTTTTCTAAACCCAGTGACTTATCTTCTCATAGCTGAAAAGGAACTAAACATTTCTTTCTCTTCTTGAGTTTGTGTGTATGTATGACTGCTACTGATGCTACTACTGATAGTTTAACATGTTACCTTCTGAATGGTTGGGGGACATTTTCCCCTCCAGTGGTAAATAGTTAGGGGACTTGTAGACTAAAATCTCCAGGAGGAATTATGAACTGTGCCAGGGACTATAAGCCTTACAGTACAATGTTCCCACTCACTTTTTTTGCCTCCCTGGCCAAAAACAGTCATGTCAGGGGTGAAAGAAAGGGAACTTTCATAACTAAACCTCACACTACAAACACTATAGCAGCTGTGAAACAATTCAGCTAGAAGAGCAAATTGGGAAAATGAACCTGCTAGTTCTCTTGTTCCATGCCACTTTCTCTACAAGGATATGACTGACCAAATCTCCTCACTCTCAACTGACAGCACTGTTTTTCCAGAGTCTAGAGGGCCACAGTTTTGCCATTGCCATTTTGACATGTAGAAGTGATGTTGTGCACTTTATCACTCCTTGGACTATCTTTTGAACATGATTGGCTGTTCTTGGATGAATAGCTCCAAGAAACAGCATACGGGATTTTTGCATTGAAAGTTATGTCAGGAAAGTAACATTTTAAAGTTGAAAATGGAGGGGGCTAAGGGCTAAGAATGGGAAGGGTAGCTATGAAAGAATTAGAAAAGATTCTAAAATTCAAAGATATACAATTCAGAACAAAAGTTAGAATCATACAAGCCATTGTATTTCCTATTACCGTGTATGGATGTGAGAGCTGGACAGTTAAGAAAGATGAAAGGAAGAAAAGCAATGCATTTGAGATAATGTGGTGCTGGAGAAGAGTGCTGAGGACCCCATGGACAGCCAAAGGACACACAAATGGGTCCTAGAGCACATCAAGATGGAAACCTCCCTGGAAGCCAAGATGACCAAACTGAGGCTGTCATACTTTGGACATGTCATGAGAAGGGAGGACTCTTCGGAAAAAAACAATAATGCTAGGAAAGATGGGGTGAAGCAGGAAGAGAGGAAGGCCACATGCTAAGTGGATGGATTCTATTAAGGGTATGGGGTTGCAGGAATTAAGCAGAGCAGTGGAGGACAGAGGGTCTTGGAGATATCTCATCCATAGGGTCACCATGGGTAGAGATCGACTTGATGGCAGTTAACAACAACAACAAAGGGCCTCAGCAGGGTCCCAAGATCAACACTGGACTCCCGAAAAGGACTGTATGCAGCTTGTCAACCATGGTTGCAACTAATTAACCTCAGCCCAGTTACTCCATATAGGTCACCTAGGTGGTGTGGTGCATGCTTTCAGCTCTATTTTCAAAAGTTAGGGACATTTAACATTGAAATTAGAAAGGGCAGCTCTAGAAAAGTTCAGTTACATAAGACATAGATAATGAAATCTCATGCTCTGTGTGATTAGCTCTGGTTATATGAGGTAGGCAAAAGAATTCTTATTACATGTGGAGTATGTACAGAATATTACAGCTCTGAAACAGCAGTCTCCAAAGTTTAGGCTCCACACCCAGCTAAAATTTGTAATGGGCAAGTCTTGTCAAATCCATTGGATCAAGTCAGTTGCTACCAGTTATACCCATTGTTTTCAGTAGGACTTAGGGGCAAAACAGATGGTGTGTGCCAGATTGGGGCCGTGGCAACCGCATGCCGTGGCCCTGATCTGCCATTTTTCCAGTGCAAAAAGGAGCAGCAAATGCCTTTCCTTTTTGTACTGGAAAAAAGGTGCCCCCTTTGCCGCAGCCACGGCTCTTCTTTGCTCCTGCGGCATGTGGCGTGTAGTTGCTGTGCCGCAGGAGTGTCCCAACACTGCCTGCCGTCTGGGTGGGCAAGTGGCATGATAGTGTGACAGTGGCTTGGGGGCACAGTTAGGGCATGCGATGTGCAGTCACCATGTCCCCACTCCACCCCGATGCTGTCCCTTTTGGCTGGTCTGTACAGCCCCTTAGTTGAGATTACTACAGTTAACACTGCAGTGTACAAAGTAAATGTTACAGCAACATTACCAAAGCTGAACTTGTTTCTGTCTGGTTAGAACCCATTGTCTGCTTCCTCCAAAGAATGACCAGGATATAAATAATACTAAATAAAATAGCTTGATTACTGAAATTTGACCATTATCTGTTTGTTGTCTTAGCAGTTGAACACATTTGTTCTGATACTGAAAAACTGGAAATTATTTGCTACCTAATTCAGATTAGGCTTGGATTCTATACTATATTTTGTATCTGTTGAGTATGTGTTCCTGTTTTCCTATATATTCTCTTCTTTTTTCTATACCTAGTCCTTTTTCAAAAACTGGATGAGAACTTTAGATTTCTGAATTCTAATAAGATTTAACTTTGGAAACTTTTCTTTCTCATGTACTTATATTCATCCCTTGGATGTGCATATTGTTTCAAAATAAGGCATAGGTGCCCTTTCAGTATTAAAGTGGCACTGGAGCTTCACTATCGCTGTCTACAGCACCACTGAATCCTTCACATGTACATAGAGTTGCAGCGGAGAAGGAAATGGCATCTACCAAATTGTCCACTATTAAGGCATAGGTGCCCTTGTTCTGTATGCAATCTGCTGACATCACTCACTAGTAGTAGTAGTATTAATAATAATAATAATAAAATGTATTTCTATCCCGCATCTCTATAAAATACAACCGAGACGTCTAACATGATAAAATGAACAATCCCATCCCCCAATAGCCCCCCCAAAAATACAATTAAACAAAGTTTAAGAGTTTAAGAGTTGGCCAACCATTTTGAAGTGAAAAGAAAAGAGGACATCTTTAATTATTCATAGATTGATTGATGGGTTTATCATGGATAAATACTTAAACTGTTTTTGGCCACGTGTACAACCTACCCCAAAAAAGTTCAGGGGCAATTGGTTCTTCCTATTTTCAGAAGAAACTGGCTATACAAACCTCTGCTTGGTTGGTTGGCCTTTCTGACAGTCATAAAATCACAAGATACAAACGCAAAGTACAACTGGTAGTCACAAGCGCCAGTTAGTTGCAGTCTCCCTCCCATAACTCATAGACAGAGCCTGAAGCAGTGTTTTAACCTAAGTAAGTAAGTAAACAAATAAATAAATGCTGGATTTTAAAAGATGGGGAGCAAATAAATGCTGAACCAAGCTAATGTGTATTTTTTTAAAAGTTTAAAACATCTGGCCTAAAGAAGAAGGAGAAGTACAGTTCCAACAGCTTTGCATACCTGTAGCATATATTGTGACAGCTCAAAAGGGAAGGGTAACACCTTTTCTTTAAATGTGCATTGACTATAGTCTTTTCTCCCCTCTCTGCAGACTGTTTCCAATGGATTGGGTTCTGTAGATGACATTGAAACAGGTGATAGTTTTATGTTTCTTTGGTGTATCTCTCTTTTCCCCCCATTTTAGTTATTTGAGTAGCTTCATTTCAGGAAGGCTAGGGAGTAGAATATCTAACTGTACTTTGTGAAGTGTTCCTGGAGAATAATTGATCCCCTTTGGAAAGCTGGTACTAATCTTATAGCTGTCCCCATTAACTGTGGGATGACCCAGAGAACCGGTGCAAGGTGTAGTTCCAAGTACAGGTAAATGGTGGTGATAGAATACAGTGGTGGAGACAGCTGATCCCCATAAGACACATTGTGTAGGCATGGTCTGTATTTGGAGATAAGTGTGAACCATACACTAAGTTAGGAATGTTTCTTTAGAATGTAATAAAAGGCAAGTAGCCATCTTTTGAAGAAGAGAGAGGTGAAGATTCAGTGGTAGAGTTCATGCCTTATATGCAGTTCAAGTTCCTAGTTCAAATTTTGTCATTTCCAGTTTTCAAATAAATGGGATTAGGTAATAGTTGATACTACTCCAGGACCTTTGCTGAGACCCTGGACAGCCGCTAGTGGAGTAGACTATCTTGGGCATGACAGTCTGATATAAACTTGTTCCCATACTTTGAAGATTAAAATCTATTGAGCTTCTGGAGCATTTGACTGGGGCATTTCTGGATGCTTCCTCTAAGCTGTGATCTAATAACTTGCCTTGCAGATATCTCTGTACATCTTCATGGCATGACTGTTCCTTGTGCCACCTCCATCCCAGTGAGTGAGGGCTCTGGCTTTCCGTCATCAGACTTGGATGCAAAAAACACGCCAGCTTCACTACCTGCTAGCACTCTAGTCCCTTCTTCAGAGTCTGCTTTGGTGCCAACATCTGAGAGTGTGGATGATTTTACTGAAGGAGGAGTTCTTGGAGATGAACTGGATTCAATCCTGGATTCTATTGCAGATGGGTCTCAGCAGTACCCTCTAGTAAGAATCTAGCCATCTTTCTCTAGTCTTTTATGGTCTTCCCTAGCCTCTCTCCTCAAACAGCTCTGTATATTTCTGGCTCCTCTTTTTCAAGCCCATGTATTGGTGACATCTGTGCTA
>CM034708.1:181144141-181169412 GCA_020142125.1 Phrynosoma platyrhinos | reverse complement strand
GTGGACTCAATTTGCACTGTTTCTGGCAGTCTGCAAAGGCCCTTTGATAGGTATAAGAGCCTAAACTCCATTTCTGTATGTGTGCTTGCAGATCTGCTTTGACAGCAAACCCCGGATAATCAGCAAAGGGACCAAGGAATCTCCAGCAGTGTGCTCCAACTTAGCTGCAAAACATAACTTTTTTGATAATAAGTAAGTGGACTGGGCTTGTCATCAGACAGTAATGTTTATCTGCTTGTTAAAGGTAAACTACCACAGACTATTTTTCTCCTCTGCACATGAAATATGAAAATAATACTTGCCTAAGTCCAGCTTCATGCATTGCCTTAGCAATGTGTTAAACAGCTTAAACTGACAACTATGTGGACATTATTCCAGTTGTTGCATAGTTGTGCTGTGGTTCGAATTGCCAGTGGCTTATTTGAAACAGCATCCACAGTGGTCTGCCCCCTTTGGCTATAACATCTCAGTTTGGGAATGAATGTTTAACACAAGGGATTCTGATTTTTAGACATCATTTATTTCTTTATTTAGACCTATATTATTATTATTATTATTATTATTATTACCTCTGCCCCTCTGTTGAAACAATCGGGGCAGCTTACAACAATTAAAATTACACCAAAAATACAAACTAAACCCACCTTTCAGGGTTCACTATCTTCGCAGACTGGTTTACAGGTCTCAAAAATTTATGCAAATATCATTACAATTTCAACTTTTGAATACCAAACATGTAAAACCGACCAGCAGCATAATTTCCACCCCCCCAAAATACAGCTATATTTAGTGAAAACCCAGCAGTGATGAGATTGTGTCTCTCCCTGTTGAAGGTGATCCAGAGGTGCAGGGCCGCCACTGAGAGAGCCCTGTCCTAAAAACCCAACACCCTTGCTGTTGGACAAGAGAGCAGGGACTTGGACACTCTTCTTTATCCATTTAGTGAGCTCATACAAAGGTAGGCAGTCCATCTAACTAAGGTCAAAAACACACAGCAAAAATAATCCAGTTTGAAACTGCTTTAATTGCCCTGACTCAGTGCTAGGGAATCTTGGGAAGTGTAGTTTATTTTGTCACCAGAGCTCTCTGACAGAGAAGGCTAGATGTCTCACAAAACTACAGTTCCCAAAGTTCCCTAGATTTGAGCCAAGGCAGTTAAAGTGGTCTCAAACTAGATTATTTCTGCAGTGTGTTTTGGACCTAAGTCCCAATTAGTTTGAATTTACTGAATCAGTGGGCATTTGATAAGTCAGCACTTAGGTATATTCTCTTCATTCAGTGAGTCTGATCTAGGTGGAACTAACAGTTGGTTTAAGACATTTAAAAGCCAAACTAACATCTTGAACTGCATTTTGAAACAGTCTTTGCAAATGCAAAACTGCATTTTGAAACAGTGGAACATCTTGAACTGCATGTAACCAGTGCATACTAGTGATGACATGATCTGAGCATTTTGTTCCACAAGAATCTAGTTGCCTTGTTTTGTACCCATTCTACTAGTTGCAGTTGATTGATTGATTTGATTTATATCCCTCCTTTTTCTCTATGCAGGATCCATTGTGGCCTACAGCATTTAAAAAACAGGATACACTTAAAACATTATTATACGAAAGTTTAAAAAGAATTAAATAGCAGTTCAGTTAGAAGCAGAAGACTAAAACAATATAAAACACATAATAAAAGAGATAAAGAAACACAGTGTTACTGCAAACCCTTTCTGTTACATAGATTTGTACACCAAAGGGCTGTCTGAATGAGAAGGTCTTAGCCTGCCAGCGAAAGGAAAGGAGATAGGTGCCCAACCAACTTTCTGTGGGGGAGAATTCTACAATCTGGGAGCAGCCATTGAGAAGGTTCTTTCCTGGGTCCTCACTAGTCATGCTTGTGATGGTGGTGGGATTGAGAAAAAGCCTTCCCCTGAAGATCTTAAAACTTAAGCAGGCTGATATTCTAGAAGCAGAACAAAGTGTACTCTGCTAGTAGAGCAATGTATGAATTTGGTCTCATGTGTAATATTTTATTTACTCTAATTATATCTGTATACAGGTTTTCAGCCAAGAAAGTTTCCCAAAACACCTTGTAATTAGGTTATTCAAAATAGCACAATGTATTAGCAATCTGTGGATATGTTTACGGACTTTTTGATGGTTGATGTTGTGGTGCAGGCTAGGGATGGTGAATATATAGACCTCTATCTATACTCCCAGCAGCACAACCAATAGTGAGAACACTTCCTGGCATCCCTCACTTCTCACTATTGGCTGTGTTGGCTGATGCTGCTAGGAGTTGCAGTCCATCTTCTTAGACAGGGGTAGGCAACCTTTCCCCTTTAAGGGCCGAGGGACTTCAGCTCCCAGAAGCCTCAGCCGTGTTGGCCAATAGTCCCATGTTGGCCAATAGCTCCTGGGATTCTGGGAGCTGAAGTCCCTCGGCCCTTAAAGGGGAAAGGTTGCTTACCCCTCTTCTTAGGGATAGCATACATTCCCCACAGTTGTTCTAAGCTCCTCCTCCCAGAAATAGGGATAAGGAACTTTTTTACTATGTAGAACCACAAACCCATGAGAGGTTAGTTGTAGTCTGTAGCCAATAATGAACAAGGCCTGAGTCAAAAATAGACAGAGTTTTCACCCTTCCATGATTGCATATCTCCTATGCTGTCCTTATTCTTTTCCACCACCCATGTACCTGTATGTGCACATGAAGTTGAAGAGGAAGTGATTTTCAGAGGGATGGTCTGGAGACCAAGAGTTTATGTCACAGCTCCTGTTGAGTTGGATGATGTTCTGAACCACATGAAATTAGTCTGAGTGCTGCAGGTTCCCTATCCCAACTATAGAGGGATAGAGCAGAAAGAGCTACTGGTAGATAGTTTTCAGGCTTAGGCACATCTGTTCTGCACTGATTACAGTGGCTGCCTGTTTGTTTCTAGACCCAGTTCTAGTTGTTAGCTTTGACCTTTAAAGCTTTGGATCAGGGGTAGGCAACCTTTCCCCTTTAAGGGCCGAGGGACTTCAGCTCCCAGAGGCCTCAGCCATGTTAGCCAATAGTCCCATGTTGGCCAATAGCTCCTGGGATTCTGGGAGCTGAAGTCCCTTGGCCCTTAAAGGGGAAAGGTTGCCTACCCCTGCTTTGGATAGTTTGAGATCAGTTTATCTGAAGGATTCCCTACAATCTTATGAGCCTGTTCAACATTTGAGCTATGGAACCTGTGACCAGGTGTTGATAAATGCCTACCCCTGTGATCTATTGCCAGTAGTTAGGTTGATGGGAATGAGCCCATTAAATTCAGGTTCCTAAGCCCTACTGTGGCTCTTTATGATGTTGACATGTGTTATTATGAGTGAATATTGCTCTCCTTTTTGCAGGTGTCTTGTTCACATTGTTCATTCCACCTCTCTGAAGTATTCTAAGATCCGTCAGTTCCAGGAGCACTTTCAGTTTGATGTGTGCCGGCACGAAGTACGTTATGGCTGCTTGCGTGAAGATAGCTGCCACTTTGCTCACAGCTTCATAGAACTTAAAATTTGGTTGCTGCAACAATATTCAGGTGAGTCTACAGCTCACCTTGCCTCAGTTTCTGGCCAGGAGTGAGAAGGGGACTATGGCTGTCTGAACAGAGGCTGGAGGACTTCCCTGTGCCATAGTCTTCCACATATACAATCTAGCTCACTGCAGAATCACTGTAAATCTCATCCCTTGAGTAAAGGAAGTATAAAAATGGCTGTATTATTTCCTAGATTGTGCTGTAAGGCATTGTGGTGCCTTAGAATATAATATGTGTTCTTATTTAGAAGTGCATTAACATGAGTTGGAGATTTTCATGTTAAGACTGGTACTGAGAACCCACAGACTAGGCAGCAAGATGGTCCCACTCCAAGTGAACACCTTGGGTCTATGATGGCTGGACCTGGATAGATTATTCTTATATTGCTGGCTCAGGATTACGCTTATTCCCAGCAAAAAGGAAACTTTCAAGGAACATTTTCTTGGCCTTCAGTCTGGTGCTTTCCAAGATCTCCTGTCAGGCATGTTGCTTACAATGGTTTATTTGTTTACTCTCTCCCAGTATCATGAATACTATACCCTGTAGTGTTCCCTCTGTAGCACTTGCACCCAGAGGGGTAATCATTCTTCAGGATGAACAGAATCATTTCCCTTGTCCCCATACTTCACATAGGTCCCTGTGAAAGCCAACATGTTTGGTCATGATCAAAAACAGAAGATTCAATCTTCCTATATAGCTCTCCTTCCTGGATCAGGTGGAAATTACTCATTCCTGGTCATGGCTCAGTGTCTGTGTCTGTGTGGTTTATACTGAGAAACTAAACAGAGTTCTGATCTGATGCTTACATAAGCACTAAGGCAGACTGTTCCCTTACTTGTTGAGGGTGTGCTTAGGACTGTGGCTACCATCCTATGCATATTACTTCACTAGTTCATAAATCCTATCAAACTCTGTGGAATTTGCTTGGGATCATGTTCAGGACTTGGAATCTTACTCATTGCTTTAGAAGTGTCAAAGTTTGTCCAATCACCAGCCAACTTTGGCACAGGCGGAATTTCTTTTCTAGTATTAAATGCAGTTTACTTTTGAAATCCATGTGGGAAAACTTGTTTTTCAGCCCTCACTCATTCTAGTAAAAACTTTCTTCAGTGTAATTCTGTCTCTTCCAAAATCCAGTTGAAAGGGTGTTGATGGTCAGTATGAGAAAATGAGGGTCTTAACTTTAGTTCCTGTAGAAGAAAGATAATGCCTTAATGGTGCAAAACAATTTTTATATAGTTGTATTGAAAAGGAATATTTTATGTGTAATTGTCTTTTTAAGCAGGTTCTCTGGATACACTGAGTTGCATCTGGCAGCCAATTGCCTATTTTTAAAATCTGTTTTAAAACTGCAAAAGTTGGAAGCTCTTCCACGTTTCTATTTTCTATCATCCCCAGGAATGACCCATGAAGATATTGTACAAGAATCTAAGAAGTATTGGCAACAGGTGGAGATACACACCAGCAAGGCTGGTAGCAATATGGTAAGGAGCTTCAAAGAGCCTCTGACTCTTTGGATCGTATGTATAAACAAGCAGCAATAAATTGATGCCCTTCTGCCCAACACTATATTGCTAAGGAGAAAAAAGCTGATTGTAACCAGGAATGGATTTTTGCATAGAAGGACTGGGAGCATAATTTGGTCTTGAGTACTCAAAATAAGTTTGTAGGCCAAGAATTCTTTATTTGTAAGTGCACATCTTTCATGCTTGGCTCCAGCTGATGGATCTTGGGGTTCTAGTAAAAAAGAAAAATAGAGTAAAGCCTAAAGTTTGTCCTTCCCTTCATTGAGAGGTTTGTAAGACTAAAATAACTGTTTATATAAAAATAGGCCATGCCTTCTATGTGTAACAATGCAATCCTAAACACAGTTGTTGAGTAAGTGGCATGGAACGTAGTGGGACTTTTGTCTGAGTAATATGAGTAGGATTGCACACAGCACTACACCAAGTACTAAAATAGTATCAGTTCAGCCTTGAGGTAATGTTCAAGGAAGAATGGAGGAAGATGTTTGTAGGCACTGAGTACAGATGATTCTTTGTATTGCAGTAGAGATCATGGGTGTGGGGGAGTGTCTTGGAACATGGTTTTCTTATGGTAGATTACATGTTCCCTCACCAACCTTCACTGGCGTCTTCCAGTTCACATGCAGCGTATTGATTATGATGACTGTTCATTGCTCCCTTCTTCCAATCCTGCTACTTCAGGATGATCAAGGGAACTGGTATATGGTATAAAACTGTTAGATGCAACAATCATAATTTGTTGCTTACAGTAAAAACAAAATATGTCAAGAAAACAAAACAGGACAAAAACATGCCAAGAGAACAACCTCTAGAAACTGTGGCTCTTTGCAATACTGTTTTGATAAAAAGCTAAGCAAATTCTTAAAAATATTGGAATGGGATAGTGCTTCTTAACCTATTTCTTGTAAAAGACAAGCTGACTTTTTTTCCCCAGTATACCAGTGTCCTACATCATCTGTGTGTCCATTGCCTACAGTTCTTTCTTTCCTTTTTTCCTTCCTTTATTTTTTCTTTCTTTCCTGGAAACTGACTGTGGACTGGCAGTGGTCCACCACTTTGAGTAGAACAGGAATAAGGGACAAATTGATTCTTGGGAAATTATAGCTCAGGGGTCAGCAATCTTTTTGGGGGTGGGGCCCCCCGGGCCATGGTAGTGCGTGCGCGCACACTACCAGGAGGGCTCCCTCGACCACGCTGGGCCTCCGAGAGGCCCGGTGCAGCTGCGGGGGTCCTCCAGGGTGCTATTTTGGATTCCAAAATGGCTCCCAGAGTCTCACACAATCTTTCCCGCAACGGGAAAGGTTGTGCAAGACTCCGGGGCGCCATTTTGGAATCCAAAATGGCGCCCCGGAGGACCCCGCCGCCATGAAAGGCAGCAGCGGCAGGACCGGGCAGGGGGCGGTTCGAAGGCCTCCACGGGCCGCACTCGGCCCACAGGCCTTAGGTTGCCGGCCTCTGTTATAGCTGGTGGAGGAGGGATACTCTTGATCCATAGGCTACTCTATAAATCCAGATGGTATATTTTAAAATTACTGCTGGGCAATTATGTTCTGTTGCATTTAATCTGCATGGCATTTTGGAAGCCTGGAGGAGGAGTACCTAGCTTGTGAGTGATGAAAGGACCCCCCCCCCCACGCACCTACATTGGATTAAAACTGCTCTGGGACTAAAATGCAAAGTTCTTTGACCTCTAATAACTTTGGGAAGATGCAGCTAGTATGAAGAAGAGCAATGGTAAGGTGATGGACCCTAAATGTTCACATTTCTAGAGTGAGCTTTGTGGATTAAAATAAATAATAGCCTTTTCTTTCACTAGGTGTCTCTCATTCCTTTTGTCAGCCATTTTCCTTACAGGAGGGCATGTTATGGCTTGCCCCATGCATATTATATTGACTGTGGCTTTCGGCTTGATGCAGCACAGGCCAGATCTGTAAACTATGCAGCTGTAAGGCAGGGTTTTTGCTGTTTGTTTTTGCAGCTGCATCCTTTTACTTTTCAGGGAAGAGCATGGGTGGAGGATATGCAGGGTGGAGGGATCGATGTATTGGAGATAAGATGGGGCCCCAGCTAGTGAAAAGGGAGGGCAAGAAAAGAAGAGAGACAAAGCAAGCTTACTAGCTCAAGATGGATTCATCTCAATCTTGCTGAAGCCCCAGGCTTTTAGCTCCAGCTTTTAGCTCATTCTCAATAGGTAACAACTTTATCACAGGAACAAGGAAGCCATGCCTGTGTAGAAAGTTTCTTTTTTCCCTTTTAAAAATCCAATCTAACTAGGTTAATTTGACATAATGTTCATTCAGCTGTGCAAGGACGTTATCAGACCGCCCCCTGCCCGGTCCTGCCGCCGCCGCCTTTCATGTGCTCTATTTTTGGCTACTTATTCCAAGTGTCCTGTCTAGCTCAATATTGCCAGTAGTACTTCATGGTTTCAGAGTAGAGTTTTTTCCAACCCTATGTGGAAAAACTTGTTTATTAATTAAAATATTTATATTCTGCCCTGCATCCAAGGTTCTAAAGGTGACATGCAATAAGATCACTTTAGATTGGTTTAAAACAATAACAAAACTTTTACAAGATTAAAAGCATATTAAACCATTTAACCCTTAAAACAAGGAAATGTAAAACCAGTTAAAACAGTATAAAATAATGTAAACTGTAATTGGCAAATGGGTAAGGCAAGGTTGCATACTATCACCCTATTTATTCAACCTGTATTCAGAAAATAGGCAAGAGGAGTGAAGATCAGAGGAAGGAACATTTAGCAACTTAAGATATACTGATGACACAATATTGCTAGTAGAAACCAACAAGAACCTGGAACAATTACTGAAGAAAGTCAATGAGGAAAGCGTCAAAGTAGGCTTAATGCTAAACATTAAGGAAAAAAATAACCATAAAAGAGCTACAAGAATTCATCAAAGACAATGATAAAATTGAACTAGTTAAAAGAGTCCCCATACCTTGGATCAAATATAGACCAGAACAGAGACTACAGTCAAGAAATCATAAGGAAACTAGGATTGGGAAGGGCAGTTATGAAAGAGTTAGACAAGATCCTAAAGTACGCAGATATAACTCTGAACTAAAGTGAGGATAGTCCAGCCATCATATTCCCCATCCTAATGTATGAATGTAAGAGTTTGACAGTGAAGACAGCCAATAGAAGGAAAATCATTTGAAATGTTGTGCTGCAGAAGAGTGCTGAAGATACCATGGACAGCCTAGAAGACAAACATAAGGATCCTAGAACAGATCAAGCCAGAATTATCTCTAGAAGCCAGGATGACTAACTTGAGACTGCTGCATTTTGTCCACATCATGGGAAGGCATGAATAATTAGAAAATACAATGATGCTAGGAAAGATAGAGGCCAATCGAAAGAAGAAGACCACACGGCAGATGGTTAGATTCAATCTAGGAGGTCACGGGCCTCAGCCTACAGGACCTGAGCTGGGCAGTTGAGGACAGGGAATCTTGGAGATGCCTTTTCTGTAGGGTCTGCATGAGTGAAGTCGACTCAAGAGCAGGTAACAATAACAAACATATATTTAGATCAAATGAGTTAGGCCCCAAACAGAAAAACAGTATTCTGACTTGGTGCCAGAATGACAGTAGTGTTGGTTTCAGTTAGGCCACTGAGTGAAGTGTATTCTATAACCAGTGTGCCACAGCAGAGAAGCCTTGTCCCTTGTCGTCCCACAGTATATTAGTCTCACAGGTGGGACACAGATACTACTAAGAAAGATGTTGAGTTTACAACAGCTTTGTAGGCAAAACATAGCTACAAAGAAAATGGTATTGGCATACTCATTAGGAACCCAATATTTGCAGAAGTAGAAGGAAAAATGTAGAGACAATGCCCTAAAACTCAAAGGGCAAAAATTAATCTAGAACTGAGAACTGAGCATATTCAGTAACCACAGGATGCCAAATGTATTTTGGAGGGGAAGAAACAGGAAACTTGGAAGAGATGGAGGAGGATGGGACAAAATGTAGGATATCTGGAAAGGAGGTATGGCTGGCTGGAACAAGGAACAGGAGCATATGATTCGGTACTTGTGTGTTCTGTTACTGATCTGTCAGCCCTCCCCTTTCTCCTTGAAGTGTGTTTATTTTCTTCAGAAGAAATTCAAACATTACAAATAATAAATCCAAAACCATTCAGGCATGTGATTGGTTTGATTTCGTTGCCAGCTTTATATTATAACGTTGGCCTCTTGAAAGTGGTTTTTGCGGTTACCTGGAGTCTGTTGACCTTAATTAGGCAATGGAATGCTTAAAAGACCTCTAATTTCCATGTATCATTGGCTGACTTCTGAGCTATCTAGACAGGTATTTATCTTGCCTTTACAAATACAGTCATGTATAGACTTAATTCCCTCCCACTCCGGTAGTTTAGGTTTACCTGGCAAGGGAGTATATGCAGGGATTTTGGACTGCTGACTTAAGAAAAACTGTTCAGTTTATGCTTCCTTAGAGGCTCCTGAGGTGGCCAATGTTAGCTTAAACTAGCTTTTCAAAGCCTTCATTACCGGGATCTTCTTAATACCTGTCTTTTAGGCCCTAAATTAAGAGTGGGAGACCATAGGCCCTGAAGGCTTTCTCTAGGCTTCCTCAGATTGTCACCCCGTTCCTCCCCTAGTGTTTTATGCTGACCCAGAAATTAGGTGGGATTCCACCCCCAGCCACCAAATTCTACAGCTTCTTATGAAAAGGCAATAGCTGAGAAGGGTGATGTCAGTTCCAGCAGTGGATCTGTCATGAAACATGGGGGGATATGATGATATAGAGATATTTTGACATGGGGAAATAGAATAAAATAGTGATATAGAGAAAAGAAGAGGAATTGAAAGGGAGGGTTGTAATCCAAATGAAATGCAAACCGGGGAACAGATGAGGCCATAGCCAAGGCAGTTGGTAACTTTATGATCCTGTTTATTTTCTAGCACAAGACTTTGATGATCAAATGGGCAACATCTTTCTTCCTGGGTTAGATAGATTGATATGGGCGATGTGGAAAAGTTTAATAGATTGATATGGGTGATGTGGAGAGTTTAATGAGCTTTTTGGTGTGCTCCAAAGCGCACAAACCGCAGGCTGAGGAAGGAGGAATTAAGTGAGGAAAATCCTTAAAGAGTGAATTGTTTTGGGGAAAACTCAGATCTGATACTACCAAGTCTGTGGCACATCTTTGTCTAAAGAATAAAGCTGTAGTATGTTTATCACTATTATGCTGTCCTGATTCTTGAAGTTGGATTTGCTAAACATGATATTGTATCAGATCTCTCTCCAACGCCTTGTACGACACAGCCGCATTTGTCCCGAGGCAAAACCACCCTTCTTGAGGAACCTTCCTGGGGTGAGCAGAGGCCAGGTGGCCACAGCCCGGGAAAAGCGAGCAAACTTCGGCCAGAGAGCTGGAGTGAGAAGACCCCAAGGAGCTGGTGGAGGTGCAGAGAACAGTGGGTGGCTTCTGGAGGAAGCCCTGCTGGCTGCATGGAGGTACAGAAAGGGATGGTCCCTACACTACGAGGACTGGGGGGATTTGTCCACAGAAGATGAGGGGGCTATAGAAACTTCCCACAGGCTGTGGGAGGAAGCTCTGGAGGACCCACTAAACGAAGCGGAGGAAGACAAGTGGTTCTGGACTCCAATGCCCAACGGGAGACTGGAGCAGTGGTGAGGGACACCAGCAGGGAAGTGGATGCTGTGGGACATGGTGGCCGCCCAGTTCTTAGGAACCATGGTGAGACCACCAACCCCCACAGGACCTTGTGATGCTGAGGGAGACACAGGGAGTAGAGGTTGGCATTGGGGAAAAGACAAGCAGACAGCCTGGAATCATGTAGAGGAATGGTCTCCGGGGACAAGGACATAACGGACTGGTCTTTGGGTGATGAATACGATGCTGAGACGGAGGCTCGTCTGTGGAAGGAAGTCATAGATCAGCTTCAGGAAAAAGCGCAACTGACTGTGTGGAGCTGCACAGGGGAATGGTCCTTAGAGAATGAGGACATTGTGGAGACAGAGGTTAGACTTGGGGAGGAAGTCTGGGAGGACCCCCTGACCTACCTGGAGAATGATAAGTGGTCCTGGACTCAAATGCCCAAGAGAAGCCCTCCAATGGCACAAAAGCATACGGTCCTCGGAGGAGGGATGATACAGAAGATGGGTCCTCTGACGGTGAAGATGTCACGAAAACTGAGGACTGGCTTAGGAAGGATGCCCAGCCAGCACTGCAGGGCAATGGGGAGGAAGATGAGGGGTTCCAGACCCCGATGCCCAACAGAAAACCATTGATGGTGTGGAAGCATGTGGACATACATTCCTCGGAGGACAAGGACACAGGGACAAAGACTGGTCCTCTGAAGGGGAGGACAACATAGGGACAAAGCACTGGCTTGAGGAGGATGCCCAGCCAGCACTGCGGAGCGATGGGAGGATGACGAGTGGGTCCAGACCCCAGGGCCCACCGAAAACCAGCAGTGGCCCAGGAATCCCCGAGGCATTGAGGCAGGCGTAGAGGATGGAGGGTGGCTTCAGTGGAAAGCACAGTGAGACATGCAGGCTCACTTAGGGATGTAGCCCCCAAACGCCACCATAACAGATGCCAGGGACCAGAGGTGCTGGGAGGTGATGCAGTGCCTAGAGGAGATACAAAAGGAGCCCCCAAAACAACCAGAAATGATGGAAAACGGTGGCCCGAACATGAACAAACGGAATGAGCACAAGACGGGCTGCATGGCGGCAGAAGATTCAGAGACTGCAGAAAAGAGGTCCAGGGAGGCTATGTGGCCAGAGGGTGAGGATCAAGTTTATAATATAATAATAATAAATTTTTATTTATAGCCCGCCCCTCTGCACAGCAATTGAGGCGGGTTACAGCATTGTAAAACATACAAATTTAAAAACATTCCTTATCCCATATCCAACCCTCCCACCCCTTAAAACTGGATTAAACTATTGAAAAATTAAAACATAATACAGTATAATAAAACACAACAAAACAATAACAGCCTCAGGGAAGGGACAAGTAGAACCATCCCTTCAAGTTTCTGATTCCACTACCCAGGGCAGACGAAAAAAATGCAGGGGTAGCAAAGACAGACTGCAGAGCAAGTGATGCTCATCCTCCAGATGGAAGGAACAAGGGTGCTGAGAGGAACTGAGGAGAAAGAGTCGACCTGTAAAACAGTGGAGAGGTCAGACAACTAGGTGGTCCACACAGGGACAGAAGACTTTAAAACAGGGGTAGGCAATGTTTTTGAGACCTGGGCCAGTCCCCCGAAGTCCTGGTCTCCGCCGGGCTGAGGGGGGGGGATGGCAGCGCACGCGCACACCCCCCGCTGCCGCCCGTGACTCCCCCCGCACACCGCCGCCGCCGCCGCCGCACACACAGCCGCATCCACCGCTGCGCATGTCGCCGCCGCCATTTTGATTTCCAAAATGGCAGCCGAGACGCATTTGCGCATGTGCAGGAGTACTGCGCATGTGCAAATGAGTCGCAGCCACCATTTTGGAAATCAAAATGGCGGCCGCACAGAGCCCAAAACGCGCGGCGGCAGCGGTGGCAGGGGTCTGCCTGGGCCAGTAAGTTCGGCGACCTGGGTCGGAACCGGCCCGGGGGCCATAGGTTGCTGGCCCCTACTTTAAAACATTGCAAGCCTGCGTGGGAGCAGCAGCTTCCCCAACAGCAACCACCTTCTTGGCCCTGTTCCCTCAAGTCCAGGACCCAGTGACAGGGCTCACAATGGTAGAGGACAGGGAAAAAACCAATATGCCAGACGGGGAAGCAAGGGAGCCAGGAGTGGGGAAGAAACTAGGTAGAGCCTCGGAGGATCCAGCTGACTGACCCACTTAGCAGAGGGGCAAAAAAGAGAGTCGAAGAAAATGAAGCAAAGAATTTAACAAACTTCCAGCAGACATAACTCTTTATGCTCCCTCTTAAGGCTGGATGGATGAGAGAATTACACTTTTTCCTTTCACCAAGGAATGGTTCCCTTTTTATAAGAGTTAAAGTACAGTACTTAATTGACCCGTGGATAAGTTGACTCATGTTTTTTGGGGGTCACATTTTTGACTAAAATTTCTAGATTTATACATGAATACAGACAATACATTCCTGAGAGGATAATCGTCTAATGTTTTTCAGTCCCTAACTCTTACTTTCTTTTGCAAATTCAAAGTTGACACAAGTTCTCCAACAATATTAGCTGTGCTTTTCTCCTTTGCTCATGTCAGTCATTCAAAGCAGTGAAAGTGATGGTTAGTGTCTGACTCTGGCAAAGGATTTATGACCTTGTTATAGCTGGTTCTAAGTATTGTTGTTTTCCTCCAGTCATTTGCAATTTATGGCAATCCTAAGCCGAGCCTTTCATGGTTTTTTATTAGTAAGATTTGTTCAGAGGGAGGTTGCTTTTGCCTTCCTCTGAGGTTGAGAAAGTGTCTAAAGTCACCCAGTGGTTTCCATGGCTGAGTGGGGACTCGAACCCTGGTCTCCAGAGTCATAGTCCAGTGCTCAAACCACTACACCATGCTGGTTCTCTGAGGGTTTATACCTACATGTACAGAATTAAGTTTCATTTCATTTAATGTGTTTGCTTATTGCTTCTTGACCCCACCAGTGATCCTGAGACAATGCATAGTAGATAAAAACACTCTAAAACATTAAATAGTTAACTAAACACCAAATCAAACATTCAAGGCTTCTCTTTAAAAATAGTTTATAAAACAGTTTTAAAAGCTGCCAAAGCAGCAGCCCTGACTTTAAGATCCAAAGGCCAAATGAAATAACACAGTCTTCACAGCTTGCAGAGACTCAAAAGGGATGGGGCCGGCTTGACCTCCCTTGGTTTCCATAGTTGAAGTGTTGCTACTGAGAAAGCCCTGTTACATGTACCCACCAACCCAGCTTCATGGGGTGGAGGAAACGTAAGAGGGAGCCGCTGATGATCTTAGATTTCAGGCAGGCTCATATGGGAGGAAGGAGTTTTTCAGAGGTCTTGGCTCTAAGTTGTTTGGGGCTTTCTGCATCAAGACCAACACATTAAGCTATATGCAGAAAATCCTTTCACTCATACACACACGATGATAATGTTGTTAAATATATTTTAGAGTGTAAGACCAACAGCCATATGTTCCCCTTATTTTTCCTTTGGGGGACATGCCTTGATTCCTTCAGCTTATTATTGTGTGTGTGTGTGTGTTTGATAGGTATATTCATGTTCTTTATCGCTTCGCATGAATATGAATGGGCACCAGCTCAGGACTCTAGAATAACTTCTGCTCAGAAGGGCTGTATGGATGAATTTGGTTTGACATTTTCCGAAGAGCTTTGTGTTGGGTGCTACTGAGATACCATAAGACAGGGACCGGCAACCTACGGCCCGGGGGCCGGTTAAGGCCCCGGGCCCTGGACTTACCGGCCCAGGCCGAAGGTTGCCACCGTTGCCGTGCGCCGCCATTGGGGCGCGTTTTTGCCACTTTGTGGCTGCGCTCACTGCGATCGCCATTTTGGAAGTCAAAATGGCAGTCGCAACGTGTTTGTGCATGCACAGTACTCTGGCGCATGCGCAAATGCGTCGTGGCCGCAATTTGGACTTCCAAAATGGCAGCCGTGCGCACTACGGCGGTGGCCACAGTAGTGGCCGCGGCGGCAGCAGCAGCATGCGCGGAGGGGCGCGTGCAGCGGAGGAGGGTGCGCGCGCGCGGCCATTTCCCCCCCCCCCCGGCCCAGCCGAGACCTGGGCAACAGGAGACCAGCCCAGGTCTCAAAAAGGTTGCCTGTCCCTGCCATAAGATATAGAAGAACCGGGATAGAAATTAGTTTAACAATGGTCATAGTCATAGTCATCATAATAACAACAACAATTCTGTTCCAGATTAAACATGCCCAGTAGGTGCTACGACAAGGCTTGTGGAGTGTACACTCTTCCTTTAATAGACCAGTAGCAAACACTGGAAGCTGTAGTGATGCAACTATAAATTCAGCTGCAGAATCATAATTGTTCATATTGTGAGTTTTGTATGGTAGCATTTAAATATCTTTTTTCCTTCACATTGCATTCTATTTCCCACATTAGTGGAAAATAGAAGCAGATGGTTTGTTAGTTCTTAGAGAACTTGTAACAGTGTGTGTGTAGTATCTGCATCACTGTGTGTAGATGAAGGTATGTGGTTGCTTTCAGTCCTTTATGTATGATCCCTTTCAAGTTTTCAACATGGAGGTGGCAGTAGTGGGGAGGAGAGACCGCCTGTCTTGAAATTTGCAGCAAAGATTGTGTGTTTATGTAGCACTGTCTATTCTATCATCCTGTATTGCCAGACCTTCCTTTCCCTTAATCTTTTTTTCATTATTAGACTGCAGGCTTTTTTTTTTTAATTCAACAGCATATATTTGGAGTTTAGAAAACCATATACAAAAACAACATACATATATATTAGTACTACAGTAATTACATTACATAACTATATTGTTCAAGATGGAAAACCTTTAACAATTCTTACATTTCTTTGTTCTCTATTCTTATAGCACCTATTATTGTCTGTCATATTGAATTCATTTGTCATTTCTCCTTTAATCAAGTTGAATTTTTAAATATTTTATTTCATCTCCATTTTTAACCACATTTATACTTGATTTTTTAACCATTTATTTGTCTTCTTTCTCTTGTTCTCATTTCTGTTTTTGTTTTTTACTACTTATTTGCCTAATTTAATTTAATTAATTAAAATATTATATGGAATTATATATAAAAATAATATTAAAATTAATATTTTGCAAATCTGACCAAATGTTATTCCAGTAGTTTCTGACTGGGATCCTTTCTTTCTCTGCTTTATTTGAGGATTTATTTTTCAACCAATAAGTAAGTTTATCAATTTCCCTCATGTCAGCTAATTTCAGCAGCCACTCTTCAACTTTTTTCATTTTTGAGTATATTGAATCCTCATTGCTGTCACCATATACAGGATTATTCTCCAGTTTTTCTTTTCAAAGCCATTTTCCAATCCAGTAGTCATATTTAACACACACACACACACACACTGCTTTATTAGACTGCAGGCTCTTCAGTTAACTTTGTTTCTCTGTTCTTCATGATTTCAGGCTTCTAGCAGGAGTTCCACATCAAACACTTTTGACCTCCAAATGAAGTTTGTTTGTGGCCAGTGTTGGAGAAATGGGCAAGTGGTAGAACCAGATAAAGATCTCAAATACTGTAGTGCCAAAGCACGCCACTGGTAAGCACCATTATGTATTCTCCTATCTTTACCTTACCAAAGTGTAGAATTTTCTCCGTCCACATTCATGTAGTGAAGTAACTGCTGGGTCTCCCCTTTTAAGTGCACTGTAGAAGGGAGATGCAGTTGCTGAAGTGGTTAAGACGCTGACTGTTGATTGCAAGATCAGCAGGTTGGCAGTTCAAGGGCCAGGTGCTGCATGATGTGGTGAGCTCCCTCCCTATGGTCGGACACAACTTGACAACCTTGTCAACGGGGAATACTTTTACCTTTACCTTTAGAAATATCTCTGGGTTGTTAACTGTGCTGATGGTTGGCACACGTACTCTTCTGGAAGAAAACAATGGAAGCTAGAAATGATAGGCAAGAGCTGGGTCAATTATCTGGACCTTTATGACCAGTGGCTGTAATTGTGGGGGATTCTGGGAGTTGTAGTCTAAATTTTTTTTCCCAAATTCTGTTTATGGCAGAGTATTCATATTCTGTTCAAGGGGTAAATTCTGGATTCACTGATCTGAACTGTTCACTAGTTGCTGTGAAAGCCTGACTCTGCTATTAATGGCAGATTAACTTTGAATATTCCCTTGGAATGGTTTTTATAGCATGTTTTTCTTTTTGCTTGTTCTTTCCTCACAACGCTTTTCCATCTTGTAACACAGTTGGACCAAGGAGCGCCGTGTTTTGCTAGTGATGTCCAAAGCAAAGAGGAAGTGGGTGTCTGTCCGGCCACTGCCTTCAATTCGCAACTTCCCTCAGCAATATGATGTAAGTAGTATACTGCCTTCTCAGACAGTGCCTGTCTTTTCTTTCATGCTCAAGCTCTGTATGTAGGGGAAAAACAACTAGGGCATAAGGAGGTGCTCTGTAGACAGGATAGTAACAGCAAACAAGGTCTGGCTGAAGGCCAAAACCAGTTAATGCCATAATACTGAGATAAGATTGTACACCTGTTGAAATCACCCATGCAGATTTGGTCTTTGATTTATATCCTTATCTCACGAAAAGACTGTTTGGCTCTGGAATTAAGAATTAGGTGTAGCATTTTACCTTGAATTGCCTTCCTCCCACACAGGCAAAGGTAGAGTAGTGTGTGTAAAAGCAGCTTGTGATATTTCTGAGTTTGTTTACTACCAGAAAAATAGGCATCACCCATTCTTGGGGTACAAAGATTTGACATCAAGTATATGTTTTAAAAAGAAGTTGCAGAAGAGGAAGGGTGGGAAGGAGAAGGGGAAGGAACAGGTTGGTCACCACTAATACATGTGACCTTTCTTTTTCCAAAGAGGAGAGAGGACTCAAAATTTCCATTCTCTTTGGGAAATAATAAGCAAAGCTGCCTCTGTGTTTGTGTGCATGTATGTGTGTGTGTCTACACACACTCAACGGCCCTATCTCCCAGACTTCCCTTAGGTAAGTTACTCTTTTTAAGAAACACACAATCCTTCATCACCTGTTAAAAGACAGAATTTCATTCTGTTATGAAAGTGAGTGCTGGCCTTCTGTCTGCACTTGATCTTAGCAGAACAAAACCCAAGTGGAAGCAAAGAGGTGAGGACTTTTCATTAACATTTCTGTTGATTGCTAACAGAGTGTTCTTGTTCTCTTTCCTTGGAAGGAAAAATTAAATCTGTTTCGAATCTAAATGTCTGTCGGTTTTCTCTTTCAAGGCCAACTTCTTTGGGTTTGCGTGTGTGAGTGATGACTATGAATTATGGGAAAGGGAAGTTATGTACAGCTGTTTTGGAGATTCTTCTCCAGTTACACATGGATGATGTTAATTGTGGATGGGGAATGGGTGGTCATGATCTAGCCCCAGGGTGTGGCCTTTTCAGAACTGAAAAAGATGTTTTTTTTTCTTCCAAAATTCTATGGGAGAAATGTGAACAGGAGGCATGAAGGAAATGAAAAGAGGCAACAGTGCATCTTGGGAGAAGAAGCTCCTCTTCATTTCCTCTTGCCCATTTCAGTGCTAATTATCTGGCTTTGCAGTCTAGAAGTTTCTCAGGATAGCTTATGGCAAAATTTAAGTCCTTGACAGTAAAACCAAAAAGATCAAAACAAAATGAGTTGCACAGAGCAACAAACTGCATAACCAGCAAAGAAAAGGAGTTAAACCTCAATAAATCCATAAGACCTAAGGGGAAATGGGGTTTCACTGGATATGAAAAAGATGTCCAACTTGACCTCAGGCAAACCATCTTGGAGAGAGAATCCTAAAGCCACAATACCATCACAGCAAATCCTGTTTTCAGTCCCTTCTCAACTAATTTAAACAGCAGTGGGACCTGGAAGGGGCCATCTCGGGGTAATCATAGTTCACAGGCTGGCTGATGTAGGAGAATCAGGCCTTGCTCTGCATCTGCATGAATGGGAGATTGGATCTGAGAGAATAGCCTGTAAGTTATACAGATTTGAAGCTGTTAGGGCCTTAAAAATTTAAAACTGAATTAGAAATGGACCAAAGTATGATGTTGCAGTTTCAAATTTGGCAATATGTTCTATTTGCCCAGTCACATCCAAGGAGCAGTGTCTGAACCGTTGTCAGTGGTAGCCTCACATACAGTACCTTGCAGTTATTCAAGTGAAATATGATCAGAGTGTTGATGACCTCTGTAACCAAGTTATATCTATCCAGGAGGATCCAGGTCTTGGAAAAGTAACATTTGTACTGGAACTCCCACACACCTCCATCCATGGGATCTGCAATCTAGAAAAATAAACCTCTATCCATGGGATTTGCAATCTAGAAAAATACATATGTCAAGTTCTGAGGAGGGGTTGTAACAAGCCCACCATTTGCACCAGCCACAGAAGCCGTTTCAGTTTCCAAAGCCATATCTGGGCCTTTGGAAGTTTTGAACCGTATTCTTTTGGGAGAGTGCAGTCTAGTCCAGATCAGGCTGAACAGCATTTCCCAGATAAGATAAACCACCCACTAAGAGAGTCTCAGTCTTATCTGTATTGAACTTCAGAAGATTGACTTTCATTGAGTCCATTCCTGCTTACAGGCAGTGATTCAGCATTTTTGCAGCTGCATGTGAACTAAATGAAATCAAGTCATGGAGTTAGATGTCTTCTGCTGTGTATATGATGGTCTAAACATTGGCTTTCTGTGCTAGTGAGCTATTTAGGCATATCACTGCATCTCGATAATTGTTAAATATATCCAAGTGTCCATGTCAAAAAGTGTTAAAATGGTTATACAAGATCCCCAAGTCTCTTATTAGACCTGATTGTGTTTGAGGCCCCAATAAGAATAATTTCTTTCTTCCTTTTCCTACTCCAAAATTATAAATAATTTACATGCTTTATGTGCAGATGAACTTAAGGAGGGAAGGTAGCGAAATCAGGGGTTGCTAGTGCACTGGATTCAAGCCACTGGCTTAGTCAAAGCTGGCTTTGCTGCAGTCTAAGCTACTTATGAAATGACGGAATTGGACCTTGTTTTGGCTTCGTTTCCTGAATGGGATAGGGAATCTGGCCCAGAATAACTTTTTGATGTTGGAGAAGGAACATGTATTGGCAGATTGGTTTCCAGAATTGGTTTCTGAGCTTTGTTATGACTTGTCGTTCTTTCTTCTTTTATTTAAAATTGTGACTGTAGTATGCTGAAATTGTGCTATACAGGTCTCAATTTTCTGAGACAGTCTTCCTTTTAAGAGTATATCTCAGTGTAGCTGGAATGCATTTTCAGTTCAGGGATATTCTTTGCTGCCTGCACTGCCACAGGGTACGCTTCCACATAGGTTCTAGTCTGTGTTTGGTCAAAGTTGCTCCATGTCTTCTGCTAATGTTGCTTTAATTTCTGTCTCACTCACTTCATCACTGCCAGCTTCCTGAAAAACCTGAGCAGATGCTCAGGAATGATTGTGTCCACCACCTTGGACATTTCCTATTCCAGGGGGTAGTCAGAGCTTTGACAGAATCACCTGCTGTGGTGACAGGAAATTTCCCAAGAGCCATCAGGAACATCTGGCTCCATCAGCCTCCTAGGATGGACCATCCTAATTGGTCTCTTCACCGAGGTTCCAAATACCAGTGAGTCTGTTCTTGACAATGGAACTGCAGAAAGTGTCTCCACACCAAGATCACCATCCATCCATCCAGCACAGAAAACAAGGTTGAGAGTGTGCCCAGCAGCATAAGTAGGGCCAGATATTACTTGGGACAGACCCATAGTTGTTATGGAGGCCCTGAAATACTGAGCCATGCCTAACAAGGCAGTCTCAGCAAGGATGTTGAAATCCTCCAGCACTGCTAGACAAGGAGACTCCAACACCAATGTTGAGGCTACCCTGACTAGGTCAAAGATATAGCAGCGTTGGTCTGTCGAATCAGGATGTAGAGAGATCTTGTAGCATCTCTGAGACTAACTGAAAGAAAGAAGTTGGCAGCATGAGCTTTCGTGTCTCTTAGGTGCTACAAGATCTCTCTACATACTGGCTAGGTCAAGGATGGAGGCTGTTGAGCAGTGGGATGAGCAGTACACCAGTAGAATCTCTATTCTGTCCCAGCTAGCCATCTTTAAGTATACACACTCAAGACTTGCTGACTAGAAGAGAGCACCTGGTCAGGGGGATGGAATCACAATCGACCACTGTAACTCCACTTCTCCACCATCCAGGTCTGGCCTCCTGCTGCACAGAAAAACCTGAAGGGCAGAGCTAAGAGAGATTTAACTCCCCAATCTGATCCAGCAGGGTTTCTGTGATTCAGGCCAGGTTGGCATGCTCATCCAGAAACAAATCCTGACTCTTTAGATACAGGAGCAGGTTCTTTAAGTCAGGAGTGGAGAACATGTGGTCCTCCCAATTTGGTGGTTACAATGACCATCCTCCCTAACCTCTGATCATGCTGTTGGAAGTTGATGTCTTAACAACATATAGATACTCACATGTTCCTCATTCCTGCTTTAAGCAGCCCTTAGAAGTCTGAAGAAGAGGCAAAAGGGAAATAAGTGAAGGGTAGACATCTAGAGAAGAGAGAAAAGCAAACTCGGGAGATTGGACAACCTTGTGAAACATGTGACTTACTTGTAGCAACAGGTAGAGAAGATCAAGTCCTGACTTAAGTGAGAGGGCAAGTCTGTGATGCTGTTTACAAGGGAGAGGCTGGCAGGAAGGAGACCAGGGCCCATGGTGACATGGCAGCTAGCATAATATTATGCACAATGGATTTTTTAAAAGTGCCATCCTCATTAATTCTGCTAGTCCCAATATGACTAGGAGTGATCAGTGTAAGAAGATTCTCACTAGCTATGTGTGGCTTCAAGATGCACTGATTTGGCATACCGGATATTGAAAATACCTTTCATTTAGAAGTCCCACCTCAGCTGCCAGCCTCAAGAGAGTACTGGATTGTGGCAGAAAACACAGGAAGAAAGGCAGGGACTGACAATGGGGATGACCAATACTGGCATTCCCTTTGTGATCCCTTCCCTCATGCATTTTCTCACTGCCATCACTCTCTCAGTCTGACTCTCTTTCCTGAAACATCTCAGTGGATGAGGAGGTTTAAATTTGCTTTCCCTGTATGCTGAGATCCGATTGCCCACCCCCATCATCAATCAGCTAGGTACAGCCTAAGCGCATGATTTAATGGGGAGTACAGTATGTGGGGATGACACTCTCTGTGTACTGTCTTCTCCATCTGAAATGCATTCTGCCAGCCTAGCAAAGAGGATTTTGTAGCAGGATTGGCTGTACTGATGAAAACAGTGTGCTAGGATGGCTGTCCCCCATGCTCTGGCATAGTCATAGTATAACTGGCAAAATTTGGTGGTTGTGGCTTTAGTATGTATAGCAGGATCCCTTGAAATTGTCCTTTGGCTGTGTGTGGCCCATGGCCTGTAGATCAGTCTCATTCACTGTATGGCATTCTAGATAGAAACACATTAAATTTGGTAAGTTTGCTTATCCCCTGTTTGTTTGACTTGCACCTTTGCTGGCAGCTTCATCCTTTCTTCCCCTCTATTTCTTATGAGAAAGGAGGCCTTCTTTAGGACTCATACGTGTTTCACTGTCTCCTCACAGCTATGTATTCATGCCCAAAATGGAAGGAAGTGCCAGTATGTTGGAAACTGTTCCTTCGCCCATAGCCCTGAAGAGCGAGAGATGTGGACCTTCATGAAAGAAAATAAGAGTGAGTGAGTGAATGGAATATATGTGAGGGAGTTAGGAAAGCTCCTTTCTCCTTTTCTGCTTTTGGTTCATCCCCCTCCATCTTCAGGGAAGCTAACATGATGAAAATACACTACGGGCTATGATTGAATGTCATTTCCTTGCAAAACATGGTTTAGAAACTGAGGGGCTGAACAGACGGTCCCTAAGGGGTGTCATCTCACTGCCCCTTTCCTTGTCGGATCGGGGTCATGGCAACTGCATGCTGCGTTTCCAATCCGGTAGTTTCCCTCTCTAAAATGCTGCTCCTTTTTAGAGAGGTAAAAAGCCACCTTTACCGCCACAATGGTAGCGGCTTTTCGGTGCTCCTTTGGCGTAGCGTTCACACACACTGCGCCAAAGGAGCACCAAAGGGAGAGCCTAGATGCCTCCCGCCATGCAGTGGGGCTCACAACATGAGGATGACGTCAGGGTGGCCAGCGTATGGTCACCACGCCCTTGCTCTGCCCCCAAGCCAGCCCTTGTGGCCGGTCTGTACAGCCCCTGAGTGTCAACCTTGTTAAAAACACTGCTTTCTCTTTGCACAAGAGTAATTTCCTCTTCCATTCCTGTGTAAATTGAGGCATTACAATACATGAACACCAGTATATGCTGTAATTCTCTCAAAATGGAGGCTATGGCTTGAAATTGTCTGCAAATCACGGTTCTGTGAAAGCTTGATGAATGCCAGGAAAAGAGTGGGAAAGAGGGGAGGGTGCAGCTCATGCACATTCACAAGGCAAGTTCCCATTTGAAAACCATGGTTTATAGGAGTTCCACAAGTGTGTTACGTGTCCACTTTCCTGCTACCTCAACAGTTGTCCCACACCCGATGCTATTGTAGCTTTGGGTCTTCAGTTTGACTGATACATTTCTTACTTGTTTTTCAGTGATCTGATCCAGCTAACCCTGTCATGTGTATTAACATGCTACTTTATCTTAATGCTTGCCACTGATCTATCAGATTACTTTTCTCTGTATGGAATGAGGTGGGGAAAATATGGCCCCAGGACCATTTTGTGACCCTCAGGATGTAAGAAGCAGTTACATACATGGGTACATTCTTCTTCTCCCCCCCCCCCCCCCCTCACTTTAAGCTCAAGGAAAACCTATTTTCCAACAGGAAATGACACTGAAGCTGATTTCTGGGTTATTTCCTGTTGGGAGGGGAAAAAGCCTTTTCACTGTGCACCTCCTAGGGGACACTGGGAGCTATTTGGGAGCACAAAAATTCAAAAATCTCTTGGGAGTGAGGCAGATGCTGCCCTCCAAAGTCCCCTCAGGAGGGCAATGTGGCCCCCTAACTCCCCACATTTAACCACCTGGATATAGAGCACCATGTCATATGAATGGGAAACATTTAGGACTGTGTTCCTTTTAAAAATTCAATCCATTATATAGTTATGGTACTGTTATTTTTGGATGTTTAGGTAGACACTTTACCTGAGGCCATAAGGGACAAGGTATGACAAATAGTCAGATAAATCCTGTTTAGAGGAGACTGCATTCCTTCAGCTTCTTTGTTTGATTGAAAGAGGTTGGATTGGCACCTGTATGTCAGTTTTGCTTTTCCTCTGCATCCTTTCTGTTTTTAGTACTTTGTGAAAATGAATACAGTCACCACTCCGTTCTTGCAGACTTGAGGTCTGTGGTTTTGAATATTCACGGAGGGGTGACCTATGGGGCTTGAATATTGCAAGTCTCCCTTTTCGCAGGGGATCCGGTATGGATCCCCCGTGAAAATGGAGGGCCAACTGTATTTCTATCATTAAAGATTCTGAGTTATCATCTGGATGTGGGGTGGGAGAGATGCCCAATTAAGTCTGGTTAGTACTTGGTTTTAGCTATTAATAAGGTATCCTTAAAAGCATATGTGTTTGCAGGGCCTCGCAGATGGGATGGGCTACTAAATAGCAGAACTCATGCTTTTCTTTAAGAAGGTCCCAGGTTCAGTCTCTGGCCTCTCCTGGTACATTTGGGAAAGGCCTGATTCTCCTGAAATGTGGAGAATCATGGCCAGTCAGCATAAACAATGCCAAATTATAAAGCTTCCTTTTCAGAGCTGTTGTGTTAAGTGGAGGAGAAAGAAAGCTTTGGCTAATCACACTGGTATTTCCTTCCAGTTCTGGACATACAGCAGACATATGACATGTGGCTAAAAAAGCACAACTCTGGGAAGCCTGGCGAGGGGACACCTCTAACATCACGGGAGGGGGAGAAGCAAATCCAGATGCCTACTGACTATGCTGATATGGTAAGATACATTTTCAAATCATTTGTTTGCTGTGGCTTTGCTGCTGTTCTGCTCAGGAATTTTTGATGGTGCCTTGTTGTTGTTTAGTGCCTTCAAGTCATTTCCGACTTATGGTGACCCTAAGGCAACCCTATCATGAGTTTTTCTTGTCAAAATTCGCTCAGAGGAGATTTGTCATTACCTTCCCCTGACGCTGAGAGTGTGTCACTTTCCCAAGATCACCCAGTGATTTTCATGGCCAAGCTGGAAATCGAAGCCTGGTTTCCAGAATGCTAGTCCAGCACTCAGACCATTATGTCACTGAAGATTCCTACCACTAAATAAAGTATATCTGGGCAACAGCAGCCCTTGGAGAACTTTTTTGAAGTTTACACATTCAGGCCATCACTGAATTCCACTGCTAGATGTTGCCAGTCTTGCTTCAGTTGTGCTGGAGATGATGGTGGACAAGGAAGGTTATCCCTGGATATCATCTGATCCAGCACAATGACACTCTGACCTCTAAGTAGTAATAATAATAATAATAATAATAATAATAATAATAATAA
>CM034708.1:181128196-181144041 GCA_020142125.1 Phrynosoma platyrhinos | reverse complement strand
TTTAGCACAGGTGTTATGTGCTCCCTCCTTGATGTTCCTGTGATCAAGTACAGTTAAAAGAGGAAGACAGGGTGGGAGGGGGGTTCTTCTCTTTGTCCTTTTGTACCTATTTAGATTATATTTTTTAGCTGATCAACATTGCGAGAGAAACATAATGTGATTTGCCTAGGGTGGAAAGAAGTAACGTACCTCATTCCTCTATACTTAGAGGTTGAGTGTGTGAGAGGAAGAAGAGAAGACAGTTGGGGTTGAGAATGCTGCTGTTCTTGATCATATCTCCCAACAACTCTACCACCTACCTTCCTCCATCTTTGGCCGTATCAAAGCAACCAGCATGATGTCCCACTGGCACAGTGTCCTATTACAGCATGTGCCCTGGAGGGCAAGAGTTGTGCACTCCTAAAATAAGAGACTGAGGACATTTTCATAAGCTTGGAGAGCCACCAAGTTTATGAAAATTGGTGGTAAAATACAAACAGGATTATTTTCAGTGCTATATCTGCGATTTTGATTTTCTAGATGCAATCTCTATGTGGGAAAAGCAGCCCTGATGAGCTGTGAAATCAAGTGATATTATAAAGCCTATGTGAATTCATCTAGATCACCATACTTTTCCTCAGATATAATTTGATTGTTTAATTGTTAGAGTCTTGGGAAAGTCCACATGGAGTTGGGACATTCTACTTTTATACTACACTTCTCCCTCCCCATTCGTGGCCTTGACACTCATGCTTTTGATCATTTGTGAGGCCAAGGCCATGGCTCCCTCCCTTACCAGCATCTTCTCCCCGCCACCACCTCCAGCACTGGGGCCTGTAATCAGCCCTGGCTGCCATTGCTTTTCCAGCAGCGCTCAGGATCCAGTGTGTGCACGCCTTGCCCCCTCCACCACAGCCAATGGGCAGGCGATATGTCAATTGACTGCAATGGAAGGGGTGGGGTGTGTGCGCGCCGGGCCCTGAGCCCCACTGGGAAAGCAAGTCCTGATGGCTGCAGAGGCCGATTACAGGCCCCGGCCCTGGGGAGGAAGGGGAGATGCCGATAAAGAAGGGAAGGAGAAAGAGAGGGAATTTCCCAAATAGTCAAGTCTCATTGTCCCCAATGGTGCCATTGAGGACAATGGGACTTGATTTGTGAAATTTGGTATTTGCAGGGGGATCCGGAACAGGTCCCCCATGAATGGGAAGGGACAAGTGTACTACACACTACACATTCTACTTTTATACTGCTACACATGGAATTGGGACATTCTACTTTTAATCATTAATTCTGCTGAGAAAGCTTTTGTTTTTATAGTGGTCTTGCTGCTGGAAAATGTTTTGACTTTTAACATCAGCCGAGCAGGAAATGAGAAAATGGATAGTTTTTCAGTAGTGGTACACTCTTGAACTCTTGGGGAAAAATATTTGGGAGAGTAGGCAGCAAAGGAAGTTCTATTTGGTGATCAGTGGAGGCAGGGAGAGCAGGTAAGATTGGAATAGGTTGGAGAACACTGGATTTAAGTCTGAGGTTGGCAGGCTTCTGGAATCTTTTCTAGAACTTCAAGGTAATTCAGTTAGGGCAGTGATGGCAAACCTTTTAGGCACTGAGTGCCCAAACTAAATGGCCTTCTGGTACCGGGTGTTACCCCATGCCAGAAGTGGGACTTCTGGGAAGGACTCCCCACCCCCTCCAGCACCTTCCTGAGTCTTCAACTGCCTCTCTGGAGGTAGCTGAAGGCCCGGGAGGAGGAGGAATAGCTGTGTGCCTTTTCCTCCTCTTCCCCACTCTGCGTGCCAGGGAAAATGGCTTTGCGCGCCATCCCTGGCATGCGTGCCATAGGTTCACCAACACGGAGTTAGGGTCAGATGCAAGAGTCGGATCATTCAATGTGAATTGAATTGTTTTAATATTGTAAATAGTTAAATTCTGTTGTAATGCTCTCTTTTTATATATATTTCAATTGTATTGCTCTCTTAAATTGTGAGCCACATTTAGTCCTAGATTTTGGGGAAAGGCAGGATATAAATAAGATGATGATGATTGGTGGTGGTGGTTCAAGGAAGATATATACCTAGGATAATTAAGGGACGAGATGTCCTTTTGCATATACTTCCAACCAATAATTTGTTTTCAAGATGTGTACTGGGCTTGTAGTGCTTTCACACACAAATCCAGTCCTGGCTTTTTCCCTTCACCACACAATCTTCACTTCAGCACTTTAATTTAGAGGGATATGGTGTATCAGAAATCCTTAGAGATTTATTGCAGGTCATTCTGAGATACTGATGCCCAGTCTGCATTATGGCCACCTTTGATTTGAGTAATGAAAACCTTTCTATTCTTTATTAAGTGCAGTTGGTCACTGGAGCCTAATGAAATTACAGATTTACCTCAAATATACTTAAGTTAACAAAGTGGATGTGTTCCTAGCCATTACTTCATTAACAGAAAATTCAGTACTAGAGGCAGAAATAATAGAAAGAATAGGAATAGGTTCCTATGCCACACAAAAAAAAGCAGTTCCACATATTTCAATAAACTTTTTATTTAAAACTAACAAAATGGGCATGTAAAGTGAAACAGTCAGCTCAGGTAAGCCTTGCATAGTAAATTAAAACATTTTAACCTTCTAGAGACCATTGGAAGGCTTCTTCCAAAATGCATCCAGGATGACTTCTTTATTTACCAGTCTTTTCTTTTCTTTGAATTTCATATCTGTATGCTTTTTTAAACATGCTGGAGGAAGTTGCCCATGAGCCAGCTTGGTGTAGTGGCTTGAGTATTGGACTAGGACACTGGGAACCCAGGGTTTGGTTTCCCATTCAGCCATGGACACGTACTGACTGACCTTGGGCAAATCACACTTTCTCAGCCTTAGAGGAAAGCAAGGGCCAACCCCCTCTGAACAAATCTTGCCACAAAAATCTCGTAATAGGATCTCCATAAGTCAGAAATGACTGGAAGGCACACAACAACAAAAAGGGAGGTGGTAAGGCAAACAAATCTGTCCTCCTCCTTTCTCTCTGTTTTGTTCTTCATGCATGGTCAGTAAGGGATTCTGGAGGCAGCTGATGCTTATCTTGCCTGTTGTTAGCAGGCACATACAGCTACAGTAAGATCAGCTAGAGTAGAATCCTTTTCTTTCCGAGTTCTTGCTTTATTGCATTGTGCAGACATGTTGCTGTTACAGGACACTGTATTTCTTCAGCTCTCCTTCACTATCCTCCCTATGCCAATTCTGATAAGAAACATCCAGCCAGACAGAGAATGAGGAAGAAGGTGGGAGGCTAGATGGGAATGAAAAGACTTTACAAAAAGAACCTTCACTGTCAGATGCTTTGTCAGTTGAGGTATGCCTGTGTAGATTTGTATTTACCTGTTTGATAAATAGATGGGTTACCACTGCTGGCTTTGTGGAAAGAACAGCAACAGCAAGAAGCAATGGCAGCAGCACATCCAGTCAGAGAAGCATAAAGAAAAAGTCTTCACATCTGACAATGACTCCAGTTGCTGGAACTACCGTTTCCCCATGGGAGAGTTTCGCCTGTGTGACAGGTACAGCAAGCACAAAACTCCCCCTTTCCCAGGTGTTGATTACGTGTTAGAAGGAAAAGCATGTATGCTAAATGTATAGATCCAGTTTAACAGCTAAATCTTTAAATGGAACAAATTAAAGGGATTATTGGTAATGCTTTCTAATAAGGGAAAGATTCAAGTTTATATGTCTTCACCTGCAAGAAGACAGGTGACATGCTCCTATGATATTCTTTTTAAAGGTTTAAATATATTTTATGAAGACAAGGGCAGAAGGTATGACGTGTTGGTGTCATAGTTCTGCCAGCTAAGAAAAATCTCTCTAATTTTTTTTCCTTTAGGGTACTATCAATCAAAAGTATTACTATCTATCTAGTGCTGAATTAGTACACAGTGGCCTTTTAGCTATAATGGTTCACTACTGCTCTTACAAACTCTTGCTGTTCATTAACCTGATTTTAAGACTGCATGAGTGCTTGTTTTTAAAAGTGCTGAACTCACATTGTTTGCCATTTTCAGTTCATTCTCTGGGAAACAGAGAGTGGAACCCCTTCACACCTTTTATTTTTGCACTGCTACAGTCCAATGGTCACCACTAATTTTACTGCTGCAGTTGATGGGAGAAGCTCTCGCTAACAACACAAGAGGGTGGCAGGGTGCCCTCTTACACAGTACCATAAAACCAGCAATTTTGTCAGACAGAATGTCTCTTTTTCTTCTGAAAAGGAGGAAGATGGGGTTACTGTGTTACGTTTTTGTGATGGTAGTGCAGCACACCAGGTTTTCAGTGTTTGTTAGTGGCAGCAATAACTGAAAGAATGCAAAAACAGTGAAAGGAGAGGTCTGTTGCCCGACTGTCATGTAGGAAAGATTGTTAGGTGGAGATCCTGAGGAAGCAGCCCTACACGAAACAGTTTTTTTGTTTGTCACTTTTGTAATTCATTAAAATAAGCAGATTAGTTCTTCAAGAACCCTGAATGACCAGAAGATTTTATACTTCAAAAACTTGCTTATTAAAGATGTACTATATTGTCACCATAGGTCAAAGTTAACTCTATGACAGTGTACAACAGCATGGTTTCTGTGCTGCTTATTTACATCAGGTTCCAAATCACACTGCAGAAATAATCCAGTTTTAGACCAATTTAACTGCCCTGTGCAGTACTAGAGAATCTTGGGAATTGTAGTTTATTGTGGCACCAGAGCTCTCTGACAGAGAAGGCTAAATGTCTCAAAAAACTAGAGTTCCTAGAATTCCCTAGCATAGAGCCAAGGCAGTTAAAATTGTCTCAAACGGGATTATTTCTGCAATGTGTTTTGGATCCTGGTTGCCACATTTATAGGATATTGTTTATCTAAAACTTTTATGTGCTAGTAAATTGTCCAGATTGTTCAATGAAAACATCTCTGCACATTGTGTTGGGCCTTATACTAAGCAAGAAATCCCTGTGTAGTTTCAGGTTAGTTTTCAGAGACTGTACAATTGAAGGAGAGAGAGAGAAACCTTCTTGTTAGAAATCCTTCTGTATTCTAAGCCCTGTGTTGTCATTCTGCAGATTCCAGAAGACAAAATCCTGCCCTGAAGGGGAGAATTGTCGCTTTGCTCATGGCCAAGATGAGTTGACAGAGTGGTTGGATCGGAGGGAAGTAATGAAGCAGAAACTGGCCAAAGCCCGCAAGGATATGTTACTGTGCCCCAGAGATGATGACTTTGGCAAATACAACTTCCTATTACGGGATAGCATATAATATCAAAGGGGTGCAGGCTGGAAACAAGCAGATTTTCAGAACTGGAAATGGGAGGGGGAGAATCTGGGCAATGGCAAAGAGACCAATATTTGTTCCATGAAGCTGTCTGTGATTGTTAGATAATCAAGATGATTTACTGATGTTGAATGCAATTATGAATTGAATCAACAGCCAGTGAGAGTAATACTACTAGAATTTTGGTTTTTATAAACTCTTTTCTCTTTCTGAAGCCATTGCTTTTCAGTCTATCATTAGCCTCTTTTTTCCTTTGAAAAAAGATACTATTTTGAGTTGACATCTAAGAGAGAAAGGGTGCTTTGCATTTTTATTCCTTACAATTTGAATCCTTACTTTAGGCTGCCTTGTTTTGTTGGGATATTGCTGGGTCATGGAAGCAAATGTAGAAGAGTGGAGAAGCAAGAAGGATGTGAGGCTTTGTTTAGCATTGATATCTTGCTACCTGTCTCTTCTCTGCAGAGGCCCAAACCAGTGCTAGATGGTCTCTGAAAAGAATAACAAACAAGTTATTTAAAATACAAATGAGAAGATACTCCCCACTTCAATCTCTTTTAAGTGCTGAGCTGACTTCAGTGGTTTCTGTTGCTTGTAATAAAAGATTTCCTCATATTCTAACATTATATGTTATCTTCTGCTTGGGCCATCCAAGTATCCATATCTGGTGAGGACAGGGAATTCATAATCTGCCATATACTAGGGGGAAAATCAGTCTGTTGCTTTGAGAGACAGTATATTTTTTCATAATATATGATATCCCAAAAGCAAATTGGTAGCATACTATTGAATTGTACTTTTTGTACCTGCATACTAAGCATAACTCGTAATAGTTCATACTTCTGCAATTGGACAAATTGACTCTGCTTTTTCCTTAGAGACAATTTAAAACTGAAAAGATTAGATTCCAACAATTGACATGTAACTAAGATTAGACTCTAATATTAGATTCTAAGAATTGAAATGTAAGTGTTTTATTTGGGACTGGAATAAAAAGTCTGTTCAGATGTTACAAAAAGTACATCAGTTCCACCTTAGTGATGCCCTTTCTGCAAAGGCTAAAGAACCAAAAGTGATTGTGGAAATGGGCAGAAACATTTAAAGAATGTTATGCTCATCAAAGTTCAGATTTGAAAGTGGCCACTTTTATAAGTCTGACTATATGAATTACTAAGATCCAAAGCCTTCTTTTTAAAGGTAGTGATTTGGTTCTAATCAGGGAGAAAATATTTTAAAATTTTCCAAAAGAGAAACAAGTTTTTAAAACTGTCTGGCTAAATTGAGATTGCAGAGAAGGGGTAGGGAATCTTCCTTGCATTTAAATGCATATTTTCCAAAAACAATAGAATTTATTATTGAAAAATAGCCTTCAGCAGCAAGTCTGTCTCTCTGTTCACTTTTTAAACAGAAGGTTCAGACAATAAGTTATTTCATATATGAATAGTATTTAATATTACAATGCCTCTAAAGTGAACTTCTAGAGCAGGGGTAGGCAACTTTTCCCCTTTAAGGGCTGAGGGACTTCAGCTCCCAAAAGCCTCAGCCGTTTTGGCCAATAGTTCCATGTTGGCCAATAGCTCCTGGGATTCTGGGACCTGAAGTCCCTTGGCCCTTAAAGGGGAAAGGTTGCCTACCCCTGTTCTAGAGGCTTTAATCCAGAGCGTATTTTCCGGGAGTTAGGTCCTGTTGAACTGACCTAAGTTCATTTAGACTGACTTCTGTGTACACATGTTCAGGATTAGGCTGTAAAGTGTACAAAACAAAACAGGAACATTTAACCATTAAATGATTAATTTTTGGGAAAAGGATTGAAGAAGAAATGTTGTTACGCTTGGCAAGATATGATTGATGGCCAAATATTTGGCTTGGATAAGGTGCAGATGGTCCATAATGTGCACAATTTATTTTTTGTATACAGTACTAAAATATTAATCATTCATAGATGGCTAAATTGCTGCAGTTCTCTTTGAGGTCTACAACTGCACAGATTAGTATGCGGTTTTGCAGTAAGTCTGTGTTTTCCAAGATGGAGAGTGGCAATGTGTGATTTGAACACACAGGCTTCATGGGTGGGTGTGATTTATCTATTCAGGATCCGTACTCTATTACACCATCCACTTTTCTATCTTGTGTTAAGAATTCCATTGGATTTTATACATCTGTCCTACTGAAATAATTCTGAATCAAGATAAAATAGAACAGTGCTGCATATGTGAAGAGGCCTAAATAATGGCAATGAAGAAAGGAATATGTGGTTAGTAGGAACATATCAATAGGTTAAGGTTCTCTGAAGTTCCTTTTTTATGTTCTTGCTGCCTATTGAGCAGATATCCTATCGCTGTCGGACAGCTGCACCTATTAACCCGTTTTACCCAGTGTATAAAAAAGCTACTTTATTTTTGTGATATAAATATCCTCACATTTTTTTCTGTAGAGCAGATACAGATGCTTTTTGCCATCTTTGAAGGAAAGGGTGTAACAGAAGATATTTGTGTGCTGGGTGCCTGTGAACAGTAGTCCTATATGTACCTTGCTCATCAGTGGAATCCAGCTATTTTGGTACAAGATACCATTACATATTCCTCTATTATTTGATTATTTAAAAGGTCTTATTTTAAATTCCTAAACAAAGATATTTTGTCTCCTGTCTTGGCAGTTAAATAGTCTTAATGTGGGACTGGATTAAATAAAGCTACAGAACTCTAGCTGCAATTAAATGAACTGAATGACCTCCTCTTCCCCATGCAGTTGTAGACTGTTGCCTGCTTGACTGTTATGATCATAATGTTATAAACCTGCTGGTACTTTCTCTAATTACCTGTAAAAGCTGATATGACCAGCTTCAGTGGTTGAAATGTTAGCAGTTTGTGGCAGGTGGAAGAAGAAAAACAAATGAATTGATATTTAAATTTGTTACACTATCTGCTGAATGTAGAAATAGAACTACAAGTGTTTGCTCTGCAATGATTATGGGTTATGAATTTATTTAGAGTATAGGACAGAACAATGTTTCCTTTCCTTTTTAATTCAGAAATAAACTGCTTTACATCCTCTTTTGACCCAGTCAATACTGCTTTGATTAGGAGACAAAAGGGATGTGATTTATGGAGTTGGAGCAGGAGGGTTGTTAGTCATGTATTCCTGGATATTGCAGTGAAAATCAATTTTTTGTTTTCCCCCTGATATGATAACCTGATACGTGGTGTTGCAGTATTTTGTCACCAGATTTGTTCTAGTGTGTATATATGTAACCCTTCCGTAAAACATATATACACAGGTATTAAATATATCGCTCTATATAATATTATATATGTATGTGGTATTGAAGGAACCTTTTTATTGAGGGTTAAGAAAAAGGACTCTTGCTGAGGAATGAAGCATCTTTTGTTTGAATAAAGCTGATGTTAGGAGAACTATTTCTTTTTAGATTTAGAAAAACCTGTTTTATTGAAGGATATGTTAACTTGCAGTGGTGAAGTCACTCTTTTATGAAGACTTTGAAGTACAGTACAATCCATGGAAGTAAATAAAGTATTAAAGGAAACCTTCTGTTCAATTTAAGAAAATAAATATTGCCAAGAATTGGAGAATGTATGGAATTTAAAATCCTGCTCTATCCTTTGCACCTGCCGTTGTGCAGTAATGAAGGAGTAAACCTGGTCTAGAACCACCGAGTGAAAGAAACCAACATTTGGTTGGCTACAGTTTATCAGCTTGGAAAAAGAGGAGTTTCAGAAAGCAGACACATCTGAAAATGATAAGTAAAATTAGGTCATTGGCTGCATTTGTTAATAAATACAAACTGTGCTTCAAAAATCTTGGCAATGTCTTTTTCTTTACATAAGATGCTCAGAAAAAAACACCAAAGGGGACTCCTTAATACCCTCAAAGTCATGGAAAGGATATGTTTTGGATGGAATGCTCCATAACCAAGTTCTTCAACCATGAAATCCCTATGAAATACAGTAATGGAGTAAAGCCAGTGAAAGAAGATGCTCCATTTCTAAGTTAGACTTGTAATAAGTTGGAGAGTCCTTCAAAATGTCTTTGTATTAATATATTCTAAGAATACCACGCTTTACTATTACAAGGAAATTCATAATGCCTTTCACAAGGTCTAGTAACCAAGATAATAATGTAGATGTTCTAACAACTTTCTTGTTCTGAACAAGACAGATTTGCTTCTTTTAGCCTTTGTAATAGAAAATAAAAGTGTGCACTTTAAACCCTCGCTTTGTGTGTCTGTTATTCTTCAGGCAAAGTATATTAAAGTAGCTCTCCCCTCTGTCACATACGAGAGGGCCGTGCAATTGGTATGAAACATGAAGAAAGAAACAGAAATGTCTGGAAACTGCCACTTTGCCTTACTTCTAATTTAAATGTTTTCCAGTGTCAAGTCTGTCACATGCTACATTTGATGTCCCGTCTCTTGTATTTGGTATTTGTACATCCGCTTGGTCCTGATCAAGTGACTGCTAATTCCTCCCACCTCCATGGATCAGAATTACTTGGGCATTGGGCCAGATATCTCCATTGCCTCTCAAATACCAGTTGCTAAGGAATATGAGCAGGAGGACAAGCTGTTGCCCTCATGTTTTGTTTGTGGGCTTCTCGCAGGCATCTACATGGCCACTTTGTGAACAGAATGCTGGAATAGAAGAGACTTTGGTCTGATTTAACAGTTTTTCTTGAGTTTTATTCATGACTGAAGTATTAAATATATAGATATGCCATTATGTGACTAAGCATGCTGATTGTATTTGTGTTTGGTGGTGTTGGTTTGGGGTTTTTGTTTTGTTTGTTTGTTTTTAATTCAGTAAGACGAACTACAGTGGTCCCTCCACAAGCTGGGGTTAGGGGCACAGGATCCCCATGAAAGTGGAAAAACTTCAAATAAAAGAACACTGTTTTATTAACCCAAGAGGAGAGCTGGCTAGGAATCTCTAGGCCTTCCAGCACAACTCTATGGTCAACATCTGCCAATGGCTGTCCATCGAATTACACTGGAGGACCTACAAATGCCTAGAGAAGTATTTTCTCAACTAATTGCTAAGTCCTCCAGTGCAACTCTATGGCCAGTTTCCAGCAGAGTTGCGCTGGAGGACCTAGAGATTCCTAGAGAAAACATGAGTCGGATCCTCAAATGATCAAATCCACAGAAGTCAAAGCTGCAAATGTGGAGGGCTGACTGTAATACAGGGGTAGGCAATCTTTCCCCTTTAAGGACCGAGGGACTTCAGCTCCCAGAAGCCTCAGCCATATTGGCCAATAGTCCCATGTTGGCCAATAGCTCCTGGGATTCTGGGAGCTGAAGTCCCTTGGCCCTTAAAGGGGAAAGGTTGCCTACCCCTGCTGTAATATATGGCCTGGAAAGAGACTTTTTTATCTGAGGGAAGAAAAAGAGTGGAAGATCCCCTAGAATTGTATCTTAGACTGCTTGAGGTAAAATTGGGATAGAGGGGATTTGCTGAACGCACACATGTAAGGGCATGTAAGCCGTTAATCTTCCTGTACCTATGTATACATACATAATATCTTTTCTGAGGGAAGGAGCCCATGCAGTACTACACAAAGTGATGCTCTGTGGACCAGTGCAAGTCCACCAGTGGCTGACAATCCATAGAGGATTTCCAAGAAAGAAATTTATAGCCAGTGGCCACAAAAATAGTACCAATCCCTGACATATTAGGGTGAAATTTGCTAGTCCTGTACATTAGATATCCTGAGAAGCACTGATATAATGTACTTTTAACAATACAATAACAATTATCCTTGCTAGCTACAGTGCTATTACCACATTACCATAAACAAATAAAATAGAACTGTGTTCAGATTTGGTTTATACAGCTCTTGAGTTGTCAGACTGGCTGTTTTTAAAGGATGTCTGTACTGTGCAGCTTGACATACTTAACTGTATCTATGTAATCGTTTAACCGGCTTTTGGACTCCTAGGTTTCTGTGGGAGGAAATGATCTTCAAGCAAACTGCTCTAGCACAGGGGTAGGCAACCTAAGGCCCGGGGGCCGGATGTGGCCCCCCGAGGCCCTTGGACCGGCCCCAGGCTGGTCCTGCCGCCGCCGCCACCGCCACCTGCCATGATGATATTGATTATTATTGTTGTTCTTGGGGTTTTCTTGGCAAAATCTCCACAGGGGTTTTGCCATGGCTTTTCTGGGGCTGAGAGTGTGTGCATTCATTTTTTTAATTTTTTTTAAAAAAATTAAAATATTTTATTTATTTATTTATTTATTTATTTATTGTGCTTCGGCCCCCCAATTGTCTGAAGGACAGCAACCTGGCCCCTGGCTCAAAAAGGTTGCCTACCCCTGCGTCTAGCAGATACCCATATTCGTACATCGACATATAAATACTTGTGACTGTGGGCCATATATTGTAATTTGAGGATTAAAACATTGTATATTGTCAAAATACAATATTACACCTCTACTTTGATGAAGCAAAGACTGTTATGTTCAAGGATAGCTTGGGAAGTTTCATACAAATACATTTAACAATATAGAAAAATGGAATGCACAACAATTTTTTTTAAAATTAAAAAACAAAAACAAAACCTGAACCACCACCTTCATAGGATCATAAAATCACAGAGTTGGAAGATACCACAAGGGTCATCCAATCCAACCCCCTGCCATGCGGAAACTCTCAAAGCATCCCCAGCAGACAGCTATCCAGCCTCTGTTTAAAGACCTCCAAAGAAGGAGACTCCATCACTCTCCAAGGGAAGAATGTTCCACTGTCAAACAGCCCTTACTGTCACAAAGTTCTTCCTAATGTTGAGGTGGAATCGCTTTTCCTGTAGCTTGCATCCATTGTTCTGGGTCCTATTTTCTGGAGCTGCAGAAAACAAGCAAGCTCCCTCCTCAATATGAGATCCCTTCCATTATCTAAAATCAAAATAAATCTCTCTTAAAATGTCAAAAGACAAAAGTAACCCATCACTGTGAGGGTTACACTTAAGGATCCATCTGTCATCTAATAATTCTCTTGCCTTTCATTTTTGCTTTTATACTTATTGTGCCACCCTGGTATTAATTTTGGCATATACAAAAATACCATTTTATGTGCTTATCTGTCCCAAAGATAGTTGGTGGTAGATGATATATGCCCAAGATAAATTGATAGTCTGATACAGCAATGAGAATGGTATCCAGGGCTGACACTCAACTCATACGGGATTTTTTTTTTTAAGTTCGGGCTCTTCCTGAGTTCGGGCTCTTCCTGAGGTTTTGGGTGCTGCTCTTTACCATTTACCATAATACTCTTTACCATTCCTACTACTGGACAGGTGGGAATGGTGTGGCCCTCCAGATTTTGTGGAGCCGCAACATCCAGCATTCTTCCACATCGGTAATCACAGCTCAGACTTCTGGGAGTTCATCGAAGAACATCTGAAATGTTGAATGATTCCAACACCTGTGCTATGGCATGTTATGGTTTACTGCTAGGCCTCTCAGGCACAGAGGTGACAACAGACTTTGAGTTTGGCATGTTCTCTAAATACAAATATATTTATTTTTAAATAGATGATGGATGCATGGATGGGTCTACAATTAATTATCTTGCCAACTTCAACTAATAGAAATGCCTTCGCTAGATCTTCTGGAGCATCAACCAAGAATCTTCCCTTCACCCCTTTCCGATTTGCATTGCCTCTCAATTAATGGGCACATGCCAGTAAAGCTGTGGCAGATCTAGCTACCAGCCACTTTCCTTAAAATAGAAGGAGCTTTGAAGCAGAGCTAATTAGGCTTGGCATACCCATAAGTGTGAAAGAGGATGGGTGGGTGGCAGGCAATTTGGTTACTAATGCAGGGCAGAGATCTTAAAGAGGTGAGGCCTCCAGGCTGGAAACTGTGGGAGGGACTTGTGTAAAAGATGCCAAGGAAGAGCTGAGACTTGTTAAAATCGCTTCTGGGTAAACTGGATATGTGTGAATCGTGACTGGGGGATGGGATGGGATGGCTGACTGAACCAGTTGAAACCACTACAATTTTCAACAGGCACTGTGTAACAATACATTCTACTGAAACTTGGCTTTCATGGATGCAGACCTTGCATCTGATTCAAACGTCGCAGTTTGTGTCACAAGGTTTAGCGTATGTTTTCCAGCATAATCTGCTAATACATGTACACACTTAGATACACAATGTGCCTTTTAAGCATTGATGCAAAAGGGAAGGAAAAATTTGCAGCTTTGAGTTTTTCATCAATCAGTAAACATTACGCGTATCCACCAGCATTTCACAGATGAAAACTAGGACACACATGATCAAACAACATCAAGAGTGTGGTCAAAAGGGTGTGGCCAGGCAATAAGAGGACACAAGTTATTAATGAAGTAGAACACATAAAATGGCTATGTTAAGCAGAGAAACCCCAGAGTTTATGTACTGTGTTTAGGCATGCCTGGAAAAAAGAACAAAACAATAACAAATGAGCCTACTGGGAAAGGCAAGATTGCCCCATCCTCTCCCTCTTGCTGAGTTAACTGAGTACAAACTACTTTTGCACTTTGCAAGGTCCTAGAGCAGAAATTCCCAAACTCTGGGTCTCCAGCTATATTGTACTTCAACTCCCAAAGGCCCCAGCCACCATGGCCAATGTCCAGGAAACTTGGGAGTTGAGGTCCAAAACACCTGGAGGATGAAAGTTTGGGAACCACTGTTCTAGAGCAAATCAAGCTTGAACTTTCTCTGCAAGTTAAGTTACTAAACTGAGACTGTCATACTTTGGCCATATCATGAGAAGACGTGACTTACTAGACAAGACAATGCTTGGTAAGGTAGAAGGCAGTAGGAAAAGAGGAAGACTACATTATAGATAGGCCTGAGATTGCAAGATCTGGTGGTAGGGTGACTTGGAGGTCTCTCATTCATGGGATCACCATAAGTCAAAGTTGACTTGACAACAGTTAACAGCAACACTCACTTTGCAGCAATTGACATAAACTGAGAACAAGGGAAAAGTGGAGGAGGAGTGAAACCAGGACATTTTAAAGGCAACTGAGAGAGTATGATGGCAGGGGATTAACCAGGATTGTCCCTGCCAAAAGGAACAGTCAGAGAGTATGCATTAAGTGATGACATTAAGAACTAGAGCCATATTTGAAGCCAGATTATTCAAAAGTTATAGGACATGGGTGGGCCACACATGTTGATATTCAGCCACTCTTGACGTCTGAAGCATACCATTATAGCAGCCATTTGGGGTGGCTAGAAATTACATTCTATCACTCTTGATTGTCATTTGAGACCAATTTTGGCCTTGATAACGGAGATTTGAAGAGTTTTAGTCCAAAACTGTACGTTCTAAGCTCTACTCTAGCACAGTGATCAAAAGACTGAATCAAGACATCTTAATTTTAGTTTGACCAGTTTTTTTAGGGAATGTTACCCAAAATGTCTGAGGAAGGACACCCACAATCAATGCATTTTTAGGGGAATTTAAGACTTAGCTCAATGGAGAGATATAGATCAGCCCAGCTATACCGAGTCAGAATCTCACAGGAATCCCAGAGGCAGGGTTTCTAATAAGAATTATGGTTTATTAATGGAAATAGACAACACACACACTCAATTCACGCACACACACAAGAGCTAAAGGAAACAAAAGGTGGGAGGGTGAATAGATAGATGTGAGGCTTTGCTAAGGGTAATACTTGCCTGAAGTAGATCCAATTGACGGGAAGTCTGGTATGAAGAGGCCCAATTACCGCAATGGAACAGGGATTAGCCAGCGTATTGAGGAGCTTAGCATAGTAAACCAACAGAGTGCCTGCTTGCTACTAAACTGAAACTGAGGAATGGTTGTCTTGTTACCTGGTTTGTTACCTTGAAAATAGTTTGGGGGGCAGAAACCCAAAGTAGAATGGATTAAATAACTTTAGATGGTTTCCAGAACAGGAAAAAATGGTCTGAAACCAGATTGCATGTAATGGGTGATTGGTGCAGATACCTCAGACAAAAGGGATTAGCCCACTGGCTCTCCATCCCTTTGTTAGGCTCTGTGCTTCTAGTCCTATACCTTCACCATAATCCCTTCACCCACTCCAAACATAATAGGATTTGCTGGAAAATTCCAGTGATTTCATCAAGGTGGGCTCCCTGCAACCTCTTCCTTGCTAGCTTCTATGTGCAGGAATTCAAGCCTGCCATGGCTTTGGGGCATCTGTAGCAGGATCATTCTCAAGTCACCCGCACCAAACCTTATTAATTTTATATCAAGGAGGGGTGAATAAGGGCCAAATCTTGGAGTAACAATTGCCTTAGGAAGCCTTTCCAACATCGTTCCTCACTTTGCACTTGCAAGGTGAGGATAACAATGCTCACAAGAAGATTGTGCATATGGAGAACTTTGGACAGTACTGTGTAAATACTAGTTTTATGTTGTAGATGCCGTTACTGAAAAATGTCTGCATCTAAAGGAGAAGTGGGTGGTGCACATACCATGCTGCCAAGCAGCAACACACTAGCTCCTTCTTTGAGTAAAATTGCTTATGTGCTAGGTCAGGGGTAGGCAACCTAAGGCCCGGGGGCCGGATGCAGCCC
>CM034708.1:181100757-181118981 GCA_020142125.1 Phrynosoma platyrhinos | reverse complement strand
TTTTCCAGGGCTAAAAAGTAGTCTTATACGCCAGAAAATAAGGTACTCTGTGATCATGTGGCCAGCATGACTGCCCAGAATGCTGTTTACACTCCCACTGAAGTGGTACCTATTTATCTACTTGGTAGAAGCTAGGACTAGTGACAAGAGCTCACTGCATCATGAAGCACCTGGGCCTTGACCTGCCAACCTGCTGACCTTGCCATCAACAGAGTCAGCGTCTTAACCACTTGAGCCACTTCCTCCCAATGCTAGAATATAATGGTGTATATCAACAGTTGATGGAATAGCTCTACTCTAGTTGGAACTTATCAACAGGATGCCAGCCTATGTGCATAAATGTATTTGCAAACCTATGTATGTTTACTCCTTGCACAGAGCGCTGTTTACCTTCCCACTGAGAAGTGGTACCTATTTATCTACGTACTTGCTTTTGACCCTTTACCTCAGGGGTAGACAACCTTTTTGAGCCGGGGGCCGGGTTGCTGTCCCTCAGACAATGGGGGGGGGGGGAGCACGAAAAATAAATAAATAAATAAATAAACATTTAAACAATGTAAAAAAAAATTAAAATTTAAAAAAAAATGCATGCACACTCTCTCAGCCCCAGAAAAGCCATGGCAAAACCCCTGTAGAGATTTTTGCCAGGAAAACCCCAAGAACAAGTAATAACAACAATAATCAATATCATCATGGCGGGCGGTGGCGATGGGGCGGTGGTGGTGGTGGTAGCAGGACCAGCCTGGGACCGGTCCCCCAGGCCTTAGGTTGCCTATCCCTGCTTTACCTAGTTAAAACTTTGTGATACCCCCGGGTATAAGGATTCTGTATGGTGTGAAATGGGAGGAGGAGATCAATGGGTGTGTGTGAGTGTGTGTGTGTGTGTGTGACCCAAACCCCAAGACCAGTGTCTGGGAGCAGTGCTGCCAGTGTCACCAGCACCAGCACCAGCACCCATCCTTCGGGTGCCACCTGGCGTGGTCCTCACTCCCCGCACTCCCCTACGGTCGCCTCTGCGCAGCTGAGAGATGCTCAGCCCTTCCTTGCGCTCCAGCCTTTTCCTCTCCCGAGTTAGATAACCGGCCCAGTTCTTGTCCTCCTGATTGGCTGAGGCGGTGCTCTACCCAGCCCCAATTGCCCTGGGATTGGCCCCTTCCCTCCCTTTGCCTCGCCTTCCTTTTATCACAGCTTGGAGTTTGCTAAACCCAATCTCGCCCCAGGCGCCTTCGGAGTTGCTGCTCTTGTGACTCCTCCAAAAGCCAAGGGGGTTGCGCTCAGGCACGTCCCAGGAGAACCACGCAGCCCTTCCCTTGGGAAAAACAAGCCAGCAAGCCAGGGAAAAGGAGGAGATCTAGATACAGACACAGCTATAAATATATAGATTTCCCTCCACCCTGACATGTCCACCTGCGACAGCCTCGGGGTCGCTCCGGCCATGGACTTTCCTGAAGTTTTGAAGTCCCTCCTGGAATACTCTTTGCCCTGGACAGGGACCCTGAAAGGTAGGACGATGGAGGACACAGGCAGTCCTTTCTTCTGGTTTGCTGCTCAGGTTTAAGAGGGAAGGCATGCAGAAGAGAGGGGCTCCATCTGGACTCCCCTCTAACTGGGGATTAAAAAGATCTATTGGGCTTAAGCCGGGAAATCCGGATGCAAAGGGATCTTGGAGCACTTTCAGAAAGAAGCTGGTGGCATGAGGTCTCCTAGACTTGAGCCCACTTCCCTCAGATGTATGTTCATCTGGAAAGTCAGGGTGCAAAGGGATCTTGGGGTACCTTTGAGACTAACTGAAAGAAAAGCTGAGAGCATGAGCTTTCTTAGATTTGAGCCTACTTCCTGAGATGCATGATAGTGTGGAAAATCAGTATGCAAAGGGATCTTGTGACACCTTAAGAAAGAAGCTGGGAGCATGAGATTTTCTACACTTGAGACTACAGACTACCTTCCTCAGATCAGGGTGACCAGACTTGGTCCTTCTTTTCCAGGGCATGTCCTCCATTTCAACCTTCTGTCCAGGAGGAATTCCACAGTGTCCTCCATTTTGACAATGATTATATTTATATCAGTGTTTTTAGCTTCTATTTTGTAATGGCCAACTTTTTTTTCCCATAGTGTCCTACATTTTGCGGTGTCTTGTCCTCCTTTGTGGTCATGTAATCTGGTCACCTTGTCTCAGATGCACATTGGTCTGGAAAATCAGTGTGCACAAGGATCTGAAAGAAAGAAGCTGGGAGCAAGAACTTTCCTAGACTTGGGTCTACTTCCTCAGATGTGTGTTCGTCTTGAAAATTAGTAAGCAAAGGGATCTAGTCTCACCTTTGAGACTAACCAAAAGAAAAATGTTGGTAGTATGACCTTTCATACGCCTACAGATGTATCTGAGGAAGCAGGCTCAAGTCTAGGAAAGCTTCCACCTTACTTCTTTCAGTTAGTCTTAAAGGTGAAACAAGATCAATTTTTATACTTTCGCACTTGGAGTTCCACTATGAGACAGTGTAGTGCATTGATTAGAGAGATGGACTTTTAAGAGATTCAGAAAACATATCCAGGGGTAGTCATGTTGGCCAGACAGCAAAATACCAGAACATCCCAAATCCACAAAACAGCTATCCCCTTACAGGACCAACCAAAATGCACCAAATCCATGATGCAAGCTTTCGAAGCTCCACTAGCTTCTTCATCAGATAAAGATGTTAAGATATCATACAGGAGAGAGAGAAATAGAGCCAAAAGAAACAGCCTCTGCCTACACTGTAACCCTAACAGCATCGTATTTTTCTTTCTCTTGTGATGATTTTTAACATCTTTGCCTGATGAAGTAGCCAGTAGAGCTTCGAAAGCTTGCATCATGTCTTTTATGCATTTTGGTTGGCCCAATAAATGTGTAATTATTTTGTGTATTTTGGATGCTATTGTACGTAAGAGATTCAGGTTCAAGTCCCTACTAAACTGTGAAGACTGTGGGATGACTTTGGGCCAGTCCCTCTCTTTCTCTTCCTGGTCACCCTCATAAGGTTGTTGTGAGGATTTAGTGGGCAGGAGGATAAGAACCAGAAACATTATCTTACTGGAAGAAATATGGGGAATAACTATAACTAGGTTTGTGACTAACTCATAACATCACAGAATCTGCAGAAAGGGCATATGTTAGAGCAGGGGTAGGCAACCTGTCCCCTTTAAGGGCCGAGGGACTGCAGCTCCCAGAAACCTCAGCCATGTTGGCCAATAGTCCCATGTTGGCCAATAGCTCCTGGGATTCTGGGAGTTGAAGTCCCTCGGCCCTTAAAGGGGAAAGGTTGCCTACCCCTGTGTTAGAGAGTGTTTCTCAGGCTATCAAATACAAGAAGCTAGCAATTATTTTCCCCCAATATGCCAGGGAGCAGCACTGTATTTGCTCCTATTGCTATTTTTTAAATTCTATTGTTAAAATTGCTTTTTTCTTTTTTCTTTCCTGGAAACTTGTCAGACACCAGCAGCCAATGGTTCAGGAACCAACACTGGTCCAGGGACCAGCACTTTGAGTAGCACTGTGCTAGAAGACATAATCTCTGTTGCTGCATAATTCCCTATATATGAGAGTGGGGGAGTGAGGGCAGAAGATGTAAAAAAAAAACCAAAAAAACAAAAAAAGGCTGTCACTTGTACTATGTTGATTGTCTGGTCTTATCTCTCATCCAAGTAACTAAATTCTAAAACCATCCTAATTGGAGAAAATTGTCATGAATAATTCTTGGAATTTCAGTGTATATTTCATTCCACAAATTACCAGGCTGATCAGAACAAATAATTGTTACAGTTTTACAGCTTCAAGGGAATTGTAATAAGTGACTCAATTTTTACATTTGCGCATCAATGTTTTCTCTTACGTGGCTTTTCTGAGCCAAAAGCTGGATACTGAAGGTAGCTTCTTGTTATCTAGACCATTTCAATCCCCTGTTAGCAATATTAGAGGGAAGTTGGGACTTTGCAGGGCAAAGTCACTAGATCAACAATTGAGACATAGCTTCCTAGGGTGACATGGGTGTTGTGATGTGTTTTAAAAACACCTGTCCATTTGTTCTTGTGTGTGAGAGACCTTGTGGTTTTATTCAGTTACATATTCCTGGCCATTGTGTGTATCTAGATGTATTCTTAGTTAATTCACACAAACTGAAAATAACTTCATCATGTAAAATTTGTGCAAGATGGAGTTGTTGTAGGGCAAAGTAATGTGTATTCCCTCTTTGGAAACAGAACAGCAATGTCAGTTAATGCTTATTTGGAGAAGCAGTGCCATGATGAAAATGGGCTAATGGAGATTATACTTCTTGCTTTCCATTCCCTCCCTCCCTCCTTCACCAGCATATTTTTTCCAGCACATGGTGTTGTGGTTTGAGTGTTGGACTGTGACTCTGGAGACCAGGGTTTGAATCCCAGCTCAGCCATGAAATCCTCTGGGTAACCTTAGTTGGGTCACACTCTCTCAGCCTCAGGGGAAGGCAATGGGAAACCTTGTCTGAACAAATCTTGCCAAGAAATCCCCATGACAGGGTTACCATAAGTCAGCAATAATGTGAAGACACACTACAACAACAATTGCCTGTTTAATCTTCATTTTTTTCCTTGCAGAAACTTGTGCAACAATGTGCCTGTCTAAAACAGAGCCATATGTGTGTTTATGGCATTCCCTCCTGAAATCTCTTTTACTGCTGTGTAAAGATCATTGGAAACAGGCAGAATTAGTAGCAATACACTTGGAAGGAAAATGTGTCCAGGCTAAACAATAAAGCCAAGGACCAAACAGTAAATAGTCTGTTGGCAATTAGTACCTTAAAGATAATATTCAGATTTTAATGGCTGAAATGACCTGGTGGATTTTATCCAAGATGTATGCTCAAAAGGAAAACAAATATATTACTGAGATCAAATGATTTACTCTCCTCTGGATGGGATGGTGTTCATTTTGGCTATTCTGAAGTTGGATTCTTAGGTTATGATGCCTTGGCAACACCCTTTAAGGGGGAACTCCCTATCACTTACATAAATTGAAACAACAGAGATAAAAGCATAAGAAAACACTTGCAAAAAGTTATTGTAAAACTTTTCCAGCAATATCTAGGTACCCCCAAAACAATGCACCAATTATTCTGGAATAATAGGAAGAAAGGTTGGAGAAGTGAATGTCTCCTTTTATCCTCCCCGTGTTAAACTATTTGGAACCAGTTCTCCGTTTTTATTTTTCCATCCAGATGTAGTCGGACTGTAGATCGGTCCCTCATGATTTGCTGTACTATCTAAGGTTCCCAGGAGTCAATCTCTGGGAACATCTGGCGGGCAACAAATTGCCCAGTCCTGCTCTACCAGAATTGACTGCCACAGGATCTGTTTCTACCTACAGGCTGAGTCCCCTTAATTTGGAATTCTAAAATCCAAAATACTCCAAAAACCAAAACTTTTTTCATCGTGGCTGAGATAGTGACACCTTTCTTTCATGCACACTTTTTTAAAAAAATGTTGGCTCAAATTACCTTCAGGCTAGGTATATAAGGTGTATATGAAAAATAAATGCACTTTGTATTTAAATTTGGGTCCCATCTTCAAGATATTTGATTATGTACCTTCATGCAAATACAGGTATTCCAAAATCCAAAACACTTCTGATCCCAAGCATTTTGGCTAAGGCAGACTCAACTTGTCCATGTTTGCCTTTCTTATCAGAGTTGGCTTCCTCCCTGCCCAAAAATGAAATAGAATGCCCCAGCATAAGGTGAATTGGGAATAAGCTATGACCCTTGTTGAATCTTCAGGTTTATTTTCTCAATGTCCATAGCCAATGTTAAAACTAAAATAATTGAAGCTGAAATTCAGACTGCCAAATTTAAGCAAACTGAAATGTGCACTTTATAGTCTAGCTAGCACACGGGATTTAACATATTGCCCTGTTTAATCTGCTTGCTACTCAGTGTAGCTAATTCCAGAAGAAGCCTAAGTAAAAATGACTAGGACTAAGCTGTCTCATCTCTGGCACAGAGGAGTGGCAAAATTGATCCCTGTATATAATGTAGTCTCTGCAGTTTCTACTGAGTGTATAACAAGTATATACTTGATATTTATAAAACCATCTGCCTGCCGTGTGGCACTGTAGGCTGATCTAGTCTAGAGGTTAGACCAGGGGTAGGCAACCTTTTTGATGCGTGGGCCGGTCCCCTGAAGTCCTCCCGTCCGCTGGGCCGAGGGGGGGGGAATGGCAGGGGCGCACTGCGGCGGTGGCGGTAGGAATCGGCCTGGGCCGGTAAGTCTGGCAACCTGGGCCGGAATCGGCCCGGGGGCTGTAGTTTGCCGGCCCCTGGGTTAGACAAAGGAGCAGAGCCAGTCCAAGACATCCTGTTCATGAGGTAAAGGACAAGTTGGCATCCTCTCCATTCCATGTAGAGAAGTAACTGGACTAGCAGTTAAACCTTACTTCAACAATGGCAATGAGAAAAGATCATGAAGGGGGTGGCAGGTCTGTTTAGCATAGGCTGCACGGCAGCATGGCACATTCATCTATGTCAGGGGTAGGCAACCTTTCCCCTTTAAGGGCCGAGGGACTTCAGCTCCCAGAATCCCAGGAGCTATTGGCCAACATGGGACTATTGGCCAACATAGCTGAGGCTTCTGGGAGCTGAAGTCCCTCGGCCCTTAAAGGGGAAAGGTTACCTACCCCTGATCTATGTTTTCCAAGAAAAAAGAATGGACAGGAGGAATAACCAGGTGATGTTGCTACTAGCTCCCAGCATTTGTCACCTGAGGTGTTGCTTCATTCTGCCTAATAGTACAACTACTGACCATACAAAGAACTTTGATTGTGTTGGTGATTATTTTTCTGTGTCAGGTATGGAGAACCAATGGCTCTCTAGAAGCTGATGATTTCCTAGGCCCATCGTCCCATGCCATTCACCTGGATGGCAAGGACTGATAGGAATTGGAGTCCACTAACATTGGGAGCGTCACAGGTTCCCAACACTGCACTGCTTGCAAAGGAACTGAGGCCCAGTTTAAATAAGAAGCCAGCCAGGTAAGCAAGCAAACACTTTGTTCTGAGAATAAAAAGGAACAAAGCATGGGGAAAGAATACAGTAGCACCTTTACAACTAGATTATTTTTATTTCTGCATGAGCTTTCATGGTTATAAACCCACTTCTCTGGATGCAGTGCAGAGTGAAGATAAATGTTCAGGTATGAAGTATATTTACACAATTGTGGGAATGGGATGGAATGCAATTGGATTCTTTATAACTGAGCATTTATTATCACTCTGTACTGCATCCAAAGTAGTGGGCGTATATCCACAAAAGCTCGTGCAGAAATAAAAACCATTTAATCATAAAGGTGCTGCTACATCTCTTCCTCCCCCTCCCTTCTTGCTTTTTATGCTGCAAGACACTAACATGGCTACTTCTTTGCAAACTTCCTTCCGAGGTGTCCCACATACCTATATTGCCTTGTCTTCAGATGCAGTATTAGCATACCAGAGATTATGCTGACACTTCACTGGTTTCCTAACATTGCACACATGATAGTTTAAACATGGTGATGGGTGTGTGGGGAATGCTGCCCAGGTAACTTTTCCTTTCTCCACCCTAGTATATAATAGGGCTGCTTTCTCTTTGTGTGAATCTTGTGCATGTGCATTACTGACCCCTACTGGACAAAATATTTTGTATTCTACATTTTGTATATACAGTACTGTACTCCTTGCTCAGAAAAGGTTCAAGTAAAGTTTTGGGGAGAGACAGAAGCACAGGCTATGGGAGCATGCTGTGTAAGAAGCTCATGGTCCCTAAAACATCCGAAAAGTTGGATAAATTTTATTTTACTTTATTTACATATGGGGTTACTTCTATTGGTTATATTTGCCCAACCTCCAGTAACTGTAATAGAAGTATAGTGGACCCTCCTCATTCGCAGGGGTTAGAGACACAAAACCTCCATGAAAGTGGGAAAGCCGCAAATAAAAAAAGACTTTTATTTTTACCTGAAAGAACAATTCTCTAGTGATCTCTAGGTCATTCAGGGCAATCCTATGGTCTTCCAGAAGTTGACCATGAAATTGCGTTGGAGGACCTACAGATGCCTAGAGAAGTGTTCTCTCTAGAAATTTCTAGGTCCTCCAGTATGACTTTTGGCAGAGGTTGACAACAGAGTCATGCTGGAGGACCTAGAGATTCCTTGAGACAGTATATTAATCAAATCTGTGAATAATCAAATCTACAAAAGTCAAAGCTGCAAATGTGGATGGCCAACTGGACAGTACAGTAGTAACTGTAGTTGTAGTAATAGTTATAGTAGTATTTGTGATCTACAGTGCAAAGGATGTTCTTTCTTATTTGTTGTAAATAATCTTTTTACATTCACTTATGTTTTGTTACCCTGGGCTTACAAAACAATAGGCCCCTCGATAATGGGAATAGGAGAACTTTTCTTGTCCTTCCCTTGGATTCTGAGATATATCCAGTTGAGGCGGTACCAGGTTCCCTGTCCCTTCCCTGCCAGCTCATCTTCTGTCTTGTCTGCTTCAATGTGCAAATCATATGGAGGCTGAAACCTTGTGTAGTGGTGCGACAGTGAGTAAATATGGTATGTTGGAGGGCAGAATACAAGGAGGAGGAGAGCAAGAGAGAAGTAGGCAACTAAGAGGCACTGACTTAGGAGAAACAGAAGAAAGTGCTGGCAAGTGAAGGAGGGGGACCTATGGTCATCTTCCTGGCTGTTTCTCTTAGGACCTTATCCCACGCTGCTCTCAAAAGTGGCAAGAAACTGATATGAGCATCATTGCAGTACTATAGCGCTAGTATAATATGGCGCTAGCGCTATAATAGCGCTATGGATAAGGTAGCGATATTGCAATGCCCGATGAAAACAGGCATACAAAAGAACCCGAATGATGCTGCATTCCGAGCGGTTTCTTGTTGTATTCTGAGCGACGTCGTGGGATCACCCGGAAAACTATAGCGCTATAGCGCCTGATTCTTAGCGGATTCCGAGCGACGTCGTGGGATCACCCGGAAAACTATAGCGCTATAGCGCCTGATTCCATGTGGATTCTTGCTGCTTTTGGCCCCGTGGGATAAGGTCCATAGGCATTCCCCTCTTGTGGAGAATAAAACTGGATGCACTGTGGAATCTTGAAACTCCCTAAACTAGGAATGGACCTAGTGAGGCATCTTGCTGTTATGTGCCTTAAAGTAATTTCTGACTTATGGTGACCCTAAAATGGGGTTTTCTTGGCAATATTTGTTCAGAGGAGGTTTGCCATTGCTGGCTGTCCTTTGAGGCTGAGAGTGTGACTCACCCAAGGTCACCCAGTGGGTTTCATGGCCAAAGCGAGAATTGAATGAACCCTGATCTCCAGAATCAGAGTCCAACACTCAAAACACTACCCCACGCTGGCTCCCAGTGAGACATACAAGCCCACTTTAATGGCCCCTGAAGCCTCCTACCAGTCTCCCAAATTTTAAAAAATGATATGATTTATTGGCAACCTCCTCCCAAATCACACGGAAAATCTCCTAAAGGTACAAAAAAATTCAAAATCCCATCCCTCCCTCACAAACATCCCAGAAACCTATGCAAATCCATCCTTTTCACTTTGCAGTCCCTCTCAAAATGGCAAAGGAAGTGACCTGTCACCATTTTAAGAGGAATTATAGAGGAATATAGAGGAGATTTTTGAACTTGGACTGTGAGTGGGTGAGTGGCCTGTCCAGGTGGAGGGGGGTCTGGGTTGAAATTGGTCCTTCCTCCCCCATCCTACCTTAATCTATAGATAGGGAAACAAAAAGATTAAAGAGATGGGATGTAGAGGGAAATAAAAGATGACACCAGCTTTCCCTAAACTGGCATCCTCCAGATATGTGCTATTATAATACACACACACACACACACACCATCATTCCTAACCAATGTTGCCTTTGCTGTCCAACACCTCAGGAGTGTGTCAGATTGGGAAAGGTTGCTTTAATATGTAAAGAAAATATGGAAATGTTGTTTAGTACAGGTGTGATCGATTTCAAGTTCACTTCTCAGACACTATCAAGTTCTGATTGCTGTCTCTCCCTCTTTGCTTCAGGCCCACAGTATGGTTGGTTCCTCCATGTGACCTATCTTACTTGATGCTCTTTTCTTTAAGAGAAAATAAGTTAAAACCACATACTTTTTAACCCTTGGAATACAGAGGAAGGTGGCATTGTGATTGGCACAAGGGCCAACAAATCAGTACTGTACACTGCCAGCTTCTGTGTGGAAGCAGAAGGGTTGTTTTTTTACTATAGCCAGTGTGGGAGGGAAATCATAAATCTCTCTGTAGTGTCCTGAAAGTGCTTCTGTAACAAGTTTTTCTCTAAAAGTGTGGAGAACTGTTATCTCCTAATTAGAACCTAGAAATTTTACTTAGAATACATATCCCAGTGTCTCCCTGTCAGCATGAAAAATTTCCAAGTTCTGCTTTCTCCTCTGATGCCTGAAGCAGTTATTTGGGATACAGTTCTCGCATGTGCTGTTCCAATTCTGAGAAAGTCAGACCTGTCATTACAATAAACTAATTTCATTTTTTAAAGCAAAAGGAGTAAACAGGATACTTAAAATGGCATTTATTGGTTTATTGCTGGTATTCTGATTATAGTTTTGAGACTTTCAAAACAGCTTATAATTTTAAGGCAGTTCTAAAATGAAACTGACATTTAAAGCTGCAGAATCAAGTACAAACACATTTATCTCCAGAATTTAAAAAGTCATAAAGGACTGAAAGGCATGGACGTTCTTGAAAAAACTTCTGAGCGGCTGAAAAAGACAGCTGTATTGGCACCAGATAAGCTTCTCTGGAGAGAGAATCCAGCAACTAGGGGAATGCTGCTACAGAGGGAAAGGTTTTTTTAGCTACAACTTCCAGAATCCCCTAGCCACTATAGACATGCCGTCTAAAAGATTCTGGGAGATATCCAAAAGAAGTAACTTTTCCTAGCTTTGAAATGATTCCTGGACACCATTTGCTGCATTCACTGCTAGACACAGGAACTCAGAGAAAGGCCTCTGAGAAAGCTGCTACATAATACAGTGTAATACTTGAGAGGTTCAGTTACCTGGATACTGAACTATTTAGGGGTTTAAAGATAACTAACAAACACCTTTAATAGTTCATTTCCAGACACACCTGGCACTATTATTTGATGATAGTCATAAGAATAATTTTATCTAATTGGTAATCTTGCCACCTTATTTTATACTAACTCAAGTTTCCAGGTAGTCATCAAAGCAAGTTTCACATACAGTGCAATAAAATTTAATTTGAATGTGTCCAGAATGTGGGTAACTGCAGCCAAGCCATTTCTTTCTATGAAGAGCAAGATAAATCACAGAGCTGATGAAAAATGGTAATGGAGCCACACTGCTTGGGCTTCCAAAGAGAGAACCAGATCTAACAGCACATTTAAGATGCTAACCTGACCTTTTAGGAGTGCAGTCATGTGCAGAATAAGTTGAACATTATCTCCAAGGCCGATGAACCACAATAAATCTACTTTTTCTTGATGCACCTTCAGTTTATTGGCCCTCAACCAGTCTTTTACTGTTTTTCTGCTCCAGCCTGGCATCTCCACAACCTCACCTGTATTTGATAAAGTGAAATTGAGATGAACATATGGCTCAGCCCAAATCTCCAGATGACATGTGTCCCAGTTATCATGTAGCCTTTGCGCACTAAGATATATTGATGGTGTGTGGAAATCCCATTAAAACTAATTGTATTAGTCTGAGCTCCAGATTTCATGTCGAGGGATAATTTCTCTCACATCCATTCTGTTTAAAACTGGAAACAATACATCTTGAGTGGGGTACAAGATCTCAATGTCACCATATTGATGTCCAGCTGGATTTTCCACAAGTAATGTTGAAATGCAAGACAGGCCCAAGACATTTAGTAACCTGAGGTAGGGGAATCAGACCTCCGACTCACTCAATGCAAGGTCCAGGTTACTCAAAGCATCTCAGGCAAAAGATCTAACAAGCATCTCTCCTCATTCCTGGCACTGAAAATGCAATAATATTAGTAAATTAAAAAATGCTGCCATTATTTACTTTGCTTTATTCTGGCAAATGCAGAGGTTGATAACAGCTAGGAATTGGGAGCTGCAGCAGCCCTACTAGACCTTGGAGAGCCATCCTCCTATGACATTTTAATTCAATCACATACACAGGCACCATTTTGCCCCCTAGACTTTGGGTTATTTCCAGTTTTGGGGGAAAAGCATCCTCCCTGACTTAAAGTACCCTTTCTCCAAAGACCAATCATGTCCCTTCATTGGCTTCATTGGCACTATATTCAGACCCCCAAAATGGACACAGAACCAAAAACGGCCTTGGTACTGTATGTGACACCATGGGCTCTGTCCATCCAAGATCTAATGGTAGGGATGCATTTAAGTCTTTTATGCCAAGTCTCAAGTCAAGTATGGAAACCATGCCCTATGAGCAGCAGCTTACGGAGCTGGGTATGTTTAGCCTGGAGAAGAGAAGGTTAAGGAATGACATGATAGCCATGTTTAAATATTTGAAGGAATGCCATATTAAAGATGGAGCAAGCTTGTTTTCTGCTTCCAGAGACTGCAACATGGAGCAATGGATTCAAACTACAGGAAAAGAGATTAGGAAGAACTTCCTGACAGTAAGAGCTAGTGGAACATGCTGCCTGGGAGAGTGGTGGAGTCTCTGTTTGGAGGTTTTGTTTGGAGGCTGGAGGGCTATCTGTTGGGATTGCTTTGATTGTGCATTCCTGCATGGCAGGGGGTTGGACTGGATGGCCCTTGTGGTCTCTTCCAACTCTATGATTTGATGATTCTCTGCCTTCAGGTTGAGTCTCAAGTCCTTGCAGGGTTTTTTCAAGTCGAGTCTCAAATCTAGGAGCCAACTTTAACAGAAAAAAAGGTGGTTGGGCATGTTTCTCAGAGGGGCACAGCAAATGCATTAGGTGATGGACGTGAGGTGCTCGTTGAGGTCTGCTCAGCAGCCTGTCCCCGCTGCATATTGGAGGAGGCTTCTAAAGCTTCTTTAATACTTTGCAAAGATCTTTCCTCCTCAAGCCCATTGCCTAACACATTTGCTGTTCCCGTATGAGAAATGTGTTCTGCACTCTGGGGGGCATGTCTTGCCTGCTACCCAAAGTGAATGACACCAGCAAGTCAGTCACTAAAAATATACAAATCATGAGTCAAGTCATTGGATTATTTATTGCCAAGTCGAGCCATTTAAACAACTTGAGTCAAAGTTGCTGTGCTTGAGGTTGCTATGCTGGTCTATGACTGTCATAAAGATGAACAAAGTTAATTAACTTGAGTTTACATCACTGGTAGAGGCCGCACTAAAATACTGCTCCTGAAAATGATGGCAGAACTAACCACTGAAGGAAACACAGTGCAGTGGATGGTTGTTTTCTGACTACAGGGAACATGGTTTATTTAGCACTTGTTAGCACTGGACAGCCTATGCCTCAAGCTGTGTTGTAAACTTCTTTACAAGGTTTACTAAGCCATAAGTATAATAAGCCATATTTCTTTGCTTGACTGTAATAAAGTAGAATGCAAGTAAGGCAATTTTGTGACTCCTGCCAACCTGTATATGCCACACTTGAATCTAACAGTACTCCATAATAAGAGTTTATTGTTTTTTAGTACTTGGTTTTCCTTCAGCAGAACATTTTGTGAATTAAGATGTTAAGGGTTTTTTATATACACAGCACTATCAATTTACATGGCACCTTACTATCTATCTTAGATAAAAAGAGACCACATCCTGCCCCCAAGGAGCTTTGCAGTCTAAAATGCAAAGTGGGGAAATCTCTACTTGTTGAAATACAAGTAACTTAGCAATGGATGCTGAAAATGCAAAAATGTAATCACTACAATTGGGAATGACAGTTAAGCAGCTGATGCTTAAGGTCACCCTCAAGACATTTTGCTGCCTGAAGTGAAGGGCAAGTGGGTCCTCTTGCAGTTCCCATGTCTATGTACAGAAGACAGCTGGACAGAATCATAGATTTGGGAGACACCACCTAGACAAGGAGGAAATGAAAATAAGAACTCTCATACTGGGAACAAAAAATGATAGGAACAGGGACTGCAGCCATGAAATCAGAAGAAGATTAAGAATGAAGAGGGTGGCTATGAAAGAATTAGAAAAGATCATAACATGCAATGATCTGTTCGAGACCCTTCCCCCGCAAAAATGGAAACTCACCAATATTCAAGCCCCATAAGCTTGAATGGCGGCATCTTCCACGGCAGTTGTGATCAGACTGCATAGCACACAGTCCTCACTGCAGCTCCTTGTCTCCCAATTCTGCTGGCGGGGTGACTGTCTCTAATGGTAGGGCCTGTCATGACACAGGAAATAGGAGATTTAAGAAAAGATTTGAAGAAAAAGAAGTGGTACTGTATACATATTCAAGGAGGAAGTTCTGTAGAGGCGTGGAACCCAGTGCTGTCAGCTGGTGAATCAAGTCTAGATTTTGGCTAGCTTTAATGGAGGTGCTCAAGGTGCTAAACTTATTTAGGAAGAGGTCCGACACCTTAGAAGCCTGGATTAAAATCCAGAGTGGATTCACTGCCCCACTGACATGGGAGCCACCAGCCACCACTGGATTGGATAAGGGGAGAATATCTTGCTAGAACAAAAGAAATTGGTGAACTGTGTGACTTAGGGCCTTTGCAGACTGCCAGAAATAGTGCACATTAAATTGAGGCACTGCCCTGGCTCAGTGCTAGGGAGTCATGGGAATTGTATTTTTTTCTGAGACATTGAGCCTTCTCTGTCAGAGAGCTCTGGTGCTACAATAAATTACAGTTCCCATGATTCCCTAGCACTGAGCCAGGGCAGTGCCTCAATTTAATGTGCACTATTTCTGGCAGTCTGCAAAGGCCCTTATTCTATGGAAAAATGTACAACTGAGATTTCTGTAATAAGGCTACTGACAAAGCATGGGATTAGGCTCCCCCCCCACACTTTTGTGTTCATAGATCTGCTTCTTTTAGTTATCATGAACCCTCAGCAGGCTAGTCCTTCACAAGGTGAAGTACATATTTATCTCATTTGTGAACATAGATAGTATATTGATGCTTTGTTGTTGTTGTTACTACGTGCCTTCAAGTTGTTTCTAACATATGGCGACACTAAGGCAACCTTATCATGGGATTTTCTTGGCAAGATTTGTTCAGAGGAGGTTTGCCATTGCCTTCCCCTGAGGCTGAGAGTGTGTGATTTGCCCAAGATCACCCAGTGAGTTTTATGGCCAGGCTGGGAATCAAATCCTGGTCTCCAAAGTCCAGAGGAGTTCCAGCACTCAAAGCACTACACCACGCTGGATCTCTGTATTGGTTCTGTCAAACTGCTTTATTTATGACACAAATTATGCACTATTAATTTATAGTTTGTTTTGTTTTAGAAGTTTGAAAGTGGGAACATTGTTTGCAAACCTATAGGGAATTGAGGATTCTAAGGGGCTGCTTTTAAAGGTCCTATTTAAGTATAAAAGTAATTTTGTTGTTGTGTGCCTTCAAGTTGCTTCTGACTTATAGCAACCCCAATGCAAACCTATCATGGGTTTTTCTGGGGCTGAGAGTGTGTGACTTGCCCAAGGTCACCCAGTGGATTTCCATGGCTGAGCAGGGAATCGAACCCTATCTGCAGAATTGTAGTCCAACGCTCAAACCACTTCACCACTCTGGCTCTCTTCAAAGTACTGTAATATCTAGAATATATTTAAAGTAACTGAAAAGTCTTACTATAATCTGCAGTTTACCCTTCCCCATGGATGCTTTACAACTATAAAAATAAAGTTGATCCCCCCCCCCCCCAAAAAAAATTCTCAGGTACTTGCTTCCCTTCCTACAATGCAAAAGGAAATCTGGGAGGTGCCAATATTCTACTGAAAACAGCAGCTTCATTCTATTTGCCATTTTCATCTGAAAAACCTCATATGCGTGCAGGAACATTAAAATGGTATTTGAACTCCTCCACCACCACTGTCTCTTGCTGGAGGTCATTTAAGCAGAGATTGGAGGTGCATCTGAGAGGGATGCTGTGGTTGCAGTCTACATTAAAAGGGGATTGGGCTAGTTGGAGTCCCAAATACCATCCAGATCTAAACATCCTGTTATTCAATATTAAAACCAACAGCCTGTTTGTAGTACAGGAAGCTTAGTGAAGAGAATGTTCAATGTTTGCTGGAAAACATCAAATGAGTTTGTTATTGGGTTATGACCTTCATAATACTAATGCCGTTATTGAAAAGGCTTTATTTAATCTTTTAGCAGAGGTATCTAAATACAAGGAACTATACTCACTTACTATTCCCAACTACAGTGGACCCTCAAAATCAGGGGTCAGCAAGTTCCCCTTACTTGGGGCCGGGCCGGGGATCCCCTGGCCTTCCACGGGCTGCTGCCGCCGCCACACATGTCACTAAAGCGCATCGCAGCCATTTTGTTTTCCAAAATGGCGGCTATGGCTTGTTCACGCATGCGCAGCAGTACTGCGCATGCACAAATGAGTTGTGGTCGCCATTTTGGAAAACGCATGCGTGGCGGCGACAGGAGGCGGCAGCGGGGGCCGGTCCATTGTTCCAAATCAATGGGGTTTATGTATGGATTTGCCTTTCAGCGATTGATTCAATAGGCCTATTCTAGTTGGGCAAGCATCTTTGTTTCCATATATGGAAGAGAAACATTCTGCTTTTAGGAAGCTAGGTTTGTAGATCTTATCAGTGATCTGACGCAGACTGTACATAACCATGTGATACTCATATAATATAACACTTGCACATGTCAGAGCTTGACTTCAATACTATACAAATTACTTGTTTATTTCAGTAGTCTTCCTCTCATCAGGATTTGTCTCCTTGCTTGTTTTGGGGACTGAATTACAGAAAAAAACTTGCTTTGTTAGGCACGAGGCTCCTTTCTCTTTAATGAGCAAAAGGGTGTGGTGTACAGATATGGTGAAACTGAATTGTATACATGGGGTGGGGACTGTTTATAACCAGTTGGACCTATAAACATACCTGACATTCTGGATAACACCTGTGCACCTGAGGAAGTAGGCTACTGTCCACCAAATTTCAGGCTATATGCATTTGTTTCTTTTGAAGGCATTAAGAAGACTCACTGTATTTACTGTATATACTCATGTATAAGTCTAGAAATTTTAGTCAAAAAATTGACCCCAAAAACCTGGGTCAACTTATCCATGAGTCAATGTAACTACTGTATTTTTAACTCTTATTTAAAAAGGAATCATCCACTTGTGAAAGGCAAGAATGTAATCAGTTGTGGAAGTACTGACCTCTCTCATCCATTCAGCCTTTAGTGGGAGCACAAACAGTAATGGCTGCTAGAATATTGTAAATTCTTTAGCATTATTTTCCTTTGCTTCATCCTTTGTTGTAAGCCCCTAAGTTTTATCCTCGACTTATCCATGAGTCATATCAAAATCCATAATTTTGGCCCCAAACCCTACCCTCGACTTATACATGAGATCGACTTATAGTCGAGTATATACGATACACCAGCAGATATAGTTCTGAACCCAGTTGCTAGTGTCAGCTATATTAGACCTATCTAATCAACAAGAGCCAGCATGGTTTGGACTCTGGAGACCAAAGTTCCAGTTCCCACTCAGCCATTAAACCGATCTTGGGCAAGTCATAATCTCTCCACCTCAGAGGAAGGCAATGGCAAATTATTATTGTTATATTATTATATTTCTTTATATCCCACTTTCCCCCCAAAGTTGAGACTCAAAGTGGCTTACAATTTAAAAGAATACAAAAGTGAACAAAAATGAGCAAATCTCCTCAGCACAAATCTTGCCAAGAAAACCCCATGGTAGGGTTGCCTTAGGGTCTCTATAACATTCAACAACATTCAACGGGACAAAGTAGTGATTTACAAAGTTGCCTTAGATCAATAGGTCTACTCTAAGTGGAACTAACAATTGGATTTTGGCAAAACACAGGTACTCCTGAAGTGTGTGCACACTTGCTTCGTGGGTGTGGAGGCTTCTCCTCAAAGGAATGGCCTCCCTTCCCATTAGAACAGATCCTACTCCCCTAAAACCATCATAATTAGACACAAAAGACAACAGGAACTGTAGGACCATAGCATTAAAATTACAATGGCTAATGGAGCACACCAAGGAATTCTAAAAGAAAATCAGCA